>SJYO01006231.1:992287-1258469 GCA_006410555.1 Capra ibex
TACCGATTGTTTGTGTACTTTTCTACGAGTTGTAGTGAGTAATAATCTCTTTACGTTTAGTTTTGGTGTTACTCCATGGTGAAGTGTGGTCAGTCTTACCGACGCTAGGTTTTTAGACGTTCGTTATTTACGACCTCTCCCACACCTCTTTTCCCTTGGGAGGATGTGACAACCACCCTTACGTTTGATCATGTCGGTGATACCTCTTGTCACACCTCTAAGGAATTCTTTAACGTTTATCTTGATGGAATACTGGTTCGTCAGGGTGACGACCCGTATGTGTGGCTCCTTTGGTCTTAACTTTCTCTGTGTACATGGGGTTACAAGTAGCGTCGTGACAAATATTATCGGTCCTGTACCTTTGTTGGATCTACAGGTAGTCGTCTACTTACCTATTCTTTCGACACCATGTATATGTGTTACCTCATAATGAGTCGGCAATTTTTCTTAAGTAAACTTAGTCAAGACTACTCTACCTACTTTGACCTCGGCTAATATGTCTCACTTCATTCGGTCTTTCTTTTTGTGGTTATGTCATATGATTGTGTATATATACCTTAAATCCTTCTACCGTTACTGCTGGGACATACGTTCTGTCCTTTTTTCTGTGTCTACACATATTGCCTGAAAACCTGAATCTCCCTCTCCCTCTCCCACCCTACTAAACCCTCTTACCGTAAGATTGTACATATGATAGTACATTCTTAGTTTAGCGATCAGATACAGACTGCGTCCTATGTCGTACGAACCCCGACCACGTACCCCTACTGGGTCTCTCTACAATACCCCTCCCTCCACCCTCCCCCCAAGTACAAACCCTTGCGTACATTCTTAATTCCTAAATTTTAATTTTTGTTTTTGTTTTTGTTTTTGTTTGTGTCGTCACACAGGGACAGGTAGGAGTTTGGGGACTGATGGGGAAGGGGCAGGAATGGGGCCTTCGGTATTCGAGCAACAGACTCCGACACTCAGACAGAGGTGGGGGATTCATGCAAGTGAACATGGTAAAGAAAGATCTGAGGTGTACACTCCCCGTGGTACGTCGTAAGGGGGAAGAGACAGACTGGGGGAGTGGCCCGCACCATGAGAGATCGGGTAGGTGTAACGACGTGTGTCGCAAGAGAGTAAGAAAAGTTACCGACTCACTGTAAGGTAACATATGCGCCCGGGGCAGCAGAAATAAACGAGGAGACAGCTGTCCGCAAATCCAGCGGGGGGACAGAACTGACCACACTCGTCACGACGTCGCTTATGACCCGACGCACCTAGGAAAGTCTAGTACAAAACGAGATCTATACGGTCCTTACCCTAACGTCCCAGCGTACCATCGAGATAAAAAACACAAAATACCTGACGTTCCTCTAGATTGGTCAGGTAAGACTTCCTCTAGTCGGGACCCTAAAGAAACCTTCCTTACTACGATTTCGACTTCGAGGTCATGAAACCGGTGGAGTACCCTTCCCAACTGTGTAACCTTTTCTGAGACTACGACCCTCCCTAACCCCCGTCCTCCTCTTCCCCTGCTGGTTCCTACTCTACCGACCTACCGTAGTGCCTGACCTACCTGCACTCAGACTCACTTGAGGCCCTCTACCACTACCTGTCCCTCCGGACCGCACGACGTCAAGTACCCCAACGTTTCTCAGCCTGTGTTGACTCGCTGACTGGACTTGACTTGATTTCCTTGGAGGTATGACAAGAGGTATCACCGACGTGGTTCCATGTAAGGGTGGTTGTCACGTCCTGCCGAGGGAATAAAGGTGTGGGAGAGGTCGTAAATAACAAACACCTAAAAAACTACTATCGGTAAGACCGACCATACTCCACTGTAGAGTAACATCAAAACTAGTTTAGACATAAAGAATGTATAGTAAAAGAAGAAACAAACTTCTAATGACCCCCTTTCCACCTGTTCCAACCCGACCCCCGTCTGAGTCGAGAAGGAGTGAGAGGGATCCGCTAAGTCAGGGACGGGTCTGAATGTGTGGGTCGAGACGCTTCCTGTGGATGGAACGTAATTTCAGCTGAAACGTGGTAGGTGACAAGGAGTCCGTAAGAAAACCTATATCGGAACTTCGATTTTGTTCATCTTGGGTCATTCTGAGTTTCTCTTTTGTCCCACAAAAAAAAGGGGAGGTTCAAGGGAATTTAGGAAACACACGCAATCAATAAAGGGATAGTTACCTACTTTAGAACCGAAAATACAAGTGAACTTCTGTTACAAAATTTTCAGGAGGTCCTCGAAGATCAGTTTCGTGTTATAGTCATTAATTTTACAAATAAGGTTATATCATCAGTTTCGACGTTTGAAGTTAGTTTACCTTTCGACGAGAAGGAGACACAACGCGACGAAGGTCGACTTACGGCTACCACCATCTTACGTACGGGCCAGTCAGAGGAATAAGAGACTGAATAAGAATAAAATTTCGAAAGGTTAAGTTAGTCGGACCGAGACTGAAGACGAGACCCCCACCCAATCTCTTTTTGTACTCCGTCATCCCTTCCAGACACGACGACGACAACACTATTCTACGACACACCAGAGACCCGAAGGAAGTCCGAGTTTCGACTGAAAAGGGGACGACCCACGAAGACTCACGAAAAGACTATAAATGCATGACTTTTATAGGTTGACGGATAAGTAAATTAAACCTCTACTCAGAGAAGGGGGAACGTAGAGTCCTAAGGACCAGTACAAGTGTATCAATCAGAGGTGAGAACCCTGAGAGTAGGTAGGAGGTTCGACAGAAAAATCCGTTTTAGGTTTGTCAAGGGTTTTGTCGAAAGAAAATTCACAGTATGGTTCCGCGTGAACCCATTCGACGCGAGACCGTGGGACTGTCGGACAAGAGGTGTCTCCGGTGTACCCGTTTCCGGGCTAGTGTCAGATAGGTTCAAAACCGACCCACGGGACACCAAGGGTCTTGTTCCCCTCTATTTGTCAGTACACTTCTTGACAAGTTGCGTAAAAAAGTAGACGGAAGGATAGAACACTCTCTGAAGGTACTCTGACAAAGAGTAGGACTAAAGTCGGTTCGTGTCCCGAAAGATGAGCGAAGAGAAGAGGGAGGAAGTCAAGTCAGCGAGTCAGCACAGACTGAGACGTTGGGGTACCTGACGTCGTCCGGTCCGGAGGGACAGGTAGTGGTTGAGGGTCTCGAACGAGTTTGAGTATAGGTAGTACAACCACTACGGTAGGTTGTATCGTAGGATACAGTAGGGGAAGAGGAGGGCGGAAGTTGGAAAGGGTCGTAGTCCCAGAAGAGTTTACTCAGTCAAGAAGCGTAGTCCACCGGTTTCAGAACCTCAAAATCGAAGGTGTAGTCAGGAAGGTTACTTATAAATCCTAATTAAAGGAAATTCTACCTGACCAACCTAGAGGGACGTCAGGTTCCCTGAGAGTTCTCAGAAGAGGTTGTGGAGTCAAGTTTTCGTAGTTAAGAAGTCACGAGTCGAAAGAAATATCAGGTAGAGAGTATAGGTATCTACTGATTACCTTTTTGGTATCGGAACTGATCTGTTTTGAAACAGTCGTTTCATTACAGAGACGAAAAATTATGTGACACATCCAAGTAGTATCGAAAAGAGGGTTCCTCATTCACAGAAAATTAAAGTACCGACGTCAATGGTAGACGTCACTATAACCTCGGGTGCTCTCATTCCAGAGAGTGACAAAGGTGACAAAGGGGTAGATAAACTATACTTCAGTACCTTGGTCTACGGTCCTAGAATCAAAAGACTTACAACTCAAAATTCGGTCGCAAAAGTGAGAGGACACAATCAGGTATTGTGACTGACCGATATCAAGTCCCAACCGAGGAATCGTAAGCTGACTGGTGGGAAGAATAAACCATAGTAGAGGGTGGACAGGACACCCTCTCGCCTTGCCTCTTGGCTGTGGCACCACCGGGACTGAAACGACACGCTCGTCTCAGATACGTGGACTTAGGTGACCCCGAGTGACAGTGTGATGGTCGGTTTAGAGGCCTTCACGCCTCCGGTTCGATCGTCAAAGGTACCACTGGGGTCCCGAAGTCGTCAAAGGTACCACTGGGGTCCCGAAGACGGGTGGACGGTGATGGGTCTCTGACGAATTGACGACCTGTCATTGTTCGGTCGGTACGAGAGAGTAGAAATATGAAAAGGTCAGAGACAAGGACTGTCTGAAGTTCTATTTTCAGTTGGAAAATTCACCAAAAGGACTTCAAGAAGGAGCTCCACCTCCTCACCACGTCGGGCCGTACTGACGCATGCTCCGGGGTCACGGGGTTGTCGAGAGGGCGGTGTCGTCAGGGGAGGGGTCGTAGAAGTGGCTCGAACAGTATAGGCGTCTATGCACAGAGAGACGCTCTGACCAGTCGGCAGAAAGGTACGTCCGAATCGCGAAATAACACCTGACACTCGTGTTGAACTTTGGACATTGGACGACAAAATCAGAGTCAAAAACTTCGTAGTCAAATTTGCTTCTGCCTTTCTAAGATTCGTTTCAGAAACCGTAACTGTCGTTGGGACGTATCGTGTAAGTTTAATAAGGAACACTATTGGTTTATTGGAAGGACTTTCTTGAAAGCGAGCTTACGTTTTAGTACATACGGGTAAAACAACGTAACAATGATTACTAAATGGTGGGAAATGCTTAAAGTTGAGAATCTATGACAGGACTGACCGGGGGTGAATTAGACCGAGACCGTAGTTGGTACCCTTCCCAATTTAAGGTCCTAGGCCCGAGACAAGATCCGGTGGTACGTCCGTCTAAATTAAATCTCTCGCAACCTACAGACGACAAGGGAAACGTCAACGAACACTTCCGTTCCCAATTGAAGACTCGTGTAATTAGAGTTAGTGTTTCAACGACTTAAATATTGGGAGAATGAACGGTATTAATTTATTGACGTCTTGGGCTTTTACGTGTTCGAAAAGTTCTCGAGCTTCGGGACGCTCGAAAGCATATGGAATAAACAGAGATCAATTTACATCGATGTCGTTTCGGAGGCTCCATACTGGTAGAGACCCTTTTTTCAGCACTTTATCGACGAAACTAAGGTCGTGGAGATCCCAGGGGAAAACAGCGGAAGAGAGGGGAGTCCTCGCGGACTGCAAGAAAACGAATTAACTCCGTATTAACTGTATATTGTAATATAATGAAATCCACATGGTGTATTACTAATAAATATATCTATATCGATTTTAGTGGTGTCACAGGTCAATGGCAGGTAGTGGTATGTCAATATTTTTCGTAAAAGAGAGAACTCTACTACTCCTGTAAATTCTAAATGAGAGGCTCGTCGAACTCTCATCACGCCACGTCAGAATAACTGGTGTCAACGGTACGGCATATAACGTAGGAGTCCTGGAAACAAAATAATAGTCAAACGTGGAGGACTGGGGAAGTGGGAAAAGAGGACGGGCGATTGTAGAAGTCAGGGGACCGTTGGTGACAAGACAAAAGACACAGACACTCGAAACAAAACTACAATTAAACAAAGCAAAGAATCTCAGGCGTGTATTTACTTTAATATACCGTAAACGGAAAGAGCCAGACCGAATAACGTGAGTCGCACTATGGGAGTCCCATGTGGGTGCAACAGCGTTTACCGCTCCAAGGTGGGAGGCAAACGTCCACTCACTATAAGGCGACGTACACACCTGTGGTGCAGAGAGGTACGCAAGTAGGCCGTCGACTGCGAACTTAACAAAGACATAGAACTGAGAGTATTTATTGGATGTCTCCTGTACCTCCCCGTAGATAGAAAAATCTAATCGTAAAAGCAAGAGAAGCCTATTTACAGGTCTTCATCCCTTACACCCTAGTACACCGTCAAGATGAAAATCAAAAAACTCCTTTGAAGTATAACGAAAGGTATCATCGACGTTGGTAAACGTAAGGATAGTTGGGACGCGTTCTCGAGGCGAGAGAGGTGGAGGAGGCATTGAAGGCAAACAACGGAAAGACCATTACCGGCAAGACTGTCCCCACTCCACCATAAAGCGACACCAAAACTAACCGTAACGGAGCTACTAATCACTACAACTCGTAGAAAAGTACACGGTCAACCGGTAAACACGGATTGCGAGTGCATCAAAGCGATTTTGTGTGGGAGACTCCCGACTCGGTACCGAGTCTCGGTGTGTCAGAGGGGCGAAGGGTGAGTCTGAGGACAGAATAAGACTGTCCACGGACGGAACTCAACTATTTCTCCCAGGACCGGAAGACATGACTGAAAGGAGCGAAGGGGATGGTTCACCCTCTAAGAACGAAGAGGTATATATAAGAAGGCCTGAAAATATTCTTATGTCCCTTTCTCCCGTCCCTCACTCTGTCCTCTTTCTACCATTGTCGAGTATTATTGTAACATTACGAGTGAGGGGTACATAAGTTTCTCTAATCTGGGATTACCATTTTAAAGGTTTGTAACGTTCTTTTACCTTCTTCGTGTTGGATTCCGATACTTAGAAGTATAATTCTGTTCTTTACATATAAATACGGTTCGAAGACAAAGGTACATTTTATTCCGAAACGACCTTTCGAGAAACTCTGGAAAATTGAATAATTGTAAATAAATATCATAATAAGGATATTATCCTATCTGTGATTGACGACTCGTGGAGACTTAATCGTCCACGAAAGTGAAAAGTGAAAGTACGTAACCTCTTCCTTTACCGTTGGGAGAGGTGACAAGAACGGACATCTCAGGGTCCCTGTCCCCTCGCACTACCCGACGTCAGGTACCCCAGCGTGTCTCAGCCTGTGCTGACTTCGCTGAACCGTCTTCGTCGCCGTCGTAGGAACCATAAATTGTTTTTAAACGGAGACGTTTGACTATCGACCGAAGATCGCATGAGAGAGGAAGAAGTTGTCATTACTTCAAAGTCTGTTCGTGCCCCAAAGGGTGGAACTCTCCTAAAGAGTCGGACGGAATTCGTTCCATCCACCGGTACGTTGATTCAAGAACAAAATATTCTTACACCTGTGACACGTTAAAGACGTAGTGAATTTATTTTAAAAGAATAGGAAACAACGGACTGAGAACGGGAAAAGGACGACCTACTGTATGTCTACACAGGTATTTGCTCGAACCGGTTGTATGCCTTGTTCTTGGGTCCCTTACGTCCTCGTCGTGGCACCTTTGGTAGACCCGAGGACTGAGAGGCACGACCTGTCTTTACAGATCGATAAGACCTGGTTGATCTGAAAATTGTCTCTATCTTTATTGACTAGAACAAACTTGAGGACATCAAAAATAGTGTAAGAATTCGTACAATCGGATATAAGATCCATTATAGATTCGTATTAAGCCGAATTTGTATAATTAAGGGTTCTATAGACATAGTAATAAAGACAAGATGTTATTCCTTTAATTTTGATTCTTCAATTCTTTTTCATACTCATATTTTTATTGTTAGTCAAGTCAAGTCAAGTCAACGAGTCAGCACAGGTTGAGAAACGTTGGGGTACTTGACGTAGTGCGGTCCGGAGGGACAGGTAGTGGTGACGGGCCTCAGGTAGGTACAGGTAACTCAGCCACTACGGTAGGTTGGTAGAGTAGGAGACAGCGGGGGAAGAGGAGGACGGGAGTTAGAAAGGGTCGTAGTCCCAGAAAAGTTTACTCAGTCGAGAAGTGTAGTCCACCGGTTTCATGACCTCAAAGTCGAAGTTGTAGTGAGGAAAGTTACTTGTGGGTCCCGACTAGAGGAAATCCTACCTGATCAACATAGAGGAACGTCAGGTTCCCTGAGAGTTTTCAGAAGAGGTTGTGGTGTCAAGTTTTCGTAGTTAAGAAGTCACGAGTCGAAAGAAATATCAGGTTGAGAGTCTAGGTATGTACTGGTGTCCTTTTTTGTATTGGAACTGTTCTCTCTGGAAACAACTGTTTCATTACAGAGTCGAAAAATTATACGACAGATCCAACCAGTATTGAAAGGAAGGTTCCTCATTCGTAGAAAATTAAAGTACCGACATTAGTGGTAGGTGTCACTAAACCTTTGGGTCTTTTTATTTCAGACGGTGACAAAGGTGACAAAGGGGTAGATAAACGGTACTTCACTACCCTGACCTACGGTAGTACAAGCAAAAGACTTACAACTCCAAATTCGGTTGAAAAAGTGAGAGGAGAAAGTGAAAGTAGTTCTCCGAGAANGTAGGTGTCACTAAACCTTTGGGTCTTTTTATTTCAGACGGTGACAAAGGTGACAAAGGGGTAGATAAACGGTACTTCACTACCCTGACCTACGGTAGTACAAGCAAAAGACTTACAACTCGAAATTCGGTTGAAAAAGTGAGAGGAGAAAGTGAAAGTAGTTCTCCGAGAAATCAAGAAGTGAAAGACGGTATTCCCACCACAGTAGACGTATAGACTACAATAACTATAAAGAGGGCCGTTAGAAATAAGGTCGAACACGAAGTAGGTCGGGTCACAAAGAGTACTACATGAGACGTATCGTCAATTTATTCGTCCCACTGTTATATGTCGGAACTGTCTGAGGAAAAGGATAAACCTTGATCAGGTAACAAGGTACAGGTTAAGATTGATAACGAAGGACTGGCCGTATGTCCAAAGAGTTCTCCGTCCAGTCCACCAGACCATAAGTGTAAAGAGAGTCTTAAAAGGTGTCAAATAACACTAGGTGTGTCAGTTTCCGAAACCGTATCAGTCATTTCGTCTTTATCTACAAAAAGACCTTGAGAAAACGAAAAAGGTACTAGGTCGCCTACAACCGTTAAACTAGAGACCAAGGAGACGGGAAAGATTTTGGTCGAACTTGTAGTCCTTCAAGTGTCAAGTACATAACGACTTCCGACCGAACCTCTTAAAACTCGTAATGAAACGATCACACACTCTACTCACGTTAACACGCCATCAAACTTGTAAGAAACCGTAACGGAAAGAAACCCTAACCTTACTTTTGACTGGAAAAGGTTAGGACACCGGTGACGACTCAAAAGGTTTAGACGACCGTATAACTCACGTCGTGAAAGTATCGTAGTAGAAAGTCCTAAACTTTATCGAGTTGACCTTAAGGCAGTGGAGGTGATCGAAACAAACATCACTACGAAGGATTTCCGGCTCAACTGAAGTGTAAGGTCCTACAGACCGAGATCCACTCACTAGTGTGATAGTATCAATAGACCCAGCACTTCCAGAAAAAACATGTCAAGAAGACACATAAGAACGGTGGAGAAGAATTATAGAAGACGAAGACAATCCAGGTATGGTAAAGACAGGAAATAACACGGGTAGAAACGTACTTTGCAAGGGAAACATAGAGACTAAAAGAACTTCTCGAGAGATCAGAAAGGGTAAGATAACAAAAGGAGATAAAGAAACGAAACTAGTGACTCCTTCCGAAAGAATAGAGAGGAAAGATAAGAAACCTTGAGACGTAAGTTGACCCATATAGAAAGGAAAAGAAGAAACGGAAGGTGAAGAGAAGAAAAGTGTCGATAAACATTCCGGAGGAGTCTGTCGGTAAAACGAAAAACGTAAAAAAAGGAACCCCTACCAGAACGAGCGACAGAGGACATGTCACAGTACTTGAAGGCAGGTATCAAGAAGTCCGTAGACAGATAGTCTAGATCAGGGAATACAGATAAAGAGTGAGGGTGACATATTAGTATTCCCTAAACTAAATCCAGTGTGGACTTCCCAGGTCACCAAAAGGGATGGACAAAGAATCAAAAGAAACAAGGGGGATGTTTAATGTAATCTTTTCAGAAATTTATGTACAACCCTTTGATGGTTCAAGTACCAAATCTCATTTCTAAAAGTTTCACAACAAAAAATGTACTTCGGAACTTAAAAACAGTAACCGTCGCATGTCACATTTAACAGAAAGAACTTCACTGTCCGAGCAAAACAAGTAAAACCTCTAGTATAGACGGTTTGCGAGCGCAGACTTATTCTTTCCAAACGGTCAGTAAGCGAATTCACTTTTACTACGACGCACATTTTACGACCAATCAAGTCGAGGGGTGAGTCACTGTCTTCACGAGAAGGAGCTCTATCGTAGTACGAAGACATACGTCGTCTTCGTCAAAGGTCTACACGAACCGTAAAATAATGTTTCTTATGCTCTTACTATCTATACGTTCCTAATTATCAATTATTTCATTGTAAAAATAATGAAGTAGTTCCTAATAATTCACTTTCACCGTAAACTTAAAATAAAAATCTTACACTCATGGACCACGGCTTCTCATACGACTGAGTCTGCTCTTGTCGAACCACGGGACGAAACTTAGAACGGTGTAACGGTCGTCAAAATGGGTGGCAACGAAAACGTGTGGACATCTTTAAAGTAGTACCACTTTTTAGGTTTGTTACAAAACCATAATAATGTTTTTATTGCGACCTTTCGAGAACCCCTTGAAGTCCCCAGACACCTGGAGGGAACCTCCCAGAGACGACATTTGTTCGTATGTTCTTTTACGTCGTCTGTTTCCTCAGAGTCTTGCTAATTTTACGAAATGAACACTTTATGTGTCTATAAAGTGGTTTGCGAAGATTTGTAGGAAAAAAGGAAGGTGGGGTTCGAGAGTATAACGACGATGAAAACTCGGAAGGAGAGGTTGGAGGGCTTCAGGGGGAGGGGTCGTTTACGGGTACTAGGAAATTAGGAAGAGATAGATGGAGAATGGAGGATTTCCGTGTTTTACTGACCGAGTCTTTACACTCCTCTTTCCTCTGTGTCGAGTGACCCTTCGATATTAGGAGACGAATAACTTTCCGTCAACCTTTTCAACTTTCAGGTATATGATTAAAAACAACGGTGTAAATTTCAGAAAAACTCTTCGACCACCAATATACGACACAGTTTATAACTGACAAATATGAGTCGTACTAAAGGTAGGTGGGTTTGAGAAGGGACATAATATCACGGACCTTCAGACCTGTCGTGGTACGAGTTCGAGCGAGTAGGGGAGGAAATCCAAGACGGTTACTTTCCGTAGAACGCCTTTTACACCTTCCACTTCCTCCTCTGTCGGTAACAAGAGGGGGACTGACCGACCACCTACACACGCAACTATCACCCGTACTTGACATGTCTACAAAGACCCACTCGAGGACACTTAAAGGATGGAACTATGAAGTACCCGACATTAGTGGTTAGTGAGTGACAGTATGGGTCTAAAGGCTTAAGGGAATTTCGGCGGTCCCACAAAGGTACTCGGAACATCGAGAGGATCTTTACAACACTCAAACACTAAGGGAAACATAATTTAGTGCGGAAGAAGACATTTGACTTCTCCATTCACGAAGGGACCGTCTTTGAACTGACTACTTCGTCACAAACCAAAGACTCAAGGGCCTACGTCTTGGGGTTTCTGTCCTTAGAACCTAATCAAGAGACGGAAGGAATCTAATCTTTCGTCAATTCTGAAGTAACGGGCACTTTTTACCTTATGATCATCAGATATCTTTAGTCACCATTTTATTAATAGACATCAAAAGACCTTACTTCACAAAAAACGTCTTTTAGGAAGTTCTCTGACGACAATGTTATCCTACAAATCTCCCTTATTCCTGACTACTGATTAGGTACGGTTGTTAAAGTAGAAGAATCAAGAAACTGAAAGAATAATATGTTTAAGAGAAATTACTTCTGGTGACAACCCAGGAGTGAAGTCAATCGGTTACTCCGCTCGAGAAAAATCCCGAGAAACGTCAGTGAGTTTCACTTGGTACTTAGGTCTTATCGATGCCATGATAACCATGGTACCAATTGACCATGCTACCAATAACGTGGGTGCGATTATGTAAACGGACATGAGTTTTACTGGAAAGAGGTAGAGTACAGATATTGGTAATCAAGGGTAAGGGTTATTACGAAAAGTCCAACGACTCTAGGGGGGGCCTAGACGACCCGAGACTGGGATCAATATTTACTCATCACCTCGACCCGGTCCTTCTCTTAGACCTAGGGACACTTTCCACGTAGCAGTCATGGAAATCCGACCCCTCCTTCCCGTTGAGTCACCCTGAATCATCGACCACTCAGAGTCTCAGTGACCTTGGGTGGGTTTACAGGAGTAAAAAACGAGGAAGAGTTAGTCGGAGATTTGAAAGTGTATTCTGTAGACCGTCCAGACACTTAAGATAAATCCAATATTAACACGTTGGATGTCTTATTTGTTAGAAATATGTGACCGGTGCGCCGATACTCTATAAAAATCCCGTCGGTATCTAGAGACCAAGAGATACGGAACTTGACTTTAGACTTCAGGATGGGAAAATAAATCTTCTTTGGTCAGGAAGTCAAGTCGTGTCAAGTCAAGTCAGCGAGTCAGCATAGAGTGAGAAACGTTGGGGTACCTGACGTCGTGTGGTCCGGAGGGACAGGTAGTGGCTGAGGGCCTCAAATCGGTTTGGGTACTGGCAACTCAGCCACTACGGTAGGTTGGTAGAGTAGAAGACAGTAGGGGAAGAGGAGGACAGGGGTTAGAAAGGGTCGTAGTCCCAGAAAAGTTTACTCAGTCAAGAAGCGTAGTCCACCGGTTTCATGACCTCAAAGTCGAAGTCGTAGTCAGGAAGGTTACTTGTGGGTCCTGACTAGAGGAAACCCTACCCGACCAACCGAGAGGAACGTCAGGTCGGGTACGATACTAGAATAGTAGGAATAAGGAGATTTTTGGGATAACATCGTCGATCATCAGAGAACTTCGAAAAAAGATGTTTTGTTTGTGAAGTAAGGTCTTTTGATACTAATAAAACGGTGACGGAGACACTTGATGACCATAAGGTAAAAAGTGACCGAGTAGGTGGGGAATGGTCTCAGGACTCATCTCACGTCTCCTGTTAAGGTAGTACTTTAATAACTTTTCATATACTCATTCCCTTCGTGGTCGTAGGAACTTGTAGAGTCACCTCAGACAGGGAAAAGTCTAAGCTGTACTTTCACATTATTATTGTCTTCCTAATGACCCTTAACGTCTCCGGCCGACTGTGTCGTGAGTCGGTGGTCCCTTTAGTCCATCGGTTCTAATGACACGACCCGTCGTCCGGTTTCAAGATTGGACCTCCTGAAGTAGGTGTCTCCAGAAACCGTCACTGAAAACCAGTATCACAGGGACCCTGGTTTTACCTAACGGTCCGATTATTTAGGAATCAAGTAAACGTTTTACATTTTTTTAATTTAGACCCACTTGTCCATAGACTAAATTTATAAGTGTCATCTCTCAGTACCTGAACCAGGAGTCTGGATTCGATCAAATGTTCCAGGGAATTTTCTTCGCCTCCTCCGCCCCCGGAAACTCCTTCTTGGGTCACGCTAACATTGTTTTTGCATTTTAACATTTTACAAGACGGTTCAAAGGGGGTTCCTTCACGTAAGCGAACAGTGCCACTAACATACGAGACGCCTTTCCCTCTAGAGGTCTATAACGTCCTAAAACCTGTAACCGAGACTTCACTGGGGGTCTAAAATCCAAGGTCGTCACTCACACCCCTGAATCCTTATGACTATTACTTACCTGCACCTTGAACTCCAAAAGAGGGTCTCCCGAGTCTCCCAGACATTTGGATCGGAACACCAATAAAGGGTTCAAAGGTTTTCGTATAAACCGTTGACCAGTTCGAGTGAAGGACCGACAAGTGAACTCCCACTAATACTACCCTTCCCGGTTCTCCTTCGGGGACCTTGACAGGGGAAAGATTTTCATCATTTAATTATCGCGGTGTTGGGACCCCTTGGAAGTCTCTAATTATAATAGTGGTTTCCGAACTTTCTATGTCCCCACTACTAGGGATAACGTAGGTTAGTTGGAGAAGACAAACAGAACACGTCTTCTTTCTACCTCAAACCTCTTTGGTCGTGTAATAGTATCTGAATTAGTCCAACACTGTGATTACTGTTGAGGACAGAGTTTGCACGATAGAAAGGACCTCGTTTAATTGTGTAGGAGACCGTAGGTCAATACGGTGATAACTAGACCGTTTCCGAAAGAAGAGACATGGTCACGTACTTCCGGGGAACGACGTTTACCTTTACGAAATAATTCGGAGACTGTTTCGGTCTATTCTCTTAATGGCACGTTCGCAACCCCAAAAGCTCGATTTGTACGAGAGAAGCTGTCTGTTAAGGAGAAAACTCTTTGTCGAGAACCTCATTCAGACCTAGGTTCATTTCTCACTTACTGTCTCGGAAGTCCGTTGTCACGCCGGACTCGACGGACAGTGTTCGACCTTCAACGACTTAAGTGACTCGGTGGCACCCCGCACCCCACCGTAGTGAGGTCTCAGCTCACCTTCAAATGTTTGCTCTGGTACGAGGGGCTCCGAGCTTCCTCCTTTTCGACACACTCGTCAACCGAGTCGAAAGAGCACCGAGGAGGAGACCGGAGAACCAATCGAGACGGAACTGGGTGCGCACGTCAGGAACCACCGTAACGGGGCACTAGTAGACCGACTATTTGCGGGTGTTGAACCCGGATTAAAACCCTATTAAGACGTTCCGGATGACCGTGTTAGGTTTTGACCTCACCACGATGTAAAAGTGGAATTATAAGTCCCCGTCGGACCTTTTCATTCTACTTTTCCCAGATAACACCGACATTCTTCCTCGGTGGTTTTCCCACTCTATCTCCAGGAGCATAAGTCAAGTCAGTCAAGTCAGCGAGTCAGCACAGGCTGAGACACTGGGGTACCTGACGTCCTGCGGTCCGGAGGGACAGGCAGTGGTTGAGGGCCTCAAGTGAGTTTGTGTACAGGTACCTCAGCCACTACGGTAGGTCGGTAGAGTAGGACACCAGGGGAAGAGGAGGGCGGAAGTCAGAAAGGGTCGTAGTCCCAGAAAAGGTCGCTCAGTCGAGAAGCGTACTCACCGGAGGAGTATAATCAGAAGGTATACTCAGAAGCGTAGGAGTATGATCAGAAGGACTTCGGTATATTACGTGCGATGAACTGTGTAGCCTCCAACGTCGAAGTCGTAGTAGTGGGGGAGTGCGGACGGGAGTGCCGCGGAGTGAGACGGCGAATAAAGTAAGTCTGAGTGATTCGCGAGAGGGGGAAGTCCTGAACCAAGTTCTGCTGTGAAAGGAGAGTCACTGGAAAAGACGCGACGAGTGGCACGGTGGTTCCGTAACTTCGGGAAAGTCTAAAAGATGATAGTGAGAGAAATACACAGAATAGTGGGGTACGTTAAAGAAGATAGAGAAGGAGGGTCAAATGTGGTTGTAGGGGATTTTGTCCCTGGGGTGTGAGTGTACGAGTCTCTCCCCTTCGTCTGCTGACTTTACTCACGACTTCCAGATGGTCAACGGATAAGTTGCGTGACCCAATAAGAGTGAAGAGATCACCCTGTGACAGAGGAGATAAAGAGACTTTTACACTAGCAAAGCTGGTGTCTCTTAAAAGGGATCACAGAAAAGTCTGAGCAACCAATTACCCGTGATTCTGAGTGGGAATCACAGTCCTTCTTTCCCCGACCACTTCTGGTTACGTCTGACATTTCGAGTGTGGGACTGCTCTACTCCTCCGACGGCAAGTCCCAGTCCCAGCCTGGGCGGTCCTTCCGCCTGAGTGTCACGGGCCGTAGTGCTGGAAAGACATCTTTGACGTAGAGTGGTAAAGTTCAAATCAGAGTTTCGACGACGTCGTCAAACGGTCTCACCCGGACGTCCGGGGTTAAACGCTCGCAACGGGAGGCCATGTCACTCAAGGGACTCCCGTACCTTCGTCGGAAGAAGTGAACACCCACGTGTGTCGGGCCACGTCACTGACCGGACGTTATGGAAGAGGAATCCAAATCCAATGGAACTGAATCTAAAATTTTTAGATTATGCTCACACATAGCAGATTAAGATATCCATCTTTAGGAATTTCTCTAGAAAAGAAATTCAAAACAACCTCCTATCAACTAAATGTTACAGCAGAATCAAAGTCGGCAGTCGTTCCACCCAGTGGAGGAGAACGTCTAAGAAAAGGGTATATCCGGTGCCGTCTCACGACTCTTCTCGAGGGACGCGGGATCCCACTAACAATCTTCGGTAAGAAAAGTATATGTCATCTCGCGTATACAGTTGTGGTCAGAGGGTCCGACAGGGAAGGGAGAGTGGGGGTCTTTGAGGTCGAAACAAGGACACAGACATCGAGACGAAGGCGGTACAGGACGAAAATCTAGGGTGCGTAGTCGTTTCCGAACACGAGAAACAGAAAGAGAGGCCGAACGAGGAGAGTCATACCGCTAGAGGTCCAGGCAGGCACGTGTCGTCACCGCAGGAAAGTAAGGAGAGGTACCGAGCCGTCACGAGTGACATGGACACACGGTGGCGAAACAGGTGGCCGACAGTCGCCCGCAAACCCAACAGAGGTACAGAGCCGATAGCACTCGTCGCGACGGCACTTATAGCTACACGCACATGGAAAAACTGAATGTCAAGAACAGACCTATATGCGGGTCTTCACCCTAATCTAGTCCACCATTAAGATAAAAATCAAAAGACTCCTGGTGGTATGATAAAAGGTGTTACCGACATGGTTGAATGCAAGGGTGGTTACCACACCTTCCCACGGGACGGGAAAAAAGGTGTGGGAGAGGTTGTAAAGCGATAAACATCTGAAAAATTATTAACGGTAAGACTGATCACACTCTATGGAGTAACACCAAAACTAAACGTACATAGATTATTAATTACTATAACTCGTAGAAAAGTACACGGATAACCGGTAGACATAGAGAAGAAACCTCTTTACAGATCATTCCAGAAGACGGGTAAAAATCTAACCTTACAAAATTAACAACATACTCGACAGTCATATAAAACCTTTAATTCGGAAACAATCCACACAGTAAACGTTTATAAAAGAAGGTAAGATACCCAACGGATAAACAAAAGAAATACCAAAGGAAAGGACACGTTTTTGAGTATGCAAACCAATCCAGGGTCAATAGATAAATAAAAAAAAATGAAAGACAACGGAACCCACTGACTGGATTGTTTGTACCTATACTAAATACAGTCTAAATGACGGATACGAACTCTAAAAAAGGGGTTGAGAAAAGTATCTGTTCGTCTCGGATAGTATAGTGAACATGTATTATCTACAAGTTTGTACTAAACTCAACAACTTCCCTCTATGTAGTTCACAAGTACTTCTCAAATCAGGCAAAGAGAATGATCTACACACCGTTCTATAGTGGATTCCGAATTTCCATCTCTTGTAATTCTGTACTAAAATTATCCCTCTTAATCCAGCTTTCTCTATTAGTCACGACGGGAGTCTCCACGTTACCTCGTCGAGTCCCGAAAGACTCGTTCTTACCCCCACACCCTCTTGGGACTCACAGACCCGCAAACCACTGTGTCACTTGAAACGAATGAACTATAGACACCAAGTCCCAGCGTCGTTCCGGGTCCCGAGACGAACCCGTTATGGCTCGTTGACACCCCGACAGAGACGACCTCCGGTGAGAGTCTTTCCGAGGAGACTATAGACACCGAGTCCCAGTGTCGCTCCGAGTCCCGAGATTCGTTGCCACCCTGACAGGGACGACCTCCGGTAAGAGTCCTTCCAAGGAGGGGGTCCCACCGGTGGAATTTGTAGTGACTTTACAGGTGAGACTCTTTCTTCGTATCATTTACTTTCTTTCGAGACTTATTTTTCGATTTCTTTGTCTGAACGAAAAACTTAAAACGTTGAACTCTTTTTTACGAGTTGTATTATTTACAAAAGTTTCTAATTGTTGACGTTTCATCAACGAAAACGTTTATAATCATTCGCCACGTAAATATTCCCTTTGGTTTATTTATCATTGACGGATAGATGAGTACATATGATGACGATATTTTACATTGAAATCTTTTTTGCTTCTGTTCTTGATAAAATACATTTGAATTTTTTACTAACTATTAAACAACTCATTTATAACTAAACGTAGGTTAAACGAATCTTTTTTCTAGTCAACACTTACAAAGGACAATTTAATAGTACGGTATTAAATTCACTACATAAACAGAACAGATCATATATGACTTTTGCAAAAAACCGTTTGTAAACGGTGTATACAATTTATTACGTGAAATACTATTACTATTATAAATTAATACGAATATATTTTGAGTATACTTACACTTGTCGTGAATCTTGTACCTATTCAATCGCTCGTTTTGAAAAGAAAGTTTTACGGGAATCTATCCCGAAAATCTATCCTGAAACGAAAATAAAGAAACTCTATTAGTCGGTGGATGTGAAGGGTTGTGTGTCAGGATTAAAATATGACCTATTTGTTCTTTTATAAGTTAACAACATATCTTGATCCATTATCCAGGATCATATACTTGAAACTAGTTTCATAAATTGTGGAGTGTCATCACTACGATAGAATATTTAGTCTGGTGTATAAAAATTTTCGAAGTGAGTGACCACAAATGACTCACGGAGAGCACACAACCTGTGACAACGTAACTCTTATAGAGTCACTGGTCTGTCTCTGCAGTCAGGTGGACCTCGACTTTAAGACGTGGCAACGTTGTGATTATCGGGGCAAAACATAAGAAGACGTACAATCTATAAGACTTCACTTATTATTACTATGATTAAATGTAAATACTTTATGTCACAGACTGAAAAGTTTCATGAAAGTCTATATAACACTCAATTGGAAATGTGAGGGAACCGGAACTTTATTCGAACCGTCTCCAGTGATGGGGGCACAATGTCTACTCCTCTGACCTCCCATCCCAGAGTGTCGGTGACAGGCTCCTGTTCCGAGGATAGAGACGTTGGACGTGTCGACACACTCGTGTTTTTATTCCGTCTCCGTCTCCGACTTGTCCACCTTCTTGAAGTTGTAGTCGCGCACCTCTCTCCTTCGACTGACGTCCCTGCCCTTCATACGGCCTCACCGGCTGTGACCCCCGGCACCGTCAGAGACCGACAAGCATCAGCGAGTGCGACCAGAGAGTCGGAAGGACCGTGCACCCGTTCCAACGTGGAGTCGCAGCACTTGAGTCCAACCACGAGAACGACAATCAGGGAGTTAACACAGACTGAGAAACACTGGGGTACTGGACATCGGGTGGTCCGAGGAGACAGGTACCTTAAAAGGTCCGTTCTCATGACCTCACCCAACGGTAAGTCCCTACCCCTTCTAGGGGACCTCTTCCCTTACCGTTGGGTGAGGTCATAAAAACGGACCTTTCAAGGACCGATGGACTTGAGGAAACCGGTTAGATTCTACTTGTCCGAAAGTTTCGCCTACGTAGGCGACGGTACAGAGGGTGGGGAGACTCCGGCACGACACCCTCCGTTTGAGTCCGCACCGGAGGTAGGGTCACTTACAGACTTACTACCTCCTGTTCGTCCGGGGTAAGACCTGAACATCGTATCTATTCTTTATTTGAATATAGTTCCGCGAAGGGAACATCGAGTCAGTTATTTCTTACACAGACGTTACGTCCTCTGGACCCAAGTTAAGGACCCAGTCCTTCTAGGGGACCTCCTCCTTTACCGGTGGGTGAGGTCATAAGAACGGACCTCTTAGGGGCACCTGTCTCCTCGGACCGCCCGATGTCAGGTACCCCAGTGTTCTCGGTCTGTACTGAAGCACTGATTTGATGGAGGTGGTGTTTCGATGTAGCTCGGTAGCCACAAACCGTAAACGACAAATACACAACGAAGCGAAGTAACACAAAGTACCACCAACGATGACGGTGCATTGGCCTAGAGAGGACCAACTATCCTTCGTGCCCGAATATGACTGTGATCAAACCGTCTAATACAGTAAAGAAAAAGATGTCGACAGAATCGTCGAGTTCATATCCACACTTTTCGTCTATCACTTAAGTAGGTCCCAACTCTAAAAGAGCCCACCGATGTTTTGACACCTGGTACTATAGATTCGAATTAAGTCTCCCCCAGTTCGACCTCTTCCGGGTACTCACTTCTCTTGCATCTCCCCAGTTGAAGACGATAAAATATTACACCTACTAGTTAATATCTCTTTCATTTACTTACAAATGAAAAGTTAGAAGTTTTTATCCTCGACACTAACTTCGCATCCTACCATATTAGTCTCTAATCCTTCACCGGTCTAAAGTCCAGTACGGTCCCATGTCGTGGCCTACTGAGTCGTCCTCTCTTCTACAACCTTGTCTGTCGTCAGTGCCCGGACTCTCCGGCTCGCGACGCGTCCGGCCGGCGGACCGGCAGACTCACGACATCCTGTCGGCGTCCCTGACCCCCTCCCTCCGTTCCCTCGATCAGTCCGACTCCTAACGTAGGTCACCAGTGTACGAAGGTCCTCTGACCGTGAAAGTAAATACTCTGTGTTCTCTGTCTTCGTTACCCGACTGTGAGACGCACGTCACCACTAGATGTGTTGCACACCTTCTCTTCTGTGTCGGCCGTGAGCTCTGCGAACATCCGGGTCCCCGAAGAGTGCCACTACCGGTTTGCGGACACGTCCACTTTTCTGACTTCCTTTCAGCGAACTTCTTCGACTCCCACATCCAGTGTGAAACCGGTACCTTTTCCTCAACGTCCCGCAACTTCCTCTCGAACCACCGTCTCCTTGTCCCCTAACCTCGTCCCTCTGGTCGTTTCGTGACTACCTTGCTTTCACTCTCCGCGAGTCAGCACAGGCTGAGAGACGTTGGAGCACCTGATATGTCAGGTACCTTAAGAGGTCCGGTCTTGTGACCTCACCCATCGGAAAGAGAAGAGGTCCCCTAGAAGGGCTGGATCCCTAGTTCGTGTCCCCAGGGCGTAACGTCCGCCTAAGAAATGGTCGACTCAGTGTTCCCTCCGGGCAATCTTGCTTTCAATCTCCAATTTCGTATTGATCTTCCACAGGAGCCTCCTCCGTCACCGGGGGTGAGGTCGGGAGGACGGACCTTTTAGGGTCCCTGCCCCCTCGGACCCCCCGACGTCAGGGACCCCAGCGTGTCTCAGCCTGTACTGACTTCGCTGAATCGTCGTCGTCGTCGTCTTACACAGGAACCCGTTCCTTTTATCCGTAAAGTCGGACCCTCCTGAATCCATCGACACTATGACACCGAATATTATTCTTTGTAGGGATCACAAATCAGAGGGAGAGACCGCCGAGTCTACCATTTCTTGGACGGACGTTACACCCTCTGACCCCAAGATAAGGATCCAGTCCTTCTGAGGGGCCTCTTCTCTTACCGGTGGGTGAGGTCAGAAGAACGGACCTCTTAAGGTACCTGTCTCCTCGACCTTTCTGTGTCAGGTACCCCGGTGTTCCCAACCTGTGTTGACTTGTTGAAAGTGAGGAAAGTGAAAAGGACGAAGAACGGATCTCGAAGATTTTGAGAACGTTGAACTCTTGTCGTTTTCATAGAAAACAATACAATTACCGTATTGTTTTAATTACACTGAAAATCCTTCGTGGATTCCTACTCCCTTTACCGTTGGGTGAGGTCATAAGAACGGACCTCTTAGGGTACCTGTCTCCTCGGACCACCCGATGTCAGGTACCCCAGCGTTTCTCAGCCTGTGCTGACTCACTGAAGTGAAAGTGAAAGTGAAGTGAAAGTGATTCCTACTCCCGACCAAATGGTCCTTTGTTAGCACACTAATGTTCCAACCTTGAACGTCAGGGTTGGAATTGAAGGACCTACCCTCTCTCCCCAACCTCCAACTAAGGCAACGGTCACCAGTTATAAAATTAGTTAGGACGGATACATTGCTTTAGAGATATTTTTCTCTGAACCCAACCCTCCCGAAGATCCGACCACTTACAAACCCGGATCTCTCCCGTACCCTTGACGTCAGGAAGGTTTTAGGGAACGCAGAGACGGTGACCTACAAGTAGACGCAAGAAATAGTGTAGGAATGACTTGACTACTCGGATCCACATAAAGGGACTCAAGACACTCGGAGAGTTTACTAGCTTGGACTCTTCCCTTACTTGTCTTGGAGGCTACACACCGGAACCAGTCTTCTTGTCCACTGTTGAACTCGAACCCTTGTCTTCACTCAGTGTAGACTGTCCTGACTCGGGATTGGACATCTTAGACTACGACAGAGACCCTTCTACCACAGTCTTACCTCAACTTAAGAGCCCGTGCGACGACCCCAGACTCTTAACGAACGTTAATACACCCTCGGGAGGGGGAAACGACATCGGTTTGAGCGTCCTTTATGAGTCTTGATTCCGAAATCTAACAAAACGTAACCAATATCGTATCTTAGGTCTCAAAAGTCTTGTTAGTCCATCCTTCACTAAGTAGGTTTTGGAGGAGGAAGACTCTACTCACTGGACTCCAGGACACTGGACGGGGCTCACTGTAGACACCGGACAGTGTCTCGACTCAGATGTCGGGTCCAGAAGACTGGGGTCGTGATCGGGACGACACCCGCAAGTCGGAGGACCTTCTCGTTACCGTCCGGTGACGGCGTGTCGTCATCGGGTGTAAGTGTCGATTACGAGTGTCTCCTGAGTGTTTATCGTAGGCCGAGTAATAAGGCCGTCATGGCGTTCTCCGTCTGTGATCGTAATAGGGGTAAGATCGAAGTGTCCACCTTTTATTTCCGACCTCTTCCATGCATTGGTTCCGTGTGTCGATGCCTCGACGTCGGAGCCCAGACTTGAAGCCAGAGGGGCGGTCTCCGGACGGGGACTGGTTCTTGCGTGAAACAGTGAGCGACAGTGTGCACAACGCCAAACGGGGAGGGGAGGAACAATCGTCGTAATCGTCTTGCCACAGGGGGCGACATGTACGGCAGGGTACGCGGCCGGGGACGGACACACGTCCTCGTCTGTGGCACACACTCTGATCGAGAAGGGGCCGTGGGGACCGGTAGGCAAGGACTTCGAGGAGCGGAGACCCCTTACTTCGGTCTTTCTTCCTATTTTTACGTTCCCACTCCTCGACCCCAAAATGTAAAATAAAACTAAAGGCTTTACTGACAATCATGGGTTTTCACTATGGACAGAGGAGAAGGCGACAGTCTTTCATCGACTTGCCGAAGCATCGACGAGTTAAACGCCCCAAGAGTCCGTCGGATCAAGCTATCTTGGCGCCCTCGGCGTGGCGCAATGGAGACGCCATTTGACCATGTACACCCGGCCAGAGTGTGTAGGGGACGCGGAGCACAAAGGAGCCCAGACCCGTCTCTACCGAGACCGATCGCCCTCCCTTCCGTCCAAATAAGGCGAGACCCCGTGTCCCGCGTAAGTGATCCGGTGTCGCACACTCAAGGGGGCACAAGGTCCGCACACGCTCCACGGGCAGTCCTTTAGTCCGAATGGACTGTTTGGTCACCCTTTACCTGTGAGCGCCAAGGTGCACCACTAAGGACGTCCCGTTGTGTAGGCCCGCGGTCCCTTTGGACCTCCTCCCCGAACTTGCAGGGGCCATCCGACAAAGGTTCTCTACAGCGCCCCGCCTTACTGCGTCTTCGTCGACAAAGGGAGATCTCTCCGCCTCGCCGTCACGACAGTCCCCCACACCGGTACAAAGAAGAAACCTCGTCTGCAGACGTACGTCTGGTCCCACGGACGTCGCGGGACCCCCTTGAGCCACTCCCCCCGAGACGGCGAGACCGTCACGCCCTACCGGAGGTCCAACCAAAGTACTGCGCGACCAAACAATGAGACTCGTCAGGGATGAAGTCCACGGTCAAGCGAGAAAGGAGAATTTTCTTCTCAGCCTCCTTTTCTTCCTCTCCTTACCGACTTGTCAACGTCTAGGCGGACAACTTTTCCAGTGGCATGATGAGGGATTTACAAAGTCCGTGACATTCAGGAAAGGTGCCAGGTAAGGTGACTGTTCGTGACTTTCCCCGACCCTTTCCCGTGGTTAATAAGTAGACGAACATTTGGTACCACCTCTCTCCTCCTCTACCACGGGTCCGATAGGTACGGAAGACGTCGGAAGTGAACCTCCGGACAAAACGCGTACGGAAGGACACTCTTTCGATTGTCCCCACTGGAACGCCCCAAATGGTGTCTCTATTTCCTCTTTGGTCCGCATGATTTACTCACTCGTAAACTTGAAAGAGAAGAATATATACAAGGATGAAGAGTAGATGGTAGATGAGTCACTGGCTAAATGAGCGTCCTTCGAAAGTTGATCTTGTGAGTATTGATTGTAACCGGGTCTCGATCGTGAACTGTTTTACGAGCACCGTCTGTGACAACTAATAGAATAGGTTGGAGGAAGGGACGGGTCGAGAGAGGGTGACATCTCCGACTTGTGGTTTGTGAACGAATCGGAAGGTTCACATCTACACCGGCACGGTAACTCAAGAGTCGAGTCAAGTCAAGTCAGCGAGTCAGCACAGACTGAGACGCTGGGGTACTTGGTGTCGTGTGGTCCGGAGGGACAGGTAGTGGTTGAGGACCTCAAGTGGGTCTGGGTACAGGTATATCAGCCACTACGGTAGGCTGGTAGAGTAGGAGACAGCAGGGGAAGAGAAGGACGGGAGTTAGAAAAGGTCGTAGTCTCAGAAAAGGTCACTCAGTCGAGAAGCGTAGTCCACCGGTCCCATAACCTCAAAGTCGAAGACGTAGTCAGGAAGGTTAGGAAGATCAGGAATCAAGATCTCTGATATTTTATATTCACTTCAGACGGCTCTTCCGAGACTCTTCTACCCTTGTCTGTTTTGAGTGTGTGTGAAGAGCCCAGTCAACCCTGGTAGCTCTCTAGGTCGTCAGTCCGACACTCGGACTTCGCATTACGGGTGAAACGGTTCCTTCAACTTTACAATTCTATTTGCCCAGGACTTTGAGACTGTTACAGTAGTTCGACGATATGGACGGTTGGGGGTGGGGGGGCGTCTACAGAACAATGTTCGTGTTTTATTCGAAGATAAACAAAGTTCATGATCTTAAAATTAAAAGACAAGGAACATCGACGTTCATAAAGACTGACTACTCACGAAAATATCTGTCATAGACTAAACTCGAGGTACTATTTGGACATGATCTAAAAATTATAGGGGCAAAATGGTTGCCTCTCTCTCTTTAATCACAGTCAACTCTCGTGTGACCTACGTCCGGTCCTGAATTCATACTCTTTAGGATTTAAGAGACTCGAAAGGGGTGGTAAGAGGGTAGGGATAGACCCTATTTTTAAGTTTGAAAGTATCCTTTCTTTCTGTCAGGTTATTTCCCAATAGACTAGGTAGATGATTCACTTACGTCCAAGAAGAGAGTGAGAAGTCGATGGTTTCATAATCTGTCACACAGCACAAAAACGACACAGATTCACAGAATAAACGTATTATAAAAGGGACGTTTCAATTTTACCTTAATCTCGATCCTTATACATTTTACAGAGACTCATATCTTTTGTGTTACTTGGAACGAGTATTGGTCTTTCTACCTGTTATAATATTCACGTCGAAAACTTTGCCTTCCGTCAAAAAAAAAAAAGAAAAACTGAACTTCCACTTGTCAGAGTTGTACTCGTCACCAGGAGGATATCACGTGCGTCAGTCTCCGGTAGGGGTCGGGAAAGGGGCAACGGTACAACCGTCTCATCCACAGACCCAAAGAGAGGAAGGTTTACGGATCTCTTTCTCTTGACAGGGGGAGACATCCCGAAACTAGTCGGCTAGTGTCGTCGAGGTAGGGGGAGTGGTCACAACCGGATCCCGCCTTTGCACTGGATCGTTGTTTGGTACTCTTTTCCAGATCTTTCTACCAAAGGTGAACCCTGTAATCTGCAATTGAGGGTCGAACACGCACGTACGAGTCAGTAGAGTCAGCACAGACTGAGAGACGTTGGTATACCTGACATCGGGACGTCCGAGGAGACAGGCATCCAAAGAGGTCCGTTGTTCTGACCTCACACAACGGTACGGGAGGAGGTCCTCTAGAAGGACTGGGTCCCTAGCTCGAGTGTAGAAGATACAGACGACACAGCCGTCCGCTCAAGAATTGCACCCTGGTGACCGTTTCGGGGTGGAGGATCCAACACTGTCCTGCTTAGGTGAAGTGACACTTACCGTCTCACTTTTTACCTTTCTCGGACCTAGGAAGAACTATTAGAACTCGGTGACTTAAGTTAGAACCTCATAGGGATAGAAAACAGGTAGATCAGTTTCGATACCAAAAAGGTCATCAGTACACACCTACACTCTCAACCTGGCATTTCTTTCGACTCCCGACTTCTTAACTACGAAAACCTGACACCACAACCTCTTCTGAGAAACTCTCGGGAAGCCTGACGTTCCTCTAGGTTGGTCAGGTAGGATTTGGTTTAGTCAGAACTTATAAGTAACCTTCCTGACTGTGACTTCGACTTTGAGGTTATGAAAGCGATGGACTACGTTTCTTGATTGAGGAACCTTTTCTGGGACTACGACCCTTTCTAACTTCCGTTCTCCTCTTCCCCTACTGTCTCCTTCTCTACCAACCTACCGTAGTGGCTGAACTACCTGTACTCAAACTTATTTGAGGTCCCCAACCACTACCTGTCCCTCCGGACCGCACGACGCCAGGTACCCCAGAGTCTCAGTCTGTACTGACTCGTTGTCTTGACTTGACTAGGGATGTAAACCCGAAGAACTACTCGGTCTTTTTTTAAAAAACAATTAATAAATCCACTTCGACTCAGTCGATTTCCACGTCATTGACGTATCAAAGGACTAGAGTCCCCCTAAACCGGGATGAACTCTCGTATCCTCATCAAATCGACAGTAGAAACCGGTGACCCAGGTCCGTTATAACCCTCTGAGGAGGACCCGTTGTGGACTTTTGAAGGGACGTAGAACAAAGAGAGGGTCCACCGGACTTGTAAGTACTGATACATGTGTCTTAAGTATCACACTGGGGTCCGACCTCTGGAAATTGTTTCTGTTTAACTTTTGGGTTCGGATCAATAACACTTGACCCTAAAGAATTTTATCTTGGCAATTACGACAATTGACTTAACTCAATACAACACCTTTTACGAAATACACACGTGGTTCTACATTTGTAAATAGAAAAAGTCTTACTTTTCATGAAACCCTAAAAGAGAGACCTTTTGTCATAACACGTCTTATATCGTCAGACCCAAGACTCACGTCCGGTGGTCTTAGGTTGAACGTATACAGAGTGATTGGTTTATACACCGTCCCTCGTTCAATGTTGTACAGAGACACGAGGTTAAAGGGGTTGACACTTTACCTATGTTATTATCGTTATGTACTTGGTCCTTGAAGGTCTACAAGTTCGACCGAAATCTTTTCCGTCTCCTTGGTCTTTAGTTTAACGGTTGTAGGCGACCTAGTACCTTTTTCGTTCTCTCAAGGTCTTTTTGTAGATAAAGACGAAATAACTGATACGGTTTCGGAAACTCACACACCTAGTGTTATTTGACACCTTTTAAGACTCTCTCTACCCTTATGGTCTGGTGGACTGGACAGAGAACTCTTTCGACATACGTCCAGTCCTTCGTTGTCAATCTTGACCTGTACCTTGTTGTCTGACCAAGGTTTATCCTTTTCCTCATACAGTTCCGACATATAACAGTGGGACGAATAAATTGACGATACGTTTCATGTAGTACTCTTTGCGACCCGACCTACTTCGTGTTCGACCTTAGTTCTAACGACCCTCTTTATAGTTATTGGAGTCTATACGTCTACTGTGGTGGGAATACCGTCTTTGACTTCTTCTTGATTTCTCGGAGAACTACTTTCACTTTCTCCTCTCACTTTTTCAACCGAATTTCGAGTTGTAAATCTTTTACTTCTAGTACCGTAGACCAGGATAGTGAAGTACCGTTTATTTACCCCTTTATCACCTTTGCCACCGACTGAAATAAAAAGACCCGAGGTTTTAGTGACACCTACCACTAACGTCGGTACTTTAATTTTCTACGAATGAGGAATCTTCCTTTCAATACTGGTTGGATCTGTCGTATAATTTTTCGTCTCTGTAATGAAACGGTTGTTTCTAGACAGATCAGTTTCGATACCAAAAAGGTCACCAGTACACACCTACACTTTCAACCTGACACTTCTTTCGACTCACGGTTTCTTAACTACGAAAACTTGACACCACAACCTCTTCTGAGAACTCTCAGGGTACCTGACGTTTCTCTAGGTCGGTCAGGTAAGATTTCCTCTAGTCAGGACCCACAAGTACCTTCCTGACTACGACTTCGACTTCGAGGTAATAATCCGGTGGACTACCCTTCTCGACTGAGTAAACTTTTCTGGGACTACGACCCATTCTAACTCCCGTCCTCCTTTTCCCCTGCTGTCTTCTACTCTACCAACCTACCGTAGTGGCTGAGTTACCTGTACCCAAAGTCACCTGAGGCCCTCAACCATTACCTGTCCCTCCGGACCGCACGACACCAGGTACCCCAACGTCTCAGTCTGTGCTGACTCGTTGACTTGACTTGACTTATCACGAATGGACCACCCTAAGAACACTCCCAGATAGTCAAAAGTAGTACATTATCCGAGGTTCGTCGACAGTCGAGAAAGGTAGTAAACGACTGACCTAACGTTCGTAGGAGGTAGATGAAGAAAGGAAAGACAAAACCCACTATTCATTAGGAAAACGAACTAAAACCCTCCCAAAGGTACTAAGACAGACCTTTAAAAACTGATATTATACTGAAGGATTAAGGAAGTCTTACTGTCTTTTATCATAGAACTTTTGATCAATATGATGGAAGATGCAAAAACCTTGCTTATAACAAAGATGATTGTGGTATTCATGTGTTTCTCACGAGAGTCAGTGTCTTAGGAGTACGAGACATTGGACCACTTGTTTAGGACCCAATAGAATCACAGGTCTGATACATGCGTTATGACTACAGTCATTTATTGAGGTCATTTGAGGGACAGAAATCGGGTGTGAAGAGTCACTGAGTCATAAGAATAGCATTGATAGTAAGTGAACATGTGTTATTGAAATTGTGAAGGAGGGTTCACGTCGGTCAAGTCAAGTCTCTTCTGAGAACTCTCAGGGAACCTGACGTTCCTCTAGGTTGGTCAGGTAAGACTTCCTCTAGTCAGGACCCACAAGTAACCTTCCTCACTACGACTTCGACTTTGAGGTTATGAAACAGGTGGAGTACGCTTCTCAACTAAGTAACCTTTTCTGGGACTACGACCCTCCCTAACCCCCGTCCTCTTTTTCCCCTGCTGTCTCCTACTCTACCGACCTACCGTAGTGGTTGAGCTACCTGTACTTAAACTCATTTGAGCATCAACCACTACCTGTCCCTCCGGACCGCACGACGCTAAGTACCTCAGCGTTTCTCAACCTGTACTGACTCGCTGACTTGACTCGACTTGACTTGACCGACGTGAACCCCCCTTCAAAATTTCAATATCATATGTTCACTTACTATCGATACTATTCTTATGACTCAGTGACTCTTTACACTCGATTCTGGGAGTGTTTACAAAAGAGTTACCCCACAGAAAGGAGTCGTCAAATCATAAAATAAGAAGAAACGTATATTAAATTAAAATGATAAAAATCTCTTAATAGAGATTTATAGGACACTCGTTTTCTAAGACCTTCCTTTCAATAATATGAACTAAAAAAAAAAAAAAACGTAAACTTGACGTCTTAAGACATCGTCTTATTTATAAGAACAAACAATATCCGTGGAATAGACGTCTTTTGTCAGGAGTGTGAAAGTCTATTCCGGTGACCTACATAGTCACAAATTCAGTATTAATACTACACTTCTAATTGGAGACTGAAAAAACGAATCTAAAAAGAGACTATGTCGAAGTGAAATGAAAAAGTATTCAAGAGATGGTATTTATTCGTATTGATGACTTTAGGAAAAGGACGTATTTTCAGGAATAAATAAGTAACAACGAATGAGATCGTCTCTGTCTTTCTATTTCTCTTGTATCCGATAAAAGATAAAATTATTTTAATATTACTTTTACAAGTACTAGTGGAGAATTGTCAATTTCATGTCTTCCTACCGTATCTGTTTATGATAAATTTATTTTACTTTTACAAAATAATTTAGTGATCGAAAATGTTCTTCGTAGAAAAAGAGTTACAATTTTGTGTTTTCGACGTGACAGAACACAAATTGACAAGGTTTGTTTTATAGACCTCGACTAACTTCTTACTAAGGATTTCTTTAAGTCTAGTTCTTCTATTTTTGCACTGTTCTGACTCTTCCATTTTATTGGACTTTTAGTCCGTCATCTGTGTTCCGGTCCCCTTCGGCTCAGTGTTTACCTTTTATAAAAAATTACCTCCCATGTCTCTTTTTACCGGTGCAAAGGGGAGTCTCCCCTTTTCGACTCTCTCGGACTGTCTGAGTCATCTATTGCTTATTGTACTCTAATAGAAACTCTCTATGTCTCGTAATTAATTTCAGTAGTAGGACAGTCGGTCCTTTGTGACCGATGTCCGCATCGAAATTGGCATCTCAAGACCTTCGCTCGTCAGGGTCTCCGCGACTAGGGCCTCTTTCCTTCTTTCTTCTACCACGACCCCCGCTACTACTATTTTATCTCAGCGGTGGAACGTCCCGCAGAGGACACACCGTCCGTGACACGACGCATGGACGGTGAAGCATGGGAGGAGACTTACTGGGGACCGCTGGCGCCTCCTACTCGGCACCCCGTCTCGCCGCCACCCCGAGCGCGAGCCGGTGGCAGCCTAGCCAGCGAGGAGAGGGGAGAGGGTGGGCCCCGGAGCAGCGCGGACGTGGGGAGGAGGTGGCGTGGCCGTCGAGACGTGGGAGATCCCCTGTGCGCAGGTCCGGGCCGTCCCAGTCGTTCCCGTGTCGACATGCTGCGGCGCGGGGAGACGCCTGCGTCCTCGGACTGGGGCGGGCACATTGACCGTCTGTCTAGGACGAAGACGACGTCGTGCCAGGCACGCGAGCTGAGACGCACGCTATGTAAGGAATCTAGTGCTTATCGAGGAGTTCAGTCGCTACAGCGGGCATATATCCCGAAGTTCGACACACAAATTACTGACAACTTATCCTTTCAGCAAAATGAGTCCACCAAAGACAAATCGAATAAAGGTATAAAGTATAGTTTTCGCGGAAAGACGTCATTCATCTCCGGATGGACCCATCCCGGCCCCTCCAATTAACTCACGGGTCTCGGTGCCTTCACTAAATGATCGTCTCGCTCTTTGTCTGGCCTCTTTGTGAGCAGGGTCGGCTACCCGCGGAAAGAGGCACACTTTACAGTCAGAGGCCGGCTGGACCAAACAAAAGGTCACGTACGTGAAAGGGCCGGTATTTCCGAAAGAAAGATCCTACGGACTGGTTTGTGTGCAAAGGATCTGCTCGAACTGTACAGGATACCATTCCTTCTATCGTAAACGAGAACTTATCAAAGGTAAACTTAGGATCGTAGAGTTAGATTGACCTACCGTAGTTATTCGTAACAATGACTAGTTCAAAGTCCGTTTGTTGAGGTAAATTTTGTTAGTGCAAAAGTTTTTTAACGGAATTCCTTGACATATATCTAAAATTTTTATTTCGATTTATTAAAGTATACTAACGTATACCTATCACCATTGTGTGGTAATTTACATTCTGTAATAAAGCGAAAGATACATAAGGATCAAATTTTTTCAGTCGAGATACTCTGTATTTTTAAGTATACATTTATCGTTATCTTTTTTACGTAGGAAAAGTATTCACCAATCATTATAGAACAGAATTACGTCACTAGTTCTACTAGGTTTCATTAAAAGATTTTTTCTTTTTAACCATTAACTCGGATTTTAAAATAATTTTCATTGTTGCTACTTTATATTCTTTAAATCATAAGGAAAAGGGGCGCATGATCACTTGATCTTAAATGTATGTCTTATTTTTACTGTACAGAGGATATCGAATAACTAACGAAAAGACGGTCAGTGAAAAAAAAAGTAGATTTACTTGAAGACGTTGTTTACCATAGGACATATTTACCTTAAAATGGAAAAGTAGTTTACTTTCGCTAAATTAAAAGACGGAGTCTCTCTCAGGTTACGTTCCATCCCGGTCGTATTAATTATACATGGAAATATTGAGGTTATAGTGTTATAAAACTAAAACGAAATCTAGTCTGTGAAACGGTCGACCATCCGTCGAAGACAAAAATCGAAACACCTAATGTAATCATTGTCTCTTTTCGCGATAGTATGTGTAACACTATTTGATTACTTTGGTTGTAAGACCACAGCAAACTCCTCTGCTATTATGTCGACAAGCTATCAGACTGGACGAAACAACATTGAGAAGTATGAGGTCCACGTCCCCAGAATGTTAATAAATATCGTGCGACCCCGAATCCGTCGTCCCCATCTTGTCTTCGGGTTCCACCCATAGGTCCTTTCCTCTTTCTGAATCCTTCCTGACTCCTCCTTCTGTCTGTCGTTCCCTACTCAGTCTCGTCTACTACGGCTGGTTCGGCCCTGGTCAGTCCCCTGTCTGCTGCTCTTCGTCCTCCGCCGGACGTCTCTTGTGGACTCAGAAAGGGTCCCAGTTTTAGATTCCCTTCGTCGTGAAAGGGTAGAGTCAAAGTCCTGAGGTGAAGAGTCCCCTCGAGTAAGAAGTTACACCACGTATACTTAGGGGACTCCCAGAAAATGCTACGTCTAAGACTAAATCCTCAAGGCTCTACTCTGGATCCCAAAGGTAAAGACCGTTTGAAGACCTATTATGACTACGACGACCATGTCCATAGCACACATTACGTCGTCTCAGAGTCCGGTTGGGTCTTTCTCCGTTTCGTCTATTGATCTTTCGATCGACCTCACCCCTCGCTCCTGACCCCCGTCACATCAAGGATCGGCTCCGTCAGAAACGCTTAAATTACATAAAGTCGACTTTTTGCGTGAAACAACCACCGACGAACAACATCTTAAACTTAACGGGAAGTTTTTCTACGACAGTTTTAGGATTGGGGATAGTTGAGTCTTGCACTGAAAAAACCTTTATCTCAGAAATGGTTCCAATAGTTCAAGTTTACCCCAGTAAGCCTACTCTAGCTTAGGTTGTACTGATCACAGGACTATTTTTCCCTTTTAGGTCTGTGTTTCTGTCTGTACGTACGACACGTCTGCCTCTCTTCCACCGGTGCGCTGTCCTCGTTAGGTAGTCGCTCGGCCGTCGCGACTCCCGGCGGGCGGCCTTCGGTCTCTTCCGGTCCGTCCCGGGAAGGGATCTCGGTGGTGTCCGTACCGGGACGGGCGCGGCGTTTAAGTCCGGGGAGCGGGGGTCTCGACGGTCTGTCTTTCGAGGACAACGAAATCCAGTGGACCGAAAACTATAAAACAATGTCGTCGGATCATGTACCGATTGACTATTCTTATAACCGAACGGTGGAAAAAATTTTTAACTTCATATTAACTGTATACTATGACATAATCAAAGTTCACGTATTATGTCACTAAGCAATAGAAACATGCAATGTTTCAGCAGTGTTCAGATCAATAGTGCACAGTGACATATTTGGATAAAGGCATAGTTATTGACGTAAGGGACGCGAGATTCGATGTAGGGGTGCTCGAGACACGAAGTGTTGGAGGGCCCGAGGGAGCGGGTAGGGAGCAGGGTAGGGAGAGATGTGACCGTCGGGGTGTAACAGGAAACATAGATACTAAATCCAAATAAACAAAAAGTCTAAGGTGTATATTCACTTTACCGTGTCATAAACGAAAAGAGACTGAGTGGAGTAGATCGTGTTATGGGACATCCGGAGAGGTACAAGAGTGTTTACCGTCATAGAGTAAGAACAATGGCGACTCAGTATAAGGCAACACATGTGTGAGGCGAAGAAATAGACAAATACCCGTGTATCCGGCAAGGGTACGGAACCGACATTCATTACGACTTCACTTGCACCCTCACTTTCACAGAGAAGTTTGCTCACTAAGACAAAGGAGTCTCTTTATGACCTCACACCTCCGGAATGGAAGTCGAAAAACTCCTTGGGTGTGCGTCAAGAGGTATCACCGACACTTTAAACACAAGAGTGACTGTCATGTGCTCCGAAGGCAAGGGAGGTAAAGGAGTGGTTGTGAGCAATAAAGAACAGAAAAACTACTATCGAAAAGACTATCCACACTTGCCACAGAGCACTAAAGCTCAGCGCAAAGGGATTACTAATCACTATTCCTCGTAGAAGAGTACACGACACTCGGTAGACGTAACTGTAGTACTAATGCGGAAAAGACAAGACCAAAGGTGACTCTGAGGAATAACACCTAGACATGGTCAGAACGGAACATGGGAAGGATAGTAGTATTCACAAACTGATCACGGAAATGACATATAAACGGAAATGGTTACTGTTAAAAGGAAAACATTAAAAGTATAAATCAACACCAGAAAGGAAAAGATGATTACCTTTAGGGATGATTATCTTTAGATAATATCTCGACGAATCACCACTATTTGAGGAAATTGAAAACGAACAGACATTTTTGAAGTAGAAAGGAAGTTTAAATTTCCTATCGGAACGAAAACTTGACAGTAAAACCTCTTCTGAGAACTCTCAGAGAACCTGACGTTCCTCTAGGTTGGTCAGGTAGGATTCCCTCTAGTCAGGACCCACAAGTAACCTTCCTGACTACGACTTCCACTTTGAGGTTATGAAACCGGTGGAGTACGCTTCTCAACTGAGTAACCTTTTCTGGGACTACGACCCTCCCTAACTCCCGTCCTCCTCTTCCCCTGTTGTCTTCTACTCTACCAACCTACCGTAGTGATTGAACTACCTGTACCCAAACTCATTCGAGGCCCTCAACCACTACCTGTCCTTCCGGACCACACGGTACCAGGTACCCCAGAGTTTCCCAGCCTGTACTGGCTCACTGACGTGACTTGAACAGTCCATCTCATGAGAACTGACATGTTGGTTCCCGAGAGAAGGGAAGTGGTGAGACTTACATAGTCCGGCGAGGACGTCTCAGAGAAGATTTGCAATCCACGACGAGTGTACCCGTAGGGACACGTCCCTTGAGTCGCCGAAAGAGAACGTCCAAAATCATAAGGGATAAAATAGAAATTACAAAGGTAAAATTAACGGCACATAGAACCGTACCTGCACAGACCTGAGCAGACCAAACTCTGACACGAAGGACCTATGGTCAAGGGAATGCGTTCAATCCTTCAAAAGTTGGTAACAAAGAAGTTCATTCCAAAGACGGGGGTGGGGAAGACGTCTGCACTTGGCTACGACAGGATCTCCAGAGGCTGTGTCGGGAGGAAGGACACGGAAAGAGGGAGAAAAGACAAGCCGAACCCGCTAGAGGTCGTCCCTGGACACGTCCGGGCGAGGAGACGTGACGGGTCGGGTGGCAGCGAGGGGGGTCGCAAAGAGGAGAAGAAGGTCGACGGTGTGAGAAGTCGAGAGAAGTCGAGAAGAGATGCGAGCCAGTGCCACGACTTTGGGGCGACAAGTGGGTGAGAGGGCTCGAGTGGCTCGTGCAAGTGCTAGTGACGGGACTCGGGGAGGACCGTCTGACGAATGAAGGTGAAACGAATCGAGAAGAAGACCCCCAACCAAAACAAGGAAGCAAACCTTGTATAGGGAGACAGAGGGGTAAGACGGTTTAAGAGACGAAAAGAAAGCTGCAGACTCTACCAAAACAGTAGAAAAGTGTAGAATCTCTTCGCCGGAAGAGGTCCCTATTAGACACCCCGGCTAGCCGTGAGAAGGTAGCCAGTGGTCGCCCTGAGCGAGACCCTCCCCAGGGGGACACCGAGGGCTCCGGGGAGACGACTCAGTCCCCGTTGCGGACGCCCCCGAAGACGTCCACCTGTGTGGGACCGGACTCACGGCCGGCGGTGGGCGACCCCGTCCCGACCCACCATTGTCCGACACCCCGGACCACCGGGAGTCCCGACCACCGACCGGGACCACCCTTCCAGTCCCGACCGTCTCCTCGTCCCCTCAGGGTACTCTTCACGACGGGGGACCGTCCGTCGTCAGGGGACTACGGTCCTCCGGTCTCCCTCCCAGGGTTGCCCCGAGTGGTCGTGGTCGCCGGAACACCACCTCGTTCGAGAGGGTCTGTCGAGAGTGGTCGCAGACACAGGGGTCTCGCTCAGGAGCGACGGAGGACGGAACGGACTACGGGAGGTTCTGGTCGTTCACCCAAACTGGGACCGAGGAAGGTTTAATGACGGGGACACGACCCTGAACCTCGTGCACTCTAGAACACACACAGTAAATCCTTCTCTCAGACAAAGGGCGTCTGCAGTTCGAGAAGACATACGTCCGGTGGTCGCTTTCGAGGTGACCGGAAGTCTTAGTCAGATCGGACGTTCTCGGGGCCCGCTCCCTCTGCTCCCACTCGACCCTGAGAGAGGGGAAGTCCTCGTAGAGACGTGAATGCTGTGATAAGGACACTGCCGGTGGAGGGACCCCCGCGCCCAGAACGGATATGACGAAGAGACGGAAAGGGAGAGTAGAGTAACCCTCAGGAGCACAGAAGTCAGCACCCTTTTGGGAAAGACTATCAGAAGTCGGGCAGAAGTATCCATCAACGAGACGTTTGACAAAATTTATCAACATTAATATCACACAGACAGCCCCCTCCACTTGAGTCCCAGAAGAGTGAGACGACAGAACTGGTGTAAAACTGAACTGTGTAAAAACTTGTTTATAAGTCACTCTCCTTTTGATCTGTATCTTTATGAATCAAGCAACGGTTTCCATATGTTGATGAAGTAACTTTCTTCCGAACCTTTGCGCTAGATGAGCAACAATCAGTTACGGAAAGGAGAAGTCCTCCGGAGAAGGGTTCTCGTGTGTGTCTACTTGAGTGGTTATTTCGTTATGTCCAAATTTTGGACATAAGACGTCTTGGAAAAGGTCCCAAATAATTGACCACGACGATTCTCAAATACCAATTTGACGTTTTGTGGAATTTAAGTTTGTGCGTAACTGAATTTCTAGATCCATTTTGGATAGTTTTGGGTTTGGTAATCTTTTTGAATGTCTTACATACTTCACGCTGTTCGGTCGTCGGGGACCAAAGATGGCATATCCTAGGGAAGAGGAGGGACGCGACGAATCGTAGGATGTCTTGTGGTGAAGTCTTTTACGTCCTACTCTCTCACTCTAAGTGAGGTTTACTCTTTTAGGTATACTCTTTTAGGTGCGGCTGTATTGTCGGTGAAATTCTAATTAACGCAGAGGGAGATTCGAAAGGTCGTCCGGCAGACTCAACGACCAACAACAAAGGAGTTCCGTCCTTTCTGCGACGGGGGACCCGACATAAGTTTCTCACTTAAATTTCCAGATAGTGTGTTCCCTTCATTCTCCAGTCAGCCTCACTGTACCCGTTTTACCTTAGCTCGTTTTGACTATCCCAAACGCTCCTTCTTTACCCTTGTCCTTTCAGTTTATAAATTCCGGATAGATACTCCAATGTCAGAACGAAGTCTTTTTAGGTTACTCGTATTTCGTTCTAAAAACTGTAAATGATAGGAAGGATAGGATCACTTCTCTTTGGTGCCGGGCTCCTGGGCTACCCACCGTGAAAAGCCACAATACAAGGTACTGACAACATGGAGGGTTCCGATGACACTGGAACACGCCCGTGGCACTGTGGTGACCCCATGCGGTGAGTGCCACACCTGCAACGCCTGAACACACTGCTAATCTCGTGAAAACCGTCGCTCTCAGGTCGTTTTGGTCGAGACATAATACTGTCAATCTCGTGAAAGCCGTCGGTCTCAGGTCGTTCTGGTCGAGACAGAATACTGTCAACGTTTGTCCTCGTTTCATAGGACTCCTTCCCCCTCGAAAAAGTTTCGAAGGGTACTCAATGGACTCAATCGTCGTGGGGACCGCAGTAAGGAGTGTCGGACAGAGTAAGTCTTGGGGTAAAGTCGGTCCTTTCGACACGGTAGGGTGGTAAGCTGCAGCCCCACCGTGTTCTTACGGTAGCCTTTTTGCCACACCGAGGTAGGTCACTGGGCCCGGCACACGGCAACGGAAATTGGACTCCTCGATTCTGAGGTTGATCTGTCCTTCTCATGCAGAGAGAAAGTCCATACAAGTGTCTGAGAAGTTGTCACAAGTAACGGGACTATCCTTTTCTTTGTCGATATGTGCCTTAACTCAAAACTTACGGTAAAAGTGTGTGTTCCTGTTACGTAAAACTTTACAATTTCCACTCCTAAAATTTCTGTATTTGACATAATGAGTAGGTTGTGACTTTAATTCAGTGATGCGAACTCTGTAATGGAATTGACAACCTCTATTGTCCTAGTTTTGTCCACGTCAAGGTGGAGGAACCTCGAATATCAGATCACCCCTTCTGTGTGAGGTGTTCAACAGTGTGTTTATTGTTGTGTTAATGTTGACATTTTTGAAATCCTTGACTTTAATGTCTCACGCGATTCGTGAACCTCGAAGGGACCACCGAGTCTACCATTTCTTAGACGGACGTCGCGTCCTCTACGGCCAAATTAGGGACCCAGTCCCTCTAGGGGACCTCTTCCTTTACCGTTGGTGAGGTCACAAGAAAGGACCTCTCAGGGTACCTGTCGCCTCAGACCTCCCGATGTTAGACACCCCAGTGTTTTCAGTCGTGCTGACTTCACTGAATCGTGTGTGTCAACGAGTCGTGACTCCGGGGTCCCGGGGACAATCCTACTCGCCCAGTCCCTTCGGGACCCACTCCTTCCGGGGCGTGTGACGCCACACTGTGGCTCGTCCTCAATCTGCCCTTTCCGGACCCTTCCTTGCAGGTCCGCCTCCTCTCGACACACCGGGGGAGTCCGTCGCCGCGGGACCCCACGACCCCTTTGTCACTCGACCTCCCCGGCGTCGCAACTGCCCTCTCCTGCCCTAACTCACGTCCCCGTCCATCTAATCTACCACGTCCGAGGAGGCGCCATCCGACCTTCCCAATGTACGAAAGTCCTCTCGCTTTACTTCGGAAACTTCGAAAAATTCGTCCTTTCTCTAAGGTCCACGAATCTTCGGACGAAACCAAGACCCACACCGTTCTAGCTTTATCCTTTCTTGTCTCGAACCTCTGGTCAACCGATAGCATAAACAGGTTCACTCTCCACCATCAAAGCAGAACTTTCTACAGTCATTTCTACCTCTCTCCACCTATCCGATCTCTATACATGACCTCCATCTTATATTCCTTTATATTAGCCTATATTTTAAACAGTAAACACCATTATTTCCATGCACTCACTTTTACTCTATTAGGTTTGTTCACACATAAATGTCACAATATACGTCAAATATTACTTACTGTAAAGTACAAAGGTACCATGTACCTTCAAATGATTCGTAGAAGAGTTTCTACTTTTGATAACTCGTCGACGATACTCGGCCTGTGACAAAATCCAAGACTACCACGTCGCCTCTGTCCGGGTCCGGGGGCGGCTCGGACGAAAGACTTCTACCCCCGCCGGTCACGTCCTTCCCCTTTCCCGTATCGGCCGCCGTGAGTACAAATATTCGACTCCACTTCGTCTCACCGCTCGACCTCCTCCGTCCGGTCGGAGACGGCCGGTGAACGGCACGGTCCCTTCAGGAGGGACCACTCCGGTGGAAGTCCCTCTATCGTTCACCTTCACTTCCTTAAAGCCGACGTCTCTACACCCCTTTTACCATCCTCTATTCCAACCCCTCAGGTCGACCCCAGGACATTCTGCGACAAGAGTCCCGTAAACAAGTGATCGTGGAAAGAACACTTTACTAATACTTGACCGACCTAAAAAGACGGTTTCTAGGGACTAGAGAGTCTCGCCAGACGGACCATGTCAATTGAGACGGAAGGGGGTCCTGGCTCCGACCTCTCGACACTAAGGACTCGGGAGGTAATGGCACGGGGGTGGAAATGTTAGTCACGAAACACTTATTGGGAGGAGTCTGAGACGGTCACACACGGTCCATAGATAAAGGACGACCCTGAGGCCGACTACGTTGCGAGTCGCTCGCAAATTTACCTTTCACTCTACCGTACTACCAGGTCTACACGTAAACCTAAAGTTAAAAATACCCATTATGTGTTTCAATAAGATATCTGTAACTAAGTCCCAACTATCCTGAGATCCCTCTACATTTGTGGTTGGGTAAAAAGGGAACTCCCGAAATCAAAAAAGACAATTGAAATTTCTTCTTTGTAAATTCTATGGAAATCTAAAGAGGTATTTTTGGAAGTTTAAAACGAAACCAAGGACTAAATCTTGTAACTTGTGTGGTTCAGTAAAAGTAAAGATGTAATTTTAAAAGTCGAAAAGGAGTTCAGAAGAGGGTACATTCTTAACGAAGACTATATTTCTTCGTTAAACGACTACTTTTTGACAAGTTGAACTGACTATTAGTTTATTTACGTATGTGGTTTATTATTTTAATCGGTTTTATAACATTTTAATATTATAAATGGTTATAAATCAATACTACGTTTCTTTGTCCCTTGGAGTAATGTATGACTACAATCTTATGAAACCGTTATGTAAAGACGTCCTACTAAACCGTTACTTTTCGGGAGTCAATTTTGTTTGGTCGTCCAATGAAGATCCTTAAATTAGTGTCTTTTATTAGTCTCTACATCGGTATCTATGAACGATGTCATAAAGATTATGGGGTTTTTTCTTTCACTTTCTTTCTTTCACTTCAGCGAGTCAGAACAGACTGAGAAACGGTGGGGTACCTGCCATCGGATGGTCCGAAGAGACAGGTACCCTAAAAGGTCCGTTCTCATGACCTCACCTAAGGGTAAAGGAAGAGGTCCCCTAGAAGGGTTGGGTCCCTAACTTGGACCCACAGGGAGTAACATCTGTCTGCGAAATGGCAGACTCGGCGGTCCCTCAGGTTATGGGTTTTTTCCCCCGGTATTTACAGACTATTATTACTCTTGTTCCATTTTATATCAGGTAAGTATACTATCTCTAGATACGTAGATAATTCTCTTTTTCTGAGGTAATTACGTATACATACCTTAGGTCTTTTTACCATGTCTCCTTGGATAAACGTCCCGTCCAATCTCTGTGTCTACATCTCTCACCTGAACACCTGCGTCTCACCCTTCGCCCCTCCCTGCTTTGGTCTCGCGTCGCAACGGTGCACGAGTCGTGGTGCACACTTTGTCGATCGCCCCTCGACGACGTTCCTGCCCCCAGTCGAGCCGCGAGGCACTACTGGCCCCGTCCCCGCCCCCTCCCTCCCTCCCCTGTCCACACATGTGCACCGACTGCGAGTCACAGCATGTCGTCTTTGTGGGTTGTGCCACTTCGTTGGCACAAGGTCAGTTCGCTTCTCCTCTGTTTCGTACCGGAGTCAGGACCAAGACTTAACTCCAGATCACCCTTTGAAAGAATTTTCCGGGCGTAGATCCAGAGTCCTTCCTTTCTTGGCTTAACCATCCAACCTTCATTCTAGGTTGAACGAGACAAAAAATTTTAGGTGTGTCCACCAAGTGACATACTTCTTAAATTTCGGTAATTCATCTCCCGTCATGGGTTGTTGTACCCTTACACAAGGTTCGTATTTCCACTTCCATCTTTCGAACAACATTGTGTCATCTCGGACGAATTTACTTTGGTTCCTTCATTCAAGAGTGTTACGCATCCAGAACTGGAGACCCAGCCCCCTGGTATCTACTAAAAACGAAAGAAAGATAAGGAAGCACACGGTAGATTTAAGAGACAGGGGTTTAACATAAGCAAAAGTAAAAATCTCTTTCCGTCGTAGAGAAGAAGCAAGTAAAACAAAGTACGAACGAGTTCTGGCAAGTGTGGAGTAAGGATAGTAAGTTAAGAACGAAGGGTGAAAATCGGTCAAAATCTTTCGAGGACGATCAAAGTCCCTGTAAATTTAGGATTAAGATTTACTACGTAAAGAACAAACGAACAAAATATCGTTTCGTTCGTGAAAATAGAGGTACCGTATACTTAAGAATAGATGACCTGTGAGAAGTCATCGTAGTGTTTGCACTGACTTGGACTTTATGAAGGGAACGAAGGACAATTCTTATATCATAAGGGTTCCTTTATCCGTGTTGGAGGAACTTATATGTAAATTCTTTGAGCTCTTTCTCGTCTCCTTTACATCTGTAATACTTCATAATAAAAGGATATTACATGATAATCGAATGTGGGACGGAAAGTTCAACAGACAAAGGCAATAAGTTAAGACAGTCTTAATACGATAAATAATAAACCCCAATTTTTTTAACCTTTACCTTTTATTAGAACGACAAGACGCTAGGGAAATTCACCCTCCACGAGGACAGACTCAGGGGTAATCAAAACGAGTTTGTTTTAAAATGCCTACATTATGTCTAGATACGTTTGCATTTTTAGCACTAACAAGACAGACTAATTAAGGCAATATACTAATACGGAGACATCAACGGTGTCTTCAGTTCTTTGTCGTGGAAGTGACGTGTTCTCTTCAGGATCGTCTACGGTTGTGACGGTATGGGATTCCGTCGGCGGCAAGTGTGGTTATGGTGTCTGACCGGAATTTACCAAGACTTAAAATACACTTACCTTAATGTATGACGAACAAGAACAAAAAGACAAGGAATTGTATTTGTAGACACTCTAATTAGGTGCAAAATGTACCTAGTCAGTGGACGAGAAACAATGACGTCGCATCATGAAGAAATATGCTTATGTGACGTTACGTAAGTAGGCAAGGTGACAACTGCCTGAACACTCAACAGAGGTTCGAACCTGGTAATACTGACACTTATTACTGCCATGGAAAAGGTTAGGACTGTAGAAAAGGAATGAGAAGAACTGAATAACGGGACCGATCTTGGAGGCTCTGTCACAGTTTATTTTCATATCCAACGTGTACAGGACCAGAGTAAGGGTTGGAGACCCGTCACGAAAGACGACAAGTGACAAACAAGACTTCGACCGCTGTCCGAAAATTTTATCTACAACGACAACGACAGGTGAGATTCAGTGCAGGCTGAGAAACCTGATACATCCTGACACTTGTGTTTTATTTAGAGTTCTCTTCTAAATTTATTTCTTACTTTATTCACACTATTTTCCCAATTGCTCTTTTAGTGAAAGGCAATATACACAAATTGACCAATTAGACAAATGCAGGGTGTTGGACGCTTCGCAATCAGTAGAACATAACCGGCAACAAACCAGTGGTTCAGCACAGGTCGAGGAAACGTGGGGTGCCCGCACCGAGGAGGCAGGTACCCTAAAGGGTCCGTTCTTGTGACCTCACCCAACGGTAAGGGAAGAGGTCCCCTAGAAGGGCTGGGTTCCTAGCTTGGGTGCAGAGGACGTAACGTCCACCCAAGAAATAACGACTTGGTTGTCTCTTTAGAAAAATTTTCTATCTCAACCAGTTTAATTCCTTCAAAGGAAGATAAAACGACTCTCCAAAAAATAAAAACGACAAAAACTTACCCATAATTTAAAGTAGTTTACAAAGTTTGTCGAGATACTCTATACTACAAAAGAAACAAGAAAATTACGTTACTTAATATGACTGACAAAGACATATTGATTTGGTTCGAATGGAGTAACTGGTACGACAGACGCAGAAAAGACGTATAGTGACCGAAACCGAACGATCGTAAAACAAACGTAGGTACAAGTACTTTCTCTAACTGATACCAAAAAGAAAAGACATTATAAGTATATCCGAAAAGAAGAGTTCTAATACCACCGGAGTTTTTTATTCGACTGACAACAAAAGACAAGAGACCTTCACAAACATATTATAATTATAATAAAACAGGAAATTACAAATCCTCTTAAGTAGTTACCACAGTAAAACCGGACCTTAAAAAATACCCTACTCAAAATTTATCTTTAGACTAATGAATATAAATCACTATTAGTATATAAAAAAGAAGAATATAGTAAAAAACTTTTTCCAACACAAAAAAGTTAGTTGAACGGATAAAATAAACTGAAAAGTTAAACAACCGTTTTTCAATTATGATAAGGTGAGACACAAACATTGTCTACTTCTTAAATACACTACAGTAGTAAAGATGTTCACCACAATCCTTAAGAGAAAGAGAGAGTAGTAATAACAGTTCCCAAATAGAAAGAATAATCTGAAAATTTCCCTGATCAAAAATGTAAACAAATAAGAATAATAACCTAAATTACGATAAAGTAACAAAAAAACTTGAAAATATATAATAAAAAAGGAAGATGAAAACCACTAAGATGACCACAAAAGAAAAGAAATGGAAAACCCCGTTTACGAATCTATTAACTAAAACAGAAAGAAAGAAACTTTATATACGTGATTTCCAATATGTAAAGGGAAAATTACATTCAACGTAAGATATTCTAAACTATAAAAGATAAACTATACAAATCTTATATAGATCTTATAGAGAGATATAAATCTTATATAAACTATATAAGACAAGTATGTGAAGTCAGGTTTTATAAAATATTGAAAATAACTAGAGAGGAGAAATTTGTTGGCTAAAACACATTTATGTGAGGCTTAAACCCCCGTAAACCACCGAGGGATGAAAGACCATCGAAAAACCGAAGTAAAGTGACACCGGTCCTCATACGAGTGATAACGCACTAAACTTCAGACGCCCCTGTACAAAGTACCAGGTCACAGCGAGCTAGACATCTATTGAGTTTTGGTGATCTTCGTGACAAAGATAAGACTTCAAACCCGACGTCAAAGGATCTACGTGGTTATTCGAGGCAAAACATTTGGTACAACAATTTAATAGGTATAAGATCGATTTCAAGCACACGGAGCAGTCAGACAATGACTCTCTGCATTAACTTTAACGGGAGGCACTAACAGAGATCAAACTCCACTAATGTTTATTTCAAGGACACCTGTAAGTATATGTCCAAAACACACTTACATTTAAAATAAACAGAACCCTTTTATTTATCCTCATCCTAACGATCCAGAATAAAATTCACATACTAATTAGAATATTCTTTACCTTTGGGACGGTGAAGGGTTTGACTGACACGGTGAAAGGTAGGGGGGTCTTTATGTACCTGCGGTCGCTGAATTACGTAGAAACTCTCATAAACTGAAACAGAGAAAAAAAGTAGTAACATTGATCTTACACACCGTAGAGCAACACTAAAATTGAATGCAAAAGTGTAGGAATTATTGATTCCTACAACTCGTAAAAAGTACGTGAGTCCACAGTACATATGCAACGAAAATCACTTCAGAGGAAAGTTGAGAAAACAAGTAAAAATTAACTTACTAAACAGGAGAATAATAACCCACAAAACTCTCTAGAAATGTATCAGACCTAAGTTCAAGAAATAGTCTTTATATTAAATGTTTGTAAAGGGTAGTAAGAAGAGAAAGACAAGAGGACTTTCACAGAAAGTTTCTTATCCTCCAAAGTCAAAACTCTTTCAGACTATATAATTAAATAAGGAACTATCTAACTCGAAAACGATGGTACCGATTCCTTAAACACGGATTGGATTCAAGTGTCTGAAAGAAGACAAAAAAAGGACCATTAAAATTTTAATCTAAGGTCTGGAACAAAAACTTTCTGACATCTATATTAAACTCCGAGACCCACTACAGTAGAAGGAGGAGTTCTCTCATTTGAAATCGAAGACAATCCGTTAATCCAATTTCCGTCTGATAAAATTAGATTGACCCCAAACTTTGTTGAGTTTAGAACCAAAGTCAAAAACACTCCCGTCCATACAAGGGAGAACGGGATTTCAAATTCGGAAGTACCCGGAGGGACTATCGAGTCAACCATTTCCTAGGTAGACGTTACGTCCTCTGGGGCTAAGCTAAGGACCCAGTCCTTCTAGACGACCTCTCCCCTCTCCGATGGGTGAGGTTCTAAGAACCCGAAGGGAACACCGAGTCAACCATTTCTTAGACGGATGCTACGCCCTCTGGACGCAAGTTAGGAACCCAACCCTTCTAGGGGACCTCTTCCCCTTCTAATGGGTGAGGTCATAAGACCGGATCTGTTAAGGTACCTGACATATCAAGAACCCCAGCATTTCTCAGCCTGTGATGACTCTTTGAAAGTGAAAGTGAACTTCGGAAGTATCCCCGAGTAACTTTCGTATCTCAAAAATGGTCGGGAGAAGAGACTACCCCGAATTTGAGTTTAAAAACAGAGTAGTCGGAACACTCGGACGGTCTTTAAGACGAATCAAAAATAAGTAAAGTAGGTAACAACTGTTTAGTCGTTTGCCGAGTCCTCTTTACAAGTTGGTTTACAGGCCGAGAGGGATCGAAGGGAAAAGAAGTCGTAGTGTCGAGAAGTTCGTGTCCCCCTTCCGAGAACCTTCGGGAACCTACCGAAGTCTACAAAAGGAATACGTCGAAAATACTAAAATCAGTTACTCTCCAAACCAGACGATATATTCGATCAGACTGCATTAGTTTTCGGCTTAAGGAGTGGTAGTCCAAAAGTGTGACTGTCAAGATCTTCGTAGTACAATTGAGTCAGAGTCTCTAATTCAAAGGAAAGATCGTTAGTCGGATATGACCTTCGATTCTGTAATATCGTATATCCCAGCGTAGTTACACCCTTTACTGAAAGAAAGGGATGTCTTCGTCTCTACTTCTTCTCCCGAAGAGAGAGGTCACAAAGACCCTTTTACACAAAACGGTCGAATCTTACTTTCTTCGACTATTGAATTGGTGGACACGTTTGAACCACGTCGTCAAAGAAACGGCCTCGTCGTAGATTTGACTCAAGGAGGAAGTGAGTAAAATACAAATAACGGGGTGGGGGCACGGGAGACTACCCAGTGGTATCGTTTGTGCACCCGGTTCATTATCGATCGTAAGACAGGGCCTGAATTCCACACCAAGGGATCCTACTGGGTCCTACTGCCCTGAATGGAAGTTTCACAGTCTACTCTCTTTCGAATGTATCGGTTGTAATTTAGAAACTGTCGTCGGGTTTTTATTGACTTTACGTTCTTTATGGTCTATATTTACATATACACGGTCGAAAGTTCTAACTTTCATTTAGGACGGTGCCGAGGATTTACCTTTACGATATCTCAAAAAGTTCCCGACGTGGTTACCGGTCTGGTTCGACTCGCTCTAGTGTCCATTTCGTTCGCTTCCGCTCGAAATAGGTCTTGCACACACACGCGCGAGTGAGTCAGCACAGACTGAGACGCCGGGGTCCCCGACATCGGGCGTCCGCGGAGACGGGTATCCTAAAGGGTCCGTCCTTATGACCTCTCCGAACGGTAGAGGATGAGGTCCCCTAGAAGTGCTGGGTCCCCAACTTGGGCTTAGAGGGCGTAATGTCCGTCTAAGAAATGGTGACACGGTGGACCCTTTGGGAAAATATGTTTTATACCTTTACCTTTTTCTTCCTCTTTCCCCCCTGAGAATTTTCTTTACAAATCCAATATTCCTATTCACTTTCCAAATCGAATTATTATTCGTTGACCTGATTCTATGTGTCGATTTTGTTTCTGAGTATTACATTCCTATAAGACTCGGAAGATTTGACTCGTAGAAATTTTCTACCCATCGTCTACAGCAGACACGGGTAAACGAGGTGCGTGTCTCCTGTCTCAGCCACCCTAATTAGGTGTCTCCTTTCCAGTCTAGAGGTCGAGACGACAATTCGGTACCTCACTGGAACCCTTCGAGTAAAAGGGGTCCGGAGACGCTTTACCGTCCAAGACTTACTGGAATTTCCGGACATACTCAGATTGGGTCGTGACTAATAACTATGTTCCTTCATGACCTGAACATAAAGGGGGCTGTAAAGTGTAAGTCATTTTAAATGATACCGCCATAAGTCCGACGAAAAATTTTTTTAGTATCTTCATACCTAACATATTGAAAGAAAATGAGAATTAGTAGTCAGTAAATTATATATGTCTAGTTTGATATTTATGTTCATGTATGTTAAACGTCTCTTGGACCTAAGTATTCGGATTAACGGGTACCTTCAGTAATGAAGTCTGAGTGTGACTCGATTCAAAACACCTATTAAAATGGGGGACACATGAGTGAAAACCTATTCATCTATAAATGGAGTGAGTTCCTCTTTTCTCTGAAATAGTGGTTTGTCAATACAATTTTGATTTTAAAGGATAGTTAACAAAATTTTCTATGTCACGATTGAGGTAGGAAATGGACCATAGTGGAATTGAGAGAAAAATAATAATATAAAGATCAAATTTTGTTTTTAGATTTATCATTTGATAAATTTTTTAAAAAATTAACCCCATATTAACGAAATGTGACGACACAATCAAAGACGATATGTCGATATCCTTATGTACATAGGGAAGGGAGATATGGAGGGAGGGTTCGGGGTGGGACGATCCGGTAGTGTCCCACGACGGGGTGATCGACAGAAGTTATCACTTCGATATTATTGAGTTTTCGTCGGACACTTCGACTAGAATCTTTGAAGGTACGAAGAAAGTGTCTACAGAATCATTAAATAGAATAAAAATTTAAGGTTGGGGGAGTGAATTTTCCGTCGATTGTGATCCCATGGGTGGACGTCAATAGAATTATAAAGTGTTTGCGTTAAATCACTGGAAGTCTCCTCCGCCCTCGGAAACTTCTGTTGTGTCCGGTCGGGATTGCAGTCTGTCAATTCCCTAGTCTTTGAGGTCTGTACCTTCAGTGAATGGGTTCTTTTGTGTCGGCATAAAGATTGTCTCGGGACAAGAGGACAGAGAGACGATTGACGAGGAACTCAGATTCAAATAGCTTACAGGTCCATTCACTTTTGGTAAAATGGTCAACAAATCTGTCTCAATGTTTCGTTCTTTTTGAGTCAAGAATAAGAGTTTTAGCCTTCAGGGTCCTGTCGGGTAGGGTGGACAAAGAGCAAGCAGGCACGAGGAGTCCTGGACCACTCACGAGTCGGTCCCGTAGTTCGTTTTCCCCTGTTCTACTGGATTTGTCCTCGCCCGAGGGAGCCGAGACTCTGCTTCCGTCCGGCACACCGTCTTCCTTCGACTCCCCTCGCGAAACCCCCTGTGTTTACACTGTTCTACGTGAGAAGTTCCCCTCTGTCCTTCGTTAGTCCCCAGACTCGTAAATATTGGAAATGGTAATTTTCGGTAGGTCGAACGGGGTCACAATTGACCGTAAAAGTGAGATTTCTAAAAAAAAAAGGTTTAAAATATATGTTTCTCGATCGGAATAAAAAAGTCAGTTCATCTTCGGAACCTATTAGGTAAGTTCCCTCGAGTGAAGTAGATTAAAGTGCTTCGGGCGTAGGAAGCGAAAGACTACCTTCTTTCCCACCGCGCGTAACTCCGACGTAAAGATCTAAAAACTCGTTCGTACCGTTGTCGTCGTGGGCGTCCTAAAGGTACTCACCGAAGTGGTCTCGAGAGGGCCCACACTGACCCGCTTTCCCTTCTCGACCACGTGCGTGCGCGGGAAGTTCCAAGTCCCTGTCCAGTCGTGGACCCTCAAATCTACACAAGACGAGACTTTCGTGAACCTAGCCCAAATGACACAGGGTTCGGACAAGAGTCGTCAAGGGTCCTGACTTGACTCACCGAGGACTTTGTCGGGATAGCCCATCCATGACAGGAACGGAACGCCAACTCCTTGAGGGAGATCCAGTAGTCGATCACTTGCCATCTTAGTTCTGAACTTGGGTCCGTCAGACCGGGATCCTAAGGACCGCCGGAAGTTTGCGTTGCAGTGCGAACCAGGACCCACACTCCTTATCCTGTCCCTGGACTTTCTTTATTTCAGTCGGAGAAGAGAGGTGAACTGGAAGGGGCCCTAAGAGAGCTCCTCATTGCCCCGAACCGGATTCGAGTCGGGAAGTGAGGATATGAGTCGTAGAGAAATAGGCTTGGTAGTGACACGGGTCCACTGTGTACTTGACAGACACCCTTGGGGTACAAAGTGTCTGTGACGCAGTAGACAACTACTCCCCTTACCCGTTCCCTGGCCCCCGAGAGGTACCTCCCGGACCTATTCTGTCCGACGGTTTACACCCCTTGCCTGTGAGTTCTCGATTCGACCGATTGCCAGTCCGCGCTCTCACCTCCGACCGAGCAATTTCACTCCCAGACTCTCTCTTCCTGCGCGAACGAGAGGGGACGAATCGTGTCAGTGCACGACTCGTGACCGGACGTAACGGAGCAAATTCGGAGGAGTGTCCCCTCCAATTTTTGATATAAGACGGAACTTCATCTTCAGAATCTCAGACCCTCCCAATTGACAAAACAGGTTATGGAGCGTCGAAGACATTCGTCTCTTCTCCCCAGTCTTACGAGTAACTCCGGGTCTCGTTCGGGCAGGATCGGGCGGGAGGGCTCGGGGCGCAATCCTGTCGACTACCCCGGCTCGATTCCCGTCTGCACGGCCCCGAAGACCACGCTGCCATGTTTTGAGTCACATCCGAGGAACGGTCCCGGTCGGTCCTGACCTTTCCGTCGTCCTTCGTTCGGCTACACCGAACATTGGACACCGACTCACGTGTCCTCAGCTCTCCGGTCACAAGTCCTCACACCGGTTTCGATGGCAGGTACCGATCCTAAAGCCGGAGGTTCTGACCGACTTGTCCGAAGAACCTCTGGCTTCAGATAAAAGATTTTACGTAAACTCGAGAAGAACCCGTCTGGGAGGTTCCTAAGGGACAACCGAATCTCCCATTTCTCAGACGGACCTTACTCCCTCTGGACTCAAGCTAGGGACCCAACCCTTCTAGGGGACCTCTTCCTTTACCGTTGGGTGAGGTCATAAGAACGGACCTTTTTAGGGTGACTACCTCCTCGGACCGCCCGATTTCGGGTACCCCAGTGTTTCTCAGCCTGTGCTGACTCGATGAAGAACCGGTATTGTGAACTTGTCTGGGACCACCTGGGGTCGTCCCGTCCGTGTGGCACAACCCTTCGGACCATTTGACGGGACCTGCACTTCCCGGGGTCATACATCAGCCTGTGTGACGGCGGGGGACGACATAGAAAATGGTGAGCCTGGTACACGTTGTCTTCCCCGGTCACCCCTCCATCCCTAAGCCACGAAGTCCAACACCTTATTTGGACAAACAAGTAAAGTTCGGAGATGCACCAAAAAGATATGGTCCATTGACTGTTCCGTAGCCCAGAACAGTCCGGGAGTGAAGTCACGAAAAAGAGCACCATTCCCACTTTTATTCACAGCCTACTTACTGATTTAGGATGACACAAAAGTATGTAATCTGAAATTAATACATTGGCCATCGTTTAGTTTGACCCCGAGGTATTGTAGTCGATAAGACCAAGGGCGTAAAAGAAGGTACAAAATGTCTCTGCCCTTCGAGACTCAAGTGTAAATCATAAACGAGTCACCTACCTACCCCACGGAAAGAATCAACATAAATACAACAAGTAATAAGTGCCACTTGGGGTGCTCTCGTAAAACGTCAAGGAACGGACCAAACACCGTGACGCGAATCCGTGTCTATATGTCATTTGTCTCGAGAAGAGACCTAAAGAATTTTGGTTTGACTTAAACTCTACGGTTCTGCATAATTTCCTCAATGAAAACAATTGATAGACTATTCGGTCTCCGGAACGAGAATCTCTTTTCAAGAGGTTTTTATAAGAAAACAGGGTTCCAGTTGAATTAAATACTGTTCGACGATATATACTCTACCGAAGAGAGTACGATACTCGACGAAATCTTCGTTTTAAGGAGGACCTTATTCTCGTTCGTGTGGGGTCGTAGAGAGAATCGGGGAGACATTGAATGGTTCTTTTAGGTGGGAGGTCGACGTAGTCGAGAACGGTACTTATTTTGACCCAAATGAAGATTCTCAATATCTTTCACTCGTTTCAATTGTTCATAGACGGTAATTGTGAATTACGACCTCTTTTACTTACGGGTGTGCTTACAGGTGAAACAACGAAGTCAGAAAAGGTTAAGACCAGAATTCATCGGATCAAGAGTCTAAGTGTATGATCCCCGTCTTGAGTCTTTTATGTCGTCCCTTCTTCCAAAACGAGACTCTCTGACATCGTTGATGAAGGAATTATTTGATTGGTTTAGACAAAAGTGTCTACAGAGTTGATTGTTTAGTAAGTGTTCGAAGGAAGATCGTTCAATTACTTTTTGATTTACAATATTTACAAACGTTCTAAAGGATTTGGATTATATTTAAGTACTATGTCACTAATTACGTCGGAGTCAAGTCAAGTCAAGTCAAGTCAGCGAGTCAGCACAGGCTGAGAAACACTGGGGTACTTAGTGTCGTGTGGTCCGGAGGGACAGGTAGTGGTTGAGCGCCTCAAGTGAGTCTGAGTGCAGGTAGCTCAGCCACTACGGTAGGTCGGTAGAATAGGAGACAGCAGAGGAAGAGGAGGACGGGGTTAGGGAGGGTCGTATTCTCAGGAAAGGTTTCTCAGTTGAGAAGCGTACTCCACCGGTTTCATGACCTCGAAGTCGAAATCGTAGTAAGGAAGGTTTCTTTAGGGTCCCGACTAGAGGAAGTCTTACCTGACCAACCTAGAGGAACGTCAGGTTCCCTGAGAGTTCTCAGAAGAGGTTGTGGTGTTAAGTTTTCGTAGTTAAGAAACCACGAGTCGAAAGAAGTGTCAGGTTGAGAGTGTAGGTATGTACTGGTGACCTTTTTGGTATCGGAACTGATCTGCCTGGAAACAACCGTTTCATTACAGAGACGAAAACTTACATGATAGATCCAACCAGTATTGAAAAGAAGGTTTCTCATTCGCAGAAAATTAAAGTACCGACGTCAGTGATAGACGTCACTAAAACCTCGGGGTTTTTTATTTCAGACTGTGACAAAGGTGACAAAGGGGTACATAAAGGGTACTTCACTACCCTGGCCTACGGTACTAGAAGCAAAAGACTTACAACTCGAAATTCGTTTGAAAAAGTGAGAGGAAAAAGTAAAAGTAGTTCTCCGAAAAATCAAGGAGAAGTGAAAGACGGTATTCCCACCACAGTAGACGTATAGACTCCAATACCTATAAAGAGGACCGTTAGAACTAAGGTCGAACACAAAGAAGGTCAGGCCGCAAAGAGTACTACATGAAACATATCTTCAATTTATTCGTCCCACTGTTATATGTCGGAACTGTATGAGGAAAAGGATAAACCTCTGTCAGATAACAAGGTACAGGTCAAGATTGACAACGAAGGACTGGACGTATGTCTAAAGAGTTCTCCGTCCAGTCCACCAGACCATAAGGGTAGAGAAAGTCTTAAAAGGTGTCAAATGACACTAGGTGTGTCAGTTTCCAAACCGTATCAGTTAGTTCGTCTTTATCTACAAAAAGACCTTGAGAGAACGAAAAAGGTACTAGGTCACCTACAACGGTGAAACTAGAGACCAAGGAGACGGAAAAGACTTTGGTCGAACTTGTAGTCCTTCAAGTGCCAAGTGCATAACGACTTTGGATCGAACCTCTTAAAACTCGTAATGAAATGATCGTACACTCTACTCACGTTAACACACCATCAAACTCGCAAGAAACCGTAACGGAAAGAAACCCTAAGCTTACTTTTGACTGGAAAAGGTCAGGACACCGGTGACGACTCAAAAGGTTTAAACGACCGTATAACTCACGTCGTGAAAGTATCGTAGTAGAAAGTCCTAAACTTTATCGAGTTGACCTTAAGGTAGTGGAGATGATCGAAACAAGTATCACTACGAAGGATTCCAGGTGAAGTGTAAGGTCCTACAGACCGAGATCCACTCACTAGTGTGGTAGTACCAATAGACCCAGCACTTCTAGAAAAAACATGTCAAGAAGACACATAAGAACGGTGGAGAAGAATTATAGAAGACGAAGATAATCCAGGTATGGTAAAGACAGGAAATAGCTCGGGTAGAAACGTTCTTTACAAGGGAACCATAGAGATTAAAAGAACTTCTCTAGAGATTAGAAAGGGTAAGACAAGAAAAGGAGATAAAGAAACGTAACTAACGACTTCTTCCGAAAGAATAGAGAAGAACGATAAGAAACCTTGAGACGTAAGTCTACGAATATAGAAAGAAAAAGAGGACACGAAAAACGAAGAGAAGAAAAGTGTCGAAAAACATTCCGGAGGGGTCTGTCGGTAAAACGAAAAAACGTATGTCGGATACTAACGGTTTCCAACAAGATTTTAAAGGTTGTCTAATTTTCGTTTTTTTCGCATTGTGTCTTTCGGTTACAAAAGGAATTACACTGGCGTGGTATTGATAATAGTTTCATGAGTATCCTACGAGGGGTTTTCTCAAGTACCAAACAATGACTTGGTACAAGTTCGTTGAAATAAAAAATGGAAAAAAAGTGTACTTAAAGATACTTTTCTTTATCTCCCCACCCTACCCCTCCCTCCACCATTCCTCCGAGTCCTCCCTCCCCTGTATACACATAGATGACGACTCAGTACAACTACAAACCGTCTTTGGTTGTACTACGACACTTTGCTACTAGGAAGTTAATTTTGTTTATTTAAAATTTTTGTTTGTTTTTCCGTATAGAGAAACACGTCGTGACTAGGTACTGTATTTCTTTCGGACGGTCTGACTTTGGTTCTTTTGGAATAGCATTTGTGTACTTCACATAGAAAGTGGACCCTGTTGACTCATTGATCTTAATCGTCAAAATCTCTGGGTATTTTTAACCTCTTCCGTTACCGTGGGGTGAGGTCACAAGAACGGACCTCTTAGGGTCTCTGTCTCCTCGGACCACCCGACGGCAGATACCCCAGCGTGTCTCAGCCTGTCGTTTGGTTGTATTATTTAATTCTCAAACCCTAATTGTATATGTACGATGATATATATGTCATCTATTAGTCGTTCCTGGGTGATATGTCGGTCCCTTGAGACGAGTTACAGGACATTATAGGACATACCCTCTTCTTAGACTTTTCCTTATCCATATACATATACATACTGACCTAGTGAGACGACAAGTAGACGTTGAATATTCAGTCGATATGAGGTTAGATATTATTTTTAACTCAATTTTTTGTGTCACACCGGATTAACAAAACGGGTGACTTTTGCACCAAGAACCCTCCTTAGGCACTCACTGAGTAGAACTCCGTTATTGTGTCGACAGAAGGGATCTCGACTTCGACGAGAGTAGAGATTTGGGGAACATATAAATTGTTTGCGCATAAAGTCATAGTCCGGAACCGCCCCTGGGCCCCATGGTACGCGTCCTCCCACGCCGCGCGTGAGTCAGACCCCTCGAGGCGCAGGCGCCTGCGCGATTACGTCCGACCGGAGGGGCTCTGGCCGTCCCGACGGACATCCCGGACCGCGACGGACGTCGCAGTCGGGACGCGACCGAGGTGTCCTCGACACAGTCGGTACAAGGTCTGCCCTCCGCGTCCGTGCGCACGGCTCAGTGCGGCATCCGACACTACCCTCTGCGTAGGCAAACCCGGAACCGACCTTAGACCACGTCAATGGGAGACCCTAGGTAGTGCGACCCTCCTCACGAACTCTGTAGGTATCTTCCACTTCCGCTTCAGCGAGTCAGCACAGGCTGAGCCGCTGGGCACCTGACATCGGGCGGTCCGAGGCGACGGGTACCCTAAGAGGTCCGTTCTTGTGACCTCACCCGACGGCAAAGGAAGAGGTCCCCTGGAAGGACTGGGTCCCTAGCTTGGGTCCAGAGGGTGTAACGTCCGTCTGCGAAATTGGAGACGTGGTGGTCGAAACCCAAATCTGGTCTTACTCTGTTACGGCAGGCTTTATACCATCAACTCCTCTCCGAGACTCTAAACCACTCTACCTCTGCATCCAGTTTCTCGACCCTTCGTCAGGGCTTGAAACGCTCATATTTGTCGATTGCGATCGTCCTGCCGCGTCCCGACGGACGGTCCGTGTCTCGCGAACGCTATCCGGACCTCACGACGCTCAGAACGCATGCGCGACCAAGGAATCTTGTTTCTGGACGCCCTACCGAAATGGGAGGAGAAACGTCTACTTCTCTCATTCCGTGTCTCCTCCGTCCTGAAAGAGTTGAACCGTGTGGATGATTTCCTGTACTACCCTATACCTTGGCCCGCTAGACTGGGGGCTTTAAGTACTGGAGTCGGTAATACGACGTACTGGAGAGCATCTCAGCTTTCGAGATCTTTCTGTGGACACACGGTGAGTCGCCGGAAAGAGAGGAAGTGACTAACACTGCATGTCGGTGACTAAAGACAAAGGGCGTGAGAACACCCGAAAATATCTACTTATTCGAAAGAAGAGAAGAAAGAGGATCCTTTTCGAGTGACGGGAATAGACCTCCCCTTTTTTTTTTTCCAACAAGGATGTAAGGTGAGTGATAATCGAGACGGGATTGACGTATAAAGAACCATAAGAAAAGATTCTTAATCTGAAAAACTGGAAGTTTTAGTTATCACAGAATAGGACTCGTCTCGAGTCTTTTAGTTTTGTCATCCTCTTATACCCCGACAGTAACAGATACTTTTTACAGGACTGGAATCACCGTGGGACCGGTGTGTTTGCCTTAAACGGACGCGTCTCTCGTTTCCTGAAACGAGGTTCTATTCTCCCGATCTTAAGAAGACCGAAAATTCTTCACCTTAAACATTGTGGTGGTTCTTCAAGTTACTGTTCAACTTGTGTTAGTTATTCAAGTCCATTGGACTCCATTCTTAGAGACACAAACTTAAACGACCAATCGGTCCATGTCCAGGTAGGATTGTCGTCGGTGGATTTAGAGTATCCGACTCTGAGCACTTTCTTACCGAGGGTTTTCTTTTAATACCGTGATACTTTTTTATTTTTATTCTCATCTCCACCCTTCTATGTTTGGTTGTCATCCGGTTATACCCTTGGGTCAGAGGTAGGAAGTCAACTTTTTGTCCCTTTGAAGGAATCGTCCTGTCGAAATACCTCACAAGACCTAAATCGGGTACTAAAAGACCCTCCTTTGATCTGTTATATCTCCTCCCTACTTTTCACTGTAAAAACTGGAGAGATCCTGGTTCTTGTTCCCTGTCCCCAACCATATGAGTGGAGAAGTCGTGACGAACACCGAAATGGTGTTAAAGGAACTTTCAATAGTGTACTCTGCATAACAGTAAGTCGGACTTAATGACATGACTATGAGACTCTGGGAATTAATACAAGTCCTTTTTAGTTGTCAGTCTACCCAAAAAATTTCACTTATAAAATAGTTAAGTTGTTACTCATACCTTTACCCCTTCATTAATATAAAAATTAAAGTATAACCAGGATAAAGTGTAATGGTCTTCAACATAGATCAACCTTCAATCCAATTAAAGACTCTAAACTACTGAGTCTTCAGGGTATAAAACTACAGGAGTGTTCTGAAGTACAATTGTGACACAGATGTACAAAATTGACAGGGTCAACAATACTCAGACTGAACTAGTCAATGTTTTAAACTCACAATTGTAACCTACGTCTGAACCTCTTAAATGACCAATCTCTGGTCTCTGGGACTTTCGATCCCTATTTTAAGTCCAGTCAGTATAGTCCGCTTTTTTAAGATACATTTGTTTGTTCAAACTCATAGAGTCAAGTCAAGTCAAGTCAAGTCAAGTCAGCGAGTCAGCACAGGTTGAGACACTGGGGTACTTAGTGTCGTGCGGTCCGAAGGGACAGGTAGTGGTTGAGGGCCTCAAGTGAGTTTGAGTGAAGGAAGCTCAGTCACTACGATAGGTCGGTAGAGTAGGAGACAGCAGGGGAAGAGGAGGACGGGGGTTAGGGAGGGTCATAGTCTCAGAAAAGGTTACTCAGTTGAGAAGCGTACTCCACCGGCTTCATGACTTCAAAGTCGAAATCGTAGTAAGGAAGGTTTCTTTAGGGTCCCGACTAGAGGAAATCTCACCTGACCAACCTAGAGGAACGTCAGGTTCCCTGAGAGTTCTCAGAAGAGGTTGTGGTGTCAAGTTTTCGTAGTTAAGAAGCCACGAGTCGAAAGAAGTGTCAGGTTGAGAGTGTAGGTATGTACTGGTGTCCTTTTTGGTATCGGAAGACCAGTAGCATATTCTAATCCAGATAGTATGACCAGTTGACACTCTGGTAGAAAAAAGAATATATCAAAGATCCTGGAAAAAGAAATTCTTTACATCCAAAGAATAGTTTGGGATCCGAAAACAACTGAACATTGAAATGTGACTGATTTTTCTCTTGACTACCCGGAGTACGTGTCAGCACATCCGAGACACCAATCTTAAGTCACTTGTCTTGTGTGGCGATACCAGATACGGGTAGGAATACCGGAGACCTGACCCCCGACCTTGTCGGGTTCCGTCGGACAGAAAACACTCCTTATGGACCCGGACCTCGTACAGGAAGTGTCAACTTAGGTCAATCGGATGGGTGAGTCCGACGACGACGACGATTCAGCGAAGTCAGCACAGGCTGAGACACGCTGGGGTATCTGCCGTCGGGTGGTCCGAGAGGACAGGGACCCTAAGAGGTCCGTTCTTGTGACCTCACCCGACGGTAAAGGAAGAGGTTACGTACTTTCACTTTTCCCTTTCACTTCAGCGAGTCAACACACCCGGGGAATCGCTGGGGTACCTGACGTCGGATGATCCGTGGAGGCAGGTACCCTAAAAGGTCCCTTCTCATGACCTCACCCCACGGTAACGGAAGAGACTGGGTCAGTCCGATTGGGAGGTGTTTCCCTGAGACAAGCGTTTAGAGAGTCATAAGAACCTTGTGGGTTGTTGACGAATACACCTCGTAGACTCGTCAGTCGTGACACGACGGGCTTCCGGGAGAATTCGGGACAGGTCCAAAACGTCTTAATGCCTCGTCTTGAGGTGAAAAAGTGGAGATACTCTAAAGAAAACGATGGTAATAAGAAATAGGAAGGTGACCAGAACTTTATTCTTGTCCCTGAGAATTTATCTTGAGAACTTTCTTTGACCGGAAGTTTTGAAGTGAGAATATAAGAATGACAAAACTGATTGCTGTGTCGACGACTATTCTGATCACTGAAGGGAAGACGAGTAAAAGGTCGTCTTAATCAACGACGAAAATATGGGAGACGACGATTAAAACGGCCGTTTAGAGGCCTCCTAAGATCGGATTAAAAGACGATGATCTTCGTCTTGACGGCAAGATCCTCCAGTGGATTGTAATAAATTAAGGAAGTCCCCTAGAGCTTCTTGTTTTGGATACCGTCATTAAGTGTGTGTTAGTAGTTTATGTTTAATCCTGGTTAAAAAGTCTGACCGTTTAACTAACGGGACTTGGTCTATTAATGATAAAGGGTATTAGGAACACGGTACCCCAACAACATTCTTCATTTAATACACACATACAAATATATAATAATTATTATAGTATATATTAAATACAATGAACCGTTATATAATGTCATATGATATAATACAACATATAAGTTTATATTGGATCGTGACCCGGACTGTATAAATTTACATTATCTAAAATTCCAAAATTTTCGTTCAGTCTTGTTAAATTCCAAATATTTATACAGAGATTCGGTAGGAAACAAATAGACCTTAAACTTTGTACATCAGATACCTAATATGTTCGTTAAAGGTCGAGAAGAGAGGATAACTTAGGGAAAGAAGTAAAGAACATGAAGCCTTTGTGACAGTCTTCCTTCTGACCTGTTCTATCTCCACTTCGTAGAGCGTAAAGAGGTCTGGCCGTGACAGTTACCTTGCTCGCTACAGAACTGTACATACAGAGGGCAGTTCCTATTACTTGTGACCCTTGTCCGTTCCAGGTCTTGTAAGGTCCTGTCATCGACCCTCCAATCTGAACCACAGGTAAAGTAGGTTTTGGGTTCCCCTCAGGGCTCCTTCCTCCGTCGACCCTTGTCCCGGAGTCCCACTCTATGGTACTTGGTAAGGTCATTCTTCCTCTTCAAATTTGATAGCTTCCCCTACTTTCAGTTTTGGTCTCCTTTGCCCCGGTCTAACTTCTCTTGTCCTGCGGAGCACCCTGAAGACACGATTTAAATCTATTTACAGAGAGATCTCCACTCCCGGTTGCTACTAAAAGTGCGGCACCCTAAAGGGAGTCCGTAATTTCGTGACTAGTCGGAGACCGTTATGGGAGTGGAACTAGTACCTCGTTCTCTGCAAACCCGATAATTGTTTTGCCATCTAAAAAAAGACTTCTCTTTGTGTATATGTCTATGTTTGTGTGTGTGTATGAAAAGAGGTAAGTACTCGTACCTCGGTGTCGATTAAATATAACTTCCTACACTCCTAACACCGTCTTCCCAGTAACTGTCCTATTTTCAAGTTATTCCACTACCGTGTTGAGTGTTTAGTTGTGGTGGTATCCGGTGTTTTACTAGACACTAACTGTGATAGCCGACCCTAGCCTTCGTGGTATGCATTGACCGGACACCTGAACTATCAAACCCTGCGGAACATTGACTTCTTTCGTCGTCAATTACAACCGACCAATGTTCCAAAATAAATTTAAACATTAATAAATCTTAGCTAACGTCTAATACACCTTTCTATGTCCCTCGAACTCACCTGTGGCGTTGCTACACTACGATCGTTGTCGTACTGGACGACAGGCGTTCTCTTTCATTTCTTTACCTCTCCCTGTCTCGTTTCGGGTCTCAAAACCGACTTTTAGTCACGACTAGCGTCTCGTCCGGGGTGTGGACGTCAAACTAGCCGTACCAAAGGACTGTGACAAAAAGGATCGGACACGAAATCAGTATTACAGTACCGAGTATTACTTAGTCTTAGGTCACGTCAGACGATAGAAACGATTATTATTATTTCCGGTTTGACATCTTAACTAAGGGGAAAAGAGGAATTATGACCCGAAGGGGCTATCGAGTCAACCATTTCTTAGGCGGACGTTACACCCTCTGGACCCAAGTTAGGGACCCAACCCTTCTAAGGGGACTTCTTCGTTTTCCGATGGGTGAGGTCATAAGACCTCTTAAGGCACCTGACATCTCAGGTACCCCAGCGTTTCTCAACTGTCCTGACTCGCTGAAAGTGAAGTGAAAGAGGAATTATTTGATCCCTCCTAAGTTCTAATAGGACTCGGGTCCCGGTAACGGGGAAGGATTCTAGAGTGTGTGTGAGGACCCACTCTCTCTCTTCGACGGATTCTTTACTCCAGGAAATACATGCACTTCCATTTTTGGCTCCCACCCCTCCCCTTCTTTCTACTCCTTCCTGCGGGGGACGAAACAGACGCGCGTCCTGAACGGGAGCAAAAGAGGATTCGCGAACGACGTAGAGGAGTTTAGGAGACCACGTGTGAACGGTAACAAACCTGGTTGGTCATGGACTTGGGGAAAGGAGAAACTCCCGTGGGGGTCCCATATTTGGTCGCATATTTGAGTTGAGGGGGAACTTCTCTTTCGGTGGATTCTCTGTAAAAGGGTCGGAGGGGACACCAGTGACGTGTCTGTGTTCTACGTTCGGTCAGGCCAGACAGGTCGGACGGGATCTGTGCTAAGGTTTCCACCACTGCTCAGCTTAGGCCCCGGCGTTTCTACGTCAGACCGGTCCGGTGCCGTCCCGTCGGTGCCCGAGACACCAGACCACCGAGTAGGGACGAGGTCCCGGACGTCGCGACCCCCTTGGTGACCGGTGGACGCGGGGACGTCTCCGCCCCACACCGAGGCCTCTCAGGAAGTACCCCACGTCTGTCCCGGAGGCTCGGACTAAGGGTTTGAGAGGACCTCCAAGACACTAGTTAGGTTTAGGAAATTAATTTATTGAAGGACGAGTTCGATCGGTCGCAATAAAGACGACACACGTTAGTGTTTAGTTTGGAACTGCCTTTGTGACAAGACACAACGAAAGTTTTTGTCACCATCTTTTACTCAAGGATGACTAATATCTTCCCTCTAATTAAAAAAAATTATCTAATTCGATTCCAATTGACTTGCAATGATCATTGACCGCGACACCAAATCCAGAGTGATGTATGTCAGCAATAATAATGTTGAAGTGTTTATCTTTTTTGTTATGAGTCTTTCTAAACGGACTGCAGTCATTTGTCCTCAGTCTTAAGTTTAAGTTACGATTAAGAAATAGGATGTCTTTCCTTTGTTCCGATTCGTTGTAATCGTGGAATTTAATGTTTCACGTTTAAATGTATCCCAATGTAGTTTTATGAGTCCTGTATACCAAATACCACTAGGGTACAAGAACATCGTTTACACTCGATACCACCCACTTTTCTTTTCCGAAGACTTGACCGAATCATTAACGAACTCATTGAGAATAAGTGGGTGTGTGTTTTACTTTTGTGGTCTCAAGGGTCAGAAGGGAACTACCAGAGCAATAGAGTAGTGTTTGGCTTCCAGCACTTCTCGCCAATCACGACGCTCTCTGTCTCCTTACACAATTCCTCTATTAACTGGGGACACATTTCGGTCGGTCAATTCCAAAGCTAACAGGTCTCATCACTTTTAACGGATACTAAGGGGCACCGACAGTTTTTTCCGTTACCAACGACGTATTAACTGTCTTTGTTTTAATAGAGAAACGATAAACTAGAACGAAGATTGGCAACGAGATTTACCTCACAATCAAATTCCAATTTTTTAGATTTGTTTCTTACTACGGGACAAACATGCCTTTCGTTATATCAATCACATTTTTCGTGTTTTCACTCCTTACTTATAGAGACGGCCGGAGGACACAGGTCAGGACTTTTTTGGGACCGGAATCATTGGTCATTGGAGACACGAATTGGTTGACCGTCTGGTACCCGAGTTTACACGAATCAACGAGTCAGCACAGACTGAGAAACGCTGGGGCACCTGTCGGGCGGTCCGAGGAGACAGGTACCCCAAGAGGTCCGTTCTAGGACCTGACGCACGGTACGGGGGAGGTCCCCTAGAAGGGCTGGGTCCCCAGGGTAAGTTGTCCACCCAAGAATGGTGACTCGGTGGTCCCTTCGGACGCGCAAGTTTGTCATTGTCGTTGTGGCTTCTCTGGACCTCAGTGCAAGAGGAGTGTGAGCGATAAGGGAGGAGTGAAGAGACGAGAGAGACGGGGAAAGGGTGGGACGGGGTGGGGTATCCCTTGGTCAAAGAAATTACAATCCTAATATCGCGATCACTTTCAGCAAGTCAGCACAGGTTGAGAAACGTTGGTCCGGTCTTATGACCTGACCCGTCGGGAAGGAAAGAGGTGGCCTAGAAGGGTTGGGTCCCTAGTTTGGGCCCAGAGGGCGTAACGTCCACCTAAGAAATGGTCGACTCGGTGGTCCCTTCGGAGTTGCAATCCTGATATGAAGGAAGAAAAACGTGTTTATTCGTCTAAAGAAGTACGGGAAGAAAGAATGTACTACCCCTCGAATAATATATACACTTCATATGTTTTACCGTGGGATGTGGTAATAAGTACGGACCTTTTAAGGTTCTTGTCTCCTCGGAAGTCCCGATGACAGGTACGCCGGCGTCTTTCAGTCTGTGTTAATCCTGACCGTGTTACCTCGTGTTACACACACACTTTGTATGTAACTATATATGTAGACATACCCATATGTACATAAACAACGACAACAAGTGATCGAGTCAACACGGGCTGAGAAGCATTGGGGCACCTGCCGTCGCGTGGTCAGAAGGGACAGGTAGTGGTAGAGGTCCTCGACTGAGTCCGAGTACCGGTAACTCAGCCACCACAGTAATTTCGTGGAGTGGGAGACGGTAGGACAAGAGGAGGACGGAAGTTAGAACGGGTCGTAGTCCCAGTAGATGTTAGTCCGCCGAGAAGTGTAGTCCACCGGCTTCATAACCTAGAACTTAAAGTCGCAGTCAAAGAAATTGGTGACTCGGTGGTCCCTTCGGACGTGTAAGGAAGGTTACTTATAAGTCCTGACTTAAGGAGACCCTGAGAGTTCTCCGAAGAGGTTGTGGGTTTGATTTTTCGTAGGTAAGAAACCACGAGTCGGAAGAAATACCAGGTTGAGAGTGTAGGCATGTACTGATGACCTTTTTGGTATCGAAACTGAGATGCCTGGAAAGAACCGTTTTATTATAGAGACGAAAAATTTTGTGACATCCAAACAGGTTATGATTTTAGTCTAACTAATATAAGAAACGTCGGTTTCTACCTCTCCGAGATATGTCAGTCGTTTTTGTTCTGACCCTCGACTGACACCAAGTCCAATATTTGAGGAATAACGGTTTAAGTCTGAATTTAACTTCTTTCATCCCTTTTGGTCTGAAGGGAACACCGAGTCGACCATTTCTTAGGTGGACGTTACGCCCTCTGGACCCAAGTTAGGGACCCAAGTCTTCTAGGGAACCTCTTCCCTTTCCGAGGGGTGAGGTGATAAGACCGGACCTCTCAGGGTACCTACCATGGCAGGTACGTCAGTGTCTCAGCCTGTGCTGATTTTTGGAGATCCGGTGAGTCGGTACTGGACTTAGTCTAGGGAATACTAGTATGTCACCTTCCCTGTTTATCTAAGTTCCCTGATCTAGACTGTCTGTCTCACGGACTTCTTGATACCAGCCTCCAAAGACTGTGACATGTCCTCCGTCACTAGTTCTAGGGGTTCTTTTTCTTTACGTTTTTCTTTTTACCAACAGACTCCTTCGGAATGTTTATCGACTCTTTTCTTCTCTTCACTTTCCGTTTCCTCTTTTCCTTTCTATACAGGTAGACTTACGTCTCAAGGTTTCTTATGGATCCTCTCTATTCTTTCGGAAGGAGTCGCTAGTTACGTTTCTTTATCTCCTTTGTTGTCTTACCCTTTCTGATCTCTAGAGAAGTTCTTTTAATCTCTACGGTTCCCTTGTAAAGTAAGTTTCTACCCGTGTTATTTCCTGTCTTTACCATCCCTGGATTGTCTTCGTCTTCTGTAATTCTTCTCCACCGTTCTTATGTGTCTTCTTGACATGTTTTTTCTAGAATTATTGATACTACCACACTAGTGAGTGGATCTCGGTCTGTAGGACCTTACACTTCAGTTCACCCGGAATCCTTCGTAGTGACACTTGTTTCGATGACCTCCACTACCTTAAGATCGACTCGACAAAGTTTACCATTTTCTACTACGACACTTTCACGACGTGAGTTATACGGTCGTCGCCGGTGTTCGGACCTTTTCCAGTGAAAAGTAAGGTTAGGGTTTCTTTCCGTTGCGGTTTCTTACGAGTTTGATGGTGTGTTGACGTGAGTAGAGTGCGTGATGGTTTCATTACAAGTCTTAGGGGTTTCGATCCGAAGTTGTCATACACTTGACTCTTGAAGGTCTACAAGTTCGACCTCAATCTTTTCCGTCTCCTTGGTCTCTAGTTTAACAGTTGTAGCCTACTTAGTATCTTTTTGTTCTCTCAAGGTCTTTTTGTAAATGAAGACGAAGAAACTGATGTGGTTTTGGAACCTGACACACCTAGTGTTGTTTGACACCTTTTAAGAAGTTCTCTACTTCTGGTGGCCTGGTGGACTGGACGGAGAAATCTTTAGACATACGTCCAGTCCTTCGTTGGTAATCTCGACCTGTACCTGGTTGTCTGACCAAAGGTTTATCCTTTTCCTCATGCAGTTCCGACGTATAACAGTGGGACGAATAAATTGAATACACGTCTCATGTAGTACTCTTTGTGACCCGACCCACTTCGTGTTCGACCTTAGTTCTAACGGCCCTCTTTATAGTTATTGGAGCCTATACGTCTCCTGTGGTGGGAATACCGTCTTTCACTTCTCCTCGATTTCTCGGAGAACTACTTTCACTTTCTCCTCTCACTTTTTCGACCGAATTTTTATAAGTCTTTTGATTCTAGTACCGCAGGTCAGGGTTGTGAAGTACCCTTTATCTACCCCTTTGTCTTTGTCACTCCTCTCCGAAACAAAAGAACCCGAGGTTTTAGTGACGTCTACCACTAACGTCGGTACTTTAGTTTTTTCCGAACGAGGAATCTTTTCGATACTGGTTGGATCTGTCGTATACTTTTTCGTTTCTGTAATGAAACGTTGTTTACAGGTAGATAAGTTCCGATACCAAAAAGGTCACCAGCACATACCTACCCTCTTACCTGGTATTTCTTTCGACTCACGGGTTCTTAACTACGAAAACTTGACGCCACAATCTCTCCTGAGAACTCTCAGGGAACCTGTCGTTCCTCTAGGTTGGTCAAGTAGGATTTCCTTTAGTCAGGACTTATAAGTAATCTTGACTACGACTTCGACTTCAAGGCTATGAAACCGGTATACTATCCTTCTTGACTGAGTAATCTTTTCTGGCACTAAGACCCTTTCTGACTTCCACCCTCTTCCCCTACTGTCTCCTACTCTACCGACCTACCGTAGTGCCTGAGCTACCTGTACTCAGACTCACTTGAGGCCCTCAACCACTACCTGTCCCTCCGGACCGCACGACACCAAGTACCCCAGCGTTTCTCAGCCTGTGCTGACTCGTTGACTTTCACTTTCTTTCACTTTCACTTCAACACAGGCTGAGAAGCGCTCGGGCACCTGACACCGGGTGGTCCGAGGAGGTAGGTACCCTAAGAGGTCCGTTCTTGTGACCTCACCCAACGGTAAAGGAAGAGGTCTCGTTGACTTGACTTGACTTGACTTAAAGTCTGAGAACAACTGATACTCCCGATGAGGTAAAGAAGATTCCCTAAGAACGGGTGTCATCAACTATATTACCAGCAGACTCAATTTAAGTGGGTAAGGTCCGGTGAAATCAAGTGACTGAGGATTTTACAGTCACAAGTAAGAACGGTAAAGGACAACCCGGTGAAGATTAAGTGGAACTGAGGACCTGGACTTTGAGGTCCGCGGGTCGTTTCGACGAGAAGTCTCGTAGTCCGAACAGAGGCAGCGGTCAGTGCAGGTGCTGACCCTCCCCGAAAACGAAACCGCGGCAGAGAGGCAAGAGAGACCTCGCTAAAGAGGTGAGAAGAGGCCATCGTGTAGCCCGTGGATGGCTGGACTCCTCAAATACAAAGTCACAGCACGGAAAAACGGAAAAATACATCGGTTAATACATGTACATAATATGCGTATACATTATTATACGTAGACGATTAGGGTTTGAGGACTAGGTGGAGGGATGGGGGCGGGTGCCGTTGATGTGCAGACACCAGACACAGACACTCCTCAAGTGAGCATAGTATAAGAGCCAAGGTGTATATTCACTATAGGTTACCGTGAACCGAAAGAGAAAGGATGGTGAAGAGAACCGGACCAGTAGAGACCCACGCAGGGACAACGACGTCTACCGCAATGAGGTCGGGTACGAGAAAATCCCGACTCACCGCCAGACAGGATACGTACATTGTACAGGCGAAGTAGGAGAGGAGACAGTGCCTCGTAACGCAGCAAAGGTGCAAGACCGATAACATTCATAACGAAGTCACTTGGGACCCGACGTACACAGAACAAACTTAAAATCAAAGGAGACCTATGTACGGATCTCCATCCTAACTTCCTAGTATATCTTGAGGTCTAAAATACCTTAGAGGTATGACAAAAAGTATCATAAACGTGGTCAAATATATATAAGGGTGGTTGTCGTACCCTCTCAAGGGAAAGGGGTATGAAAGAGGTTGTACAAAATAAACCTCTAAAAAACTACTACCGGCAAGACTGACGGCACTCCACCATGGAGTGACATGAAAAATAAACGTAAAGAGATTATTAATCGTTATAACTCGTAGAAAAATATACGGACAACCGGTAGACAAACAGAAGAAAAATCTTTAATAATAAATCCAGAAGTCGAGTAACAAACTAACAAAAGAAAAACAAAAACAATAACTTAACATACTCGACAAACATATAAAATACTTAATTGGGGAACGGTCAGTGTAGTAAATATTTATAAAAGAGGGTCGGGTATGAAACGGAAAAGTAAAACAAATACCAAAGGAAACGATATTTTTTAAAAAATTAATCTAATCCAGGGTAAACAAATAAAGTATTAAGAATAAAAAATCATAAAAATAACACGTAACCCAAAATTAAAACAGTATCCAGAAAAGTCATAGGTATGTCTATTAGTACACTAAAAAAAAGAAATCGTGTCAACTCTAATATATACTATAAGTACGAAAAGGATTATAAATTGTTTAAGACACAAGGAACTTATTTAAGGTGAACCACATACAGAATTACACCTAAGGTGAACGATTATAAATAAATCATAAAAACGTAGTTATGGTTCTCCTATAACCAACCATCAAAAGAAAAAACATAAGAAGAAACGGAAAGAAGAGAAGGTGATGAAAGAGAAATTAGTACAAAAAAAAAAAATGGAATAAGAGAATAAATAAAAGGACATAAAGAACATACGGATAATCTAAAAATACAGAAAAGAAGGGAGCCCGTGGAATATAAGAACAATAAATAGTATAAAAAACAGAAAAATTATGTAAAGAAAGACCTTAAGTTAGTTGAGACACATAAAGAAGTTCAAAAATAGGAAAGTACAAGGAAATAAAAAATTTAAAGACTAAGTTTCAAAAAAAAAAAAATTATGGAAGTTTACGAAACTACTCATATATACTAAGACAAACCTCACGACTGAATGTTTAAAGAAGACAAAGAGTACCCTTCATCCAACAATGAGTCGACTATATACATTTTTGAAAAAAGGACTAACAAAAACTTTGTTGAAATATACTTAAACAACTATAAAGAAAAGTAAAAATACCATAACATCATCACCTCACAAACATTCTAAGGACTGAATTACCTATGTAGAAAGTCGTTAAATCATTCTAGGTACACAAAAATCCCCAATAACACAAGTAAAAAAATCATCGTCCTCCTTCTTCACATTTGGTAGGTTACAAAATAAAGAGAAACTAGAATATCCTGGGATTTTAAAGATGGCAAAGAAAGTAAAAGAGAAGTACTGGGTTAATGTTTCCTACAAAGAGGGGAGGAGGGGAAAAGGTAGAAGACTTTATCACAAAACTTGTTACCGGAAATTTATTGAGGAAGGTGTCCCTTTCCTGAGGGGAAAGGTACGATAGGAGACGGACCTCTGACACTATTGTAAAGGCATACCTTCCACCAGAGTCTGAAATTCTGCCATCAAAACCCACTCGACATCCGACGCGACGGCCGAGGCGAGAGAACGAAACGACCTCAACAAGACACACGAAAACGGGTGACGTCTCCGAAGACCAGTATGTCCCGAGTCGCTCGTTCTCTCTGGTACGCGACCCTACACCGCTAGAAAGAGAAAATTAAGTGTCAGCAAAAATTTCAGAACCGTAAGAGACAGAACTTCAATACGACTTCCGTACCGAAATATGTCTAAACGTATAGGACAGAACAACGAAACTTAGGGACCTCCTTCTTTACAGTCCTCCATTCATCGATCCGTCGTCAGTGACAGAAGTCGATGGGTCTTTTGGGGTCATTGTCCACAAAACTTCACGAACGGACGATTGAAGTTAATATACCTAGTAGACAAACGAAAACAACTAAAACAAGGAGAACTAACGATCAGTATACTTGAACGGAGGAGTATACAGATCCTTAGGAACTAACGTCTATCCTACAAGACATGTTTTCTGGGTCTCTCCAAGGTCAATGATAAAAGGTATTCTTTTTTCAAAAGGCACAGAAGAACGACACCTACTTAATACAGGAGGGTAAGAATATGACTTCGAGATTGAGGGTTACACTGGTATAAACCTGTACCCTGGCAGTTCCTTCATTAATTCTAAGTTACTTTAGGGCACTCATCCTGGGAGTAGACGATTCTAGTCACTGGAACGAATGGTGGACGTGGGGAGTGGCAAGAGTGTGTGCCGCCTGTCCGGTCCTCTCCCACGTCGATTTTCCGGTGGTAGTCGTTTGGTCCTCTTCTGAGTTTGTCTTAGTCTAGTCGACTTTGGAGCTAGAACAGAAAGGGTTCGAAGTCTCGACACTGTTTATTTCAAAAGTCACAAATTTGGGTGACCATCATACAACATTGCCGTCGGGTTCGACTGACTTCACACACAATCAACGAGTCAGCACAGGCTGAGAAACGTTGGGGTACCCGACATCCGATGATCCGAGGAGACAGGTACCTTAAAAGGTCGGTTCTTATGACTTCACCCAACGGTAAGGAAAGATGTCCCTTAGTTTGGCCCTAGTTTGGACCCAGAGGACGTAACGTCCGTCTAAGAAATGACAGACTTGTTGGTCCTTTCGGGTTATAAATAAATATAAATAAACACCCTAGATCAAGGGACTGACCCTTAACTTGGGTCCAGGGGACGTAACCCACGTGTCTCATAATCGGTGACCTGACGGTCCCTTCAGGGGTCCGACTGATTATGTGGTGATGATACGTCTTCTTACACCCGATTAGTGAGTCTAGGTTAGTCCTTGACCTGACCGTATTTCAAAATCATTCTAAGTCAAATAAAGACCGAATTAGTGAAAGGAATAAGTATTGATAGGGTATTCATAAAAGTAAAGTTCGTACCACTAAGAAACGGAAAAGTAGTGACTTTCGGACGTTTCTATGTAAAGACGGGAAGTCTTCAAACTTCGAATGAAAAACCGGAGGGCAGGGTACGTTGACGTTGTAAACCGTTTACAGGTTTCACCCTCTGACCGGCACACAAACTCTGTCTAGAGAATAATTACTCTTAAACAAAGATCCGAGACACTCTGGCACCCTCTAAAGTTATGTTACCCCTCTGAGTCCGTAAGTAAACTCCGAGAAGTTCAAAGGTCACGAGGTCTTCTAATATTTTCGAAAAGACCAAAGAGAAGAAGGTCGTTTCAGGGACTTGTACCCAGTTTGGGTTCATAGTAAGGTAGAGATTCTGACTGTTTACGGGTCCTCCTTTTGCGGGTGTTAAGCCCCAACGGAGTCTCAACGAGGGAGATCTTCAGACCGAGGAAACCAGAGGTAACGAAGGTGTCGAGAGATTACGAAACTTTTACTGCAGACACTATGACACAAAAAGTTTGTTCTCATCACCGGATAGTGCCGGACGAGTCTTCGTCACCGGGAGGAGGTGCATAAGGCGTAGAAATGTTCAGACCGGAAGGTTCTTTTAGATTGTCTTCACCTTCCTCTACTCCCACCATCTCTTCCTGTATCTCTAACGGTGGGAGGTGTTCGTGTAGCTTTTCGTCGAGAGCGGTTCGTGTTTGCCCTCTGACCGTCTTTCCGAGAAGGGCTTGGTTCCGACTCTTTGTTCTAGGTGTGTCTCAGTCCTTCCCTTCCTCTACGCCAGTCCAATCCCGGGCGTGCAGACTGTCTCCCGCGTCCTCCTCGCCCCCGTGGTGTCTGAGGGGCTAGGAAAGACCCCCCGTCCAGGGTCGGTGCACAATCCGCGGGGACGCGACCCCAGGTTGTGGTCCCTAAGTTCAGAAGAGTGAACCAAACTTTTGGTCACCTCGAAGGGTCTCCGATTTCCTTGGATCTGAGTCTACCTTTGCTCTTGGGCTCGTACGAGCTAACGAGGGCTTTGTTCCGCCTGTTCGTTTGACCTTTGTCGAGCCCGGGACCGGCCAAGGGCACTGGCGGGACCGCATTTCGGACCGGACTCGGTCCACAGGCGAGTCCCAGGAGAAAGACACCGAGGTGAGACGTGGTCCCACCTCCGACCGACGGCCGCGGTGCCTCGCGCGTACGCACCTCGTCCCGGTCGGGCCTCGTCGGGACGCCGGCTCGTTCTCCTTCCGCCGGTAGCGGGCCTCCGGACCTCGACCCCCACGCGCCCTGGGGGCTCGCCTAGGGGCCGGGGGTGAGTGGGGACGCGGTCGCGGAGAGGACTGCGACGAGAGGCGGCCCCACTTCTCCGGGGACGGACATCTCCCCCTACGTACCTTGTCGTTCTTCGGCTCAGTCGATTCGCGGCCGGGCCGGAGACCCACCTCGTCCCGTAGACGGTGGTCTCTCCCGCGTCTCCGCGACCCGCCCGGCGACGCGCCCCGAGGGTGGCCGACCGCCCGGGTAGGGTCGCGTGCGGGTCGTGTGTGATCTGAGCGTCGTCGTGGCACGTCTGGGAGAACGAGACCACAAGAGTGGTAACCTCGTTCACGGGAGCCACCCCCCCCTCCACCCCCCCGTGTGTGACCCGCCCTTGTCTTGGGCGGGATTGGACTGGGACCCCGTCAGACGAGGTCTCGGGACCTGGAGTCCGGACGGGGCTGCGCCCCGTCACTGGGGACTCGTCTTCGGGGACGAGTGTGTCCCGGACCGAGGCGGGGTGGTAGACGTCGGGATCCGCGTGGTCCCACTGTCGACGGTTTGTGGGACCCGCCCCTCCGCTGGGGACGAGTGAAACCGAGGTCGAGAGGTGGTTTCGGTGAACCGTAGGCACCCCGGTATCCCTACGAGGGGTGGTTCGCGTGGGGTCACTCTGAACCCAGTTATCGGCGCAGTGGATTAAAGTCTCTCTGTCTTTCGATTTGTTTTACCTTTCTGTCTTCTACAACAAAGTTTACTTTCTTGTTCTTCTTTTCGGATTACTTTATCTATTAAATGGTCTATTTATAGAGGTTTGTAATGATTGGTTTTACGATCAACTGGAACCCCTTTCTTGTCTATTTGTATTCTTAAAATTGTTCCTTGATCTTTTATATTTTTTACTGGACCAGTCTCGACTTCTTATGTTGTTTGCTCTTTATGTGAGTCTCCCTTGACTGTCGTTTCACCTCCTGTCCCTCCCTACGTGTGCACTACTCTTCTATCTCATTGCCCTTAACACCTTAGCCTTGTTCTTTTGATTCGTGCCTGAATTTCTCTGTCCCGACGACACCCTGAAGGGACTGCGAGGTCTCCGTTCTGAAGTCGCGGGACACTTCCGCCACGTGCAAGTCAGGCACAAGCCAATCTGTGTGTGCCGGATTCTAGGGTGTACGGAGCGTCGGTTTTGGGTCTTGTCTTTTGTCTCTGTTATAACATTGATCGAGTCATTTGTGAAATTTTACCAGGGGTAATTTTTTTAAAAAAATTACTTATATAAAATTCCTTGGAGATTCTGTTACAGTCCGCATGGTTGTAAGTGGAATATGCCCAGGGTCTTCTTATCTCTCTTTGTCCAGTTTTTCATAAACTACTTTAAAACCAACTTTACGAGGGGTTTCGACTTCTTCCTTTGTAAAAGTCGGTGTCTTTCGTGTCTCTCACAATTTGTTCTACTTTGGTTTCTTTAGGTATGGTTCTATATATTGTTAATTTTACCGTCTTGAATTTCTCTCTTAAAATTTCGTCGTTCTCGTTTTGTTTCGCAGAGTGTGTTCGCTCGGGGTGTTTCGCTAGTCGACTGAAGAGACGTCTTTGAAACACCCGATTTTCCCCCAGCTCACTACATAAATGTCACGTCGACTTACCTTTCGTAATACATTCAAGGAGTTTTTAACCATCATTTCGATGGTGTTCTAGGTTGTTAAGGTGAGGACCCATATATATGTCACTTTCACTCCTGTGACTAAACTTTGGGACAGACATGGGGTTATAGTATCGTCAAAGCGAAAATTGTTGTCGGTTCTTTATCCTTTGTTGGAGTCACTGGTATTTGTCTACTAGCTATTTCTTACACACAAGATGTGTGTGTACGTCTGTGTGTCTGTGTCTGCGTCTGTCTGTGTGTGTGTGTGTCTGTGTGTGTCTGTATGTACGTGTTTGTGTGTCTATGTGTGTCTGTATGTGTGTGTTTGTGTGTCTATGTGTGTCTGTATGTGCGTCTGTGTGTGTGTGTCTTTGTGTGCGTCTGTGTGTGTCTGTGTGTGTCTGTATGTGCGTCTGTGTGTGTCTATGTGTGTCTGTATGTACGTCTGTGTGTGTGTCTCTTTGTGTACGTCTGTGTGTGTGTCTGTATGTACGTGTTTGTGTGTCTATGTGTGTCTGTATGTGCGTCTGTGTGTGTCTATGTGTGTCTGTATGTACGTCTGTGTGTGTGTGTCTTTGTGCGTCTGTGTGTCTGTGTGTGTGTCTGTGTCTGTATGTACGTGTTTGTGTGTCTGTGTGTCTGTATGTGCGTCTGTGTGTGTGCGTCTGTGTGTACGTCTGTGTGTGTGTGTCTGTGTGTGTGTCTGTATGTGCGTGTTTGTGTGTCTATGTGTGTCTGTATGTGCGTCTGTGTGTGTGTGTCTTTGTGCGTCTGTGTGTCTGTGTGTGTGTGTCTGTCTGTATGTGCGTGTTTGTGTATCTGTGTGTCTGTATGTGCGTCTGTGTGTCTGTATGTGCGTGTTTGTGTGTCTGTGTCTGTATGTGCGTCTGTCTGTGTGCGTCTGTGTGTACGTCTGTGTGTGTGTCTGTGTGGGTGTCTGTGTGTCTGTGTGTGTCCTTCTGTGTGTACGTCTGTGTGCGTTTGTGTGTGTCTGTGTGTGTCTCTTTGTGTGCGTCTGTGTGTGTGTCTGTGTCTGCGTCTGTGTGCGTCTGTGTGTGTGCGTCTGTGTCTGTGTGTGCGTCTGTGTGCCAATGTGTGTCTGTGTGTGCGTCTGTTGTGCATCCGTCTGTGCGTCTGTGCGTAAGTGCGTGCGTCTCTGTGTGTCCGTCTGTGTGCCAATTTGTGTGTGTCTGTGTGTACGTCTGTGTGTGTGAGTCTGTGTCTGTGTGTGTTCGTCTGTTTGTGCGTCCGTGTGTCCGTCTGTGTGTGTGTCTGTGTGCGATTGTGTGTACGTCTATGTTTGTGTGTCTGTGTGTGCGTCTGTGTGTGTGCGTCTGTGTGGACGTCTGTGTGGGTGTCTGTTGTGTGGGTTTGTGTGTCTGTGTGTTTACGTCTGTTTGTGCGTCTGTGTGTATGCGTAAGTATGTGCGTCTGTGTGTATGTGTTTGTGTGTGTTTGTCTGTGTTTGTTCTGTACGTCTGTGTGTGCGTCTTTGTGTGTACGTCTGTGTGTCAATGTGTGTGTGTCTGTGTGTTCGCATCTGTGTCTGTGTCTGTGTGTCTACGTCTGTGTGTGCGTCTGTTTGTACGTCTGTGTGTGTGCGTCTGTGAGTGTACCTCTGTGTGTGCGTCTGTGTGTACCTCTGTGTTTGCGTCTGTGTGTGTCTGTGTGCGTAAGTGTGTGCGTTTGTGTGTGTCCGTCTATGTGTGCGTCTGTGTGCGCTTCTGTGTTTGTGCGTCTGTGTGACAATGTGTTTGTCTGTGTGTACATCTGTGTGTGTCTGTGTGTGTGTGAGTCTGTGCGTGTGCGTCTGTGTGTGGGTCCGTGTGTGTGTGTCTGTGTCTTTGTGTGTGTATCTGTGTGTGCGTCTGTGTGCGTCTCTGTGTACGTCTTTGTGTACGTCTGTTTGTGTGTGTACGTCTGTGTGTGTCCGTCTGTCTGTGCTTCTGTGTGCGTCTGTGTGCCAATATGTGTGTGTCTGTGTGTGTGTCTGTGTGTACGTCTGTGTGTGTCCGTCTGTGTGTCTACGTCTGTGCGTGTGTGTACGTCTGTGTGTGTTTGTGGTTCTACGTCTGTGTGTGTGCGTCTGTATGTGTGCGTTAGTGTGCGAATGTGTGTGCGTCTGTGTGTGTACGTGAGTGGGTCTGTGTGAGTGTCTGTGTGTGTCTGTATGCGAATGTGTATACGTCTGTGTGTGTGTGTCTGTGTCTGTGTGTACGTCTGTGTGTACGTCTGTGTATGTGTCTGTGTGCGAATGTGTGTACGTCTGTGTGTGCGTCTACGTGTGTGCGTCTGTGTGTGTACGTCGGTGTGTTCGTCTGTGTGCGAATGTGTGTACGTCTGTGTGTGTACGTTTGTGTGTACCTCTGTGTGTACTTCTGTGTGTGCGTCTGTTGTGTGTGTGTCTGTGTGCGAATGTGTGCACTTCTGTGTACGTCTGTGTGTGCGTTTGTCTACGTGCGTCTGTGTACGTCTGTGTCTGTGTCCGTGTGTGTGAGTCTGTGTGTCCGTCTGTGTGTCCGTCTGTGTGTGTGCGTCTGTGTGTGTGTGCGTCTGTGTGTGTACGTGTGTGTGCGTCTGTGTGCGAATGTGTATACGTCTGTGTGTGCGTCTGTGTGTGTCTCTGTGTCCGAATGTGCGTACGTATGTGTGTGTGCGTTTGTGCGTCTCCGTGTGTGCGTATGTGTGTACGTGAGTGGGTCTGTGTGAGCGTTTGTGTGTGTCTGTGTGTGAATGTGTATACGTCTGTGTGTGTCCTTCTGTGTGTGCGTCTGTGTGCGAATTTGTGTACGTCGGTGTGTACGTCTGTGTACCAACGTGTGTACGTCTGTGCGTCTGCGTGTGTGTGTCTGTGTGTGTGTACGTCGGTGTGTGTCTCTGTGTGCGAATGTGTGTACGTCTGTGTGTGCGACTGTGGGTGTGCGTCTGTGTGTTTACGTCTGTGTGTCCGTCTGTGTGTACGTCTGTGTTACGTGTGTATCTGTGTGCGAATGTGTGTACTTCTGTGTGTCATCTGTGTGTGCGTCTCTGTGTGCGTCTTTGTACGTCAGTGTGTGTATGTCCGTGTGCGGATGTGTGTACGTCTGTGTGTGCGTCTGTGTCTGTGTGTACGTCTGTGTGTGTGCGTAAGTGTGTACGTCTGTGTGTGTACATCTGTGTGTGCGTATGTGTCTGTGTGTCTGTGTGTCTGTGTGTGTGCGTCTGTGTGCCAATGTGTGTGTGTCTGTGTGCGTCTGTGTCTGTGTCTCTGTGTGTGCGTCTGTTTGTACGTCTCTGTGTGTGCGTCTGTGTGTGCGTCTGTGTGCGTCTATATGTGTGCGTCTGTTTGTGTGTCTGTGTATGTGCGTCTGTGTGTACGTCAGTTTACCAATATGTGTGTGTCTGTGTGTACGTCTGTGTCTGTGTGTGTGCGTCCGTGTGTGCGTCTCTGTGTGTGTCTGTGTGCGGATATGTGTACGTCTGTGCGTGTCCGTCTGTGTCTGTGTCTGTGTGAGTGCGTCTGTGTGTTTGTCTGTGTGCGAATGTGTATACGTCTGTGTGTGCGTCTGTGTGTGCGTCTGTGTCCGAATGTGCGTACGTATGTGTGTGCGCGTTTGTGTGTGTGTCTGCGTGTGTGCGTATGTGTGTACGTCTGTGAGTGGGTCTGTGTGAGCGTTTGTGTGTGTGTCTGTGTGTGAATGTGTATACGTCTGTGTGTGTCCTTCTGTGTGTGCGTCTGTGTGCGAATTTGTGTACGTCTGTGTGTGTGTCTGTGTACGTCGGTGTGTACGTCTGTGTGCCAATGTGTGTACGTCTGTGTGTGTGTCTGCGTGTGTGTGTCTGTGTGTGTGTACGTCGGTGTGTGCGTCTGTGTGCGAATGCGTGTACGTCTGTGTGTGCGACTGTGGGTGTGTGTCTGTGTGTGCGTCTGTGTTACGTGTGTGTCTGTGTGCGAATGTGTGTACTTCTGTGTGTCATCTGTGTGTGCGTATGTGTCTGTGTGTCTGTGCGTGTGTGTGCGTCTGTGTGCCAATGTGTGTGTGTCTGTGTGTACGTCTGTGTGTGTGTCTGTGTCTCTGTGTGTGCGTCTGTTTGTACGTCTCTGTGTGTGCGTCTGTGTGCGTCTGTGAGTGCGTTGTGTGTGTGTCTGTGTCCGTACGTCTGTGTGTACGTCTGTGTGTGTACGTCGGTGTGTGCCTCTGTGTACGTCTGTGTGTGTCTGTGTTCGAATGTGTGTACTTCTGTGTGTAATCTCTGTGTGCGTCTGTGTGTACGTCTGTGTGTGCGTTTGTGTGTGTGCGTCTGTATGTGCGTCTTTGTACGTCAGTGTGTGTATGTCCGTGTGCGGATGTGTGTACGGCTGTGTGTGCGTCTGTGTGTCCGTCTGTGTGTGTGCGGCCGTGTCTGTGTCCGTGTGTTTGTACGTCTCTGTGTGTGCGTCTGTGTGCATCTGTGAGTGCGTCTGTTTGTGCGTCTGTGTGTGTACGTCTGTGTCTGTTTGTGTACGTCTGTGTGTGCGTCTGTGTGTGTCTTTGTGTGAGTCTGTGTGCCAATGTGTGTACGTCGGTGTGTGTGCGTCTGTGTCTGTGTGTGCCTCTGTGTGTGCGTCTGTCTACGTCTGTGTCTGCGTCTGTGTGTGTACGTCTGTGTGTACCTCTGTGTGTGTACGTCTATGTGTCAATGTGTGTGTGTCTGTTTACATCTGTGTGTGCGTCTGTGTCTCTGTGTGTGCGTCTGTGTGTACGTCTGTGTACGAATGTGTGTACGTCTGTGTGTGTGTTTGTGTGTACGACTGTGTGTGTACGTCTGTGTGTTTACGTTTGTGTGTCCGTCTGTGTGTGCGTCTGTGTTACGTGTGTATCTGTGTGCGAATGTGTATACTTCTGTGTGTGATCTGTATGTGCGTCTGTGTGTGTGCGTCTGTGTGCGTCTGTATATGTCAGTCTGTGTATGTCAGTCTGTGTATGTCCGTGTGCGGATGTGTACGTCTGTGTGTGCGTCTGTGTCTGTGTGTACGTCTGTGTGTGTGCGTAAGTGCGTACGTCTGTGTGTGTCCATCTGTGTACGTATGTGTTTGTGTCCCTGTGCGTCTGTGTGTCTGTGTGTGCGTCTGTGTGCCAATGTGTGTGTGTCTGTGTGTGCGTCTGTGTCTGTGTCTCTGTGTGTGCGTTTCTACGTCTCTGTGTGCGTCTGTGTCCGTCTGTGCGTCTGTGTGTGCGTCTGTGTGTGCGTCTGTGTGTGTGTGTCTGTGTGCGAATGTACATACGTCTGTGTGCGCGTCTGTGTGTGCGTCTGTGTACGTCTGTGTGCGAATGTTTGTACGTCTGTGTGCGTCTGTGTGCGAATGTGTATACGTCTGTGTGTGTGTCTGTGCGAAAATGCATACGTCTGTGTGTCCATCTGTGTGTACGTATGTGTCTGTGTGCTTGTGTGTCTGTGTGTGCGTCTGTGTGTGTCTGTGTGCGAATGTACATACGTCTGTGTGTACGTCTGTGTGTGAATGTGTGTACGTCTGTGTGTGTGCGTCTTTGTGTACGTCTGTGTGTGCGTGTGTGCGAATGTGTATACGTGTGTGTCTGTGTGAATGTGCATACGTGTCTGTACGTCTGTGTACGTCTGTGCGAATGTGTGTACGTCTGTGTGTGCATCTGTGTGCGGATGTGCATACGTCTGTGTGTGCGTCTGTGCGTCTGTGTGCGTCTGTGTGCGAATGTGTGTATGTCGTGTGTGCGTCTGTGTGCGAATGTGTGCACTTCTGTGATTGTGTGCGTTTGTGTACGTCTGTGTGTGTACGTCTGTGTGTGCGTTTGTGTACGTGTGTCCGTGTCCGTGTGTACGTCTGTGTGTCTGTGTGTGTGTGTCTGTGTGTCAATGTGTGTGTCTGTGTGTACGCCTGTGTGTGTGCGTCCGTGTCTGTGTCTGTCTGCGTTTGTACGTCTCTGTGTGCGTCTGTGCATCTGTGCGTCTGTTTGTGCGTCTGTGTGTTTACGTCTGTGTCTGTTTGTGTGCGTCTGTGTGTGCGTCTGTATGTACGTCCGTGTGCCAATGTGTGTACGTCGGTGTGTGTGTCTGTGCGTCTGTGTGTGTACGTGTGTGTGTACGTGTGTGTGTGCGTCTGTGTATGTGTGTGTGCCTCTGTGTGTGCGTCTGTCTGCGTCTGTGTGTGTCCGTCTGTGTGTACGTCCGTGTGTGTCTGTTGTCTGCGTCTGTGTGTCAATGTGTGTCTGTGTGTACATCTGTGTGTGCGTCTGTGTCCGCCTGTACGTGTGCGTCTGTGTGTGACAATGTGTGTGTCTCTGTGTGTACGTCTGTGTGAACGTCTGTGTCTGTGTCTATGTGTCTGTGTGTGCGTCTGTGTGTGCGTCTGTGTGTGCGTCTGTGCGCGTCTGTGTGCCAACGTGTGTGTGTCTGTGTGTACGTCTGTGTGTGTGCGTCTGTGTCTGTGTGTGTGCATCTGTTTGTACGTCTGTGTGTGCGTCTGTGTTCGTCTGTGTGTGTGTCTGTGTGTGTACGTCTATGTCTGTGTCTGTTTGTGTGCGTCTGTGTGTGTGTCTGTTGTGTGAGCGTCTCTGTGTGTCTGTGTGCGAATGTGTATACGTCTGTGTGTGTGCGTCTGCGTGTGTGCGTCTGTGTGTGCCTCTTTGTGACAGTCTGTGTATGTCCGTGTGCGGATGTGTGTACGTCTGTGTGTGCGTCTCTGTGTGTACGTCTGTGTGTGTGCGTAAGTGTGTACGTCTGTGTGTGTCCATCTGTGTGTACGTATGTGTCTGTGCGTCTGTGTGAGTCTGTGTGTGCGTCTGTGTGTACGTCTGTGTGTGCGTCTGTGTCTGTGTCTCTGTGTGTGCGTCTGTTTGTACGTCTCTGTGTGTACGTCTGTGTGCGTCTGTGCGTTGTGTGTGCATCTGTTTCCGTACGTCTGTGTGTGTACGTCTGTGTCTGTGTGTGCGTCTGTGTTGCGTGTGTGTCTGTGTTCGAATGTGTGTACTTCTGTGTGTGATGTGTGTGCGTCTGTGTGTGCGTCTGTGTGCGAATGTGTGTGCGTCTGTGTGTGTACGTCGGTGTGTACGTCTGTGTGCGAATGTGTGTGCGTGTCTGTACGTCGGTGTGTGAGTCTGTGTGCGAATGTGTGTACGTCTGTGTGTGCGTCCGTGTGCGTCTGTGTGTGCGTTTGTGTTGTGTGTGTCTGTGTTCGAATGTGCGTACTTCTGTGTGTGTGATCTCTGTGTGTGTCTGTGTGTGTACGTCTGTGTGTGCGTGCGTCTGTGTACGTCTTTGTGCGTCAGTGTGTGTATGTCCGTGTCCGGATGTGTGTACGTCTGTGTGTGCCTCTGTGTCCGTCTGTGTCTGTGTCTGTGTGTGCGTCTGTGTGTGCGTCTGTGTGTGTGTTTGTGTGTCTGTGTGTGCGTAAGTGTGTGCGTCTGTGTGTGTACGTCTGTGTGTGACCGTCTGTGAGTGTGTCTGTGTGTGATGCCTTACAATGAGCCGGCAATTTTTCTTCCTGCAAATCGGTGAACGTCGTTGAACCTACTTAAACCTCCTATAGTACGAATCGCTCTATTAAGTCTCTTTCTGTTTATGAGAACCATGGTGAGTATCTCTTTTAGACTTTATATATCGTCTTGTTTTTGTCTGAGTGTCTCGTTTCTTTGATCATCAATGGTCATCCTTCTCCCAACCCCATTCTCGTTCTGTCCTCATCCCCCGGCTCTCCATCTTTGACGACGCATATTTTGTTTATTTGGGCATTTTATTTTTTTTTATTTGATTTTGTTTATTTGGAACTCGGATGTAACCCGTCGTGTCCCTTCTGTCGGTCATCAAAGATCACTGGAATTTACCTCATATTAGATATTTTTGTGACTTAGCCATATAACATAACATGTGGACTTTGAATATTTTATATATTTAGTGGACATGAAATTAAAAAAATTTTTCCTCGATTGTCTTACTTTACGTACAAATAACCTTACAGACCGATCCATTTATTCATTCATCTCGGTTAAAATGGACGAAGGACTAGAAGTGATCAAGTTCAAATGGTGAGAGGACTCCTTCTGTCACAATGAGACCGTTATGTCGTCTTTTTGACACCAGTTCTGAGTCCTTGTATATCCTTATACGTCGGTTCCTTTACGGAGACTTCGTGCTTAGTCAGTCTGGACCCGTCACATCGAAGGACGAGAGTCGGAAACGAAGCGGTCGAAAACTAAAGTGGAAGAGGAGGTGTCGGGGTTCTGCCACACACTGTCCGCTCTGTAAACGAGCGGTCAAACGGTAGACAGAAGGGCTGATCGGAGACATCCACGTCTCTCAGACAGAACGGACCATCAAGTAGGAGTCATAGATCGTGTCACGGACTGGGTGTCACAGACGAGTCTCGTAAACAAATTTACTCACTCACTTATTTGCTAATAGAGTTTCAGGAAAGTGTCAGACCGAACAATCGTCTAATTCGACGAATTTACGTATTTTGTCTTCATTTCGTTCCGACACCTTCAATAACGGGTATTGATTGTAAGTGTGTACCATAACGAAAATCTTTGTCCTCGTTAGTCAACAACAACAAATCTACGACTCAACACAGATTGAGAAAACGCTGGGGTACCTGACATCGGGAGGTCCGAGGAGACCGGGACCTGAAGGGTCCTTCTTATGACCTCACCTAACGGCAAAGGAAGAGACCCCCTAGTAGGGTCTCTCTCTCGTTTGGACGCAGAGGACGTCGAAGACGTAACCGTCCTTCTAAGAATTGGTGACTCGGTGCTCCCTTCGGGTTCGTTAGGTATTGAAACCAGACTTTCTTTGTCTTCGAGTTCCTATATAAGATAAAATGTCGGGGTTTATTATTGAAAACTACTCTAATGTAACGGGATTTTGAGGAGTTTAGAATGGGTAGTCCATTCTTCGTGAAACGTATTTTACAAGGTGTTCGTTTCGAAGTTTCACGTCGATTGGAACCTTTATAAAAGTTGAAGGACCTGATTGATACTACTAACCGGTAAACCTTGAACCGAATCCTTGAAGTAGTTGGCAATATAAATGTGTATGGTTGTGGTTATTCTAACCGTAATACTTAGGTTGGTCCCGTTAAAACTCCTTTGATTTCAATTGAAACATATAATAAATAAAGTAAAAAAAGGAAACTTCTTATAGAAAAGTGTTCTCGAAATCCATTTTCCTTATATTAAAAGAAATTTTCACGTTCCGATATCCTATGTTAGTTAAGAATGATTTTTAGACCTATTTTTAGTTAAAATCTTACAGGAACCCACTTTTTCATTATAATTTTTATGATATTACACACTTGTATGTGTAAAATAAATACACAACAACTTGTACAAGTCATCGTCCTATTAACCGGTATCCCCTACTAAGTACAATTTATGAAGTTTTTTTTAGATGAGACAATGATAAATTAAAAGATTTAGTTGTGTTTACTTCGTTAACGCTCTTCTTGGTCTCATTTCGTACACCCGAAACTTAAGTTTAGAGACGAGAGGACAGTGGTCACTACATTGACTGAAAAGACTTGGAGTAGCAGACTTAAATTTCACTTTCAATAACTCTCTGGAGTCTCCTCGGTAGACGTCAGGTCCTCCTGTTATTCCCAATTAGTCATCTATTTCCAGGCAAAAGTAAAGTTAGGGTCTCGTCCCGTTACGGTTTCTTACAAGTTTGATGACGTGTTATTGTGAGTGAAATGTGTGATCGTTTCATTACGAGTTTTAAGGGGTTCAGTCCGAAGTTGTGACTCACTTGACTCCTGAGGGTCTACAAGTTTGACCTAAGTGTTTTCCGTCTTCTTGGCCTCGAGTTTGACGGTTGTAGACAACCTAGTACCTTTTTCGTTCTCTCAAGGTCTTCTTGTAGACGAAGACGAAATGACTGACACGGGTTCGGAAACTGAGACACCTCGTGTCGTTTGACGCCTTTTAAGACTCTCTCTTCTCTTATGGTCTGGTGGAACGGGTAGAGGACTCTTTGGACATACGTCCAGTTCCTCGTTGTCAATCTTGGTCTGTACCTTGTTGTCTGACCAAGGTCTAACCCTTTCCTTATGTAGTTCCGACATGTAACAGTGGGACGAATAAATTGAATACACGTCTCATGTAGTACGCTTTACGGTCCGACCTACTTCGTATTCAACCTTCGTTCTAACGGTCCTCTTTATAGTTATTGGACTCTATACGTCTACTGTAGTAGGAATTCCGTCTTTCACTTCTTTTTGATTTCTCGGAGAACTACTTTCACTTTCTCCTCTCACCTTTTCTACCGAATTTTGGGTTGTAAGTTTTCTGATTCTAGTACTGTAGGCCAGGGTAGTGAAGTACCGTTTATCTACCCCTTTGTCACCTTCGTCACCAACTGTGATAAATGGAACCCGAGGTTTTCGTGACGTCTACCACTGACGTCGGTACTTTAATTTTCTGCGAACGAGGAACCTTCCTCTGGATACTGGTCGGATCTGTCGTGTAGTTTTGCGTCTCTGCAGTGAAACGGGTGTTTCCAGGCAGATGAGTTTCGATACCAAAAGGGTCACCAGTACACACCTACACTCTCAACCTGATCTTTCTTTCGACTCGTGGCTTCTTAACTACGAAAACTTGACACCACAACCTCCTCTCAGAACTCTCAGGGAACCTGACACTCCTCTAGGTTGGTCAGGTAGGCTTTCCCCTAGTCAGGACCCCCCAGTAACCTTCCTGACTACGACTTCGACTTTGAGGTTATGAATCCGGAGGACTACACTTCTCGGTTAAGGAACCTTTTCTGGGACTACGACCCTTTCTAACTTCCACCTTCCTCTTCCCCCGCTGTCTCCTACTCTACCAACCTACCGTAGTGGTTGAACTACCTGTACTCAAACTCGTCCGAGACCCGCTACCCCTTCCTGTCCCTACGACCGCACGACGTCAGACATCCCAACGTTTCTCAAGCAGTGCTGACTCGTTCACTTGTTCTGTTCATCTTTTTCGTCCTTAACTAGATTCTTTTTCTCCTCGACATTTCTAGTTGGCCTCGCATCCCTCTCTTTTGATGTCCTACTCCACTCTTTCTCCGTCTTGTCACTGTCCTAAAAGCAAGGACATTGGTATCCCACCCTCTAGATCCCTCGCTTCCTGAGGTCGGTCCGTCCTTGTTTCCAGAGACAGTTTTGATGTATTAATACGGGATGTACTCCAACGGGACTACTATCCTAGGCACGAAATTGTATTATTGTAATGTTTCTTTTGGTAAGGAACATTGACTTATTTACAAAGGAATTCCTACTAGACCCTCCATCAAACTTTCCCCTAATCCACTGTCGGGTTCGAAGGACAATGTTGTCTCTTATCCTAACACGTCCTTTCCCAGTGGGGGACGGACTCGTACCTCTCGCAGACCATACCTCCTGGACGACGAAGAGCCTCGACGCAAACCACTCTCAGTCTCCACTACCGGTCAGCCCATGTCAATGTGTAGAGGTGACCGGTGAATCAGATTAGTCTACGACGACCCTTCCTTTGGTGTCCTTAGTCTTCGGAATCGGTCCCTTACCGGGCACGGATGGGAGGACCACGGACGGACGTCTCCAACCACATGGGTCCGGAGGGGCCTCCCGAGAGGGTCGGAAAGGTTGGAAGAACCTCCTACCGTGGACGGACCTCCTCCGTCCCGTCTTACCTAGGGGTCCCTACTGTCGCGGTCAGCGTATCCTCCAAGACTCTTAATTGGCTCTTTTGAATAATATTTTCATGAATTGTGCACTCTCGTCTCGTTCACAACCAAAGGAATGTCGGAGAGGGTCGTGAACGGCAGCCAATGTGTGACTGAAAGCCCAAGGGACTGTAGAGTCACCATTTCTTGGACGAATCGTCACGTCCTCTGGACCCAAGTTAGAGACCCAGTCCTTCCAGGGGACCTTTCCCTTTACCGTTGGGGGAGATCATGGGAACGGACCCTTTAGGGTACCTGTCTCCTCGGACCGTCGATGTCAGGTACCCCAGCGTCTCTCAGTCTGCACAAACCCGTACGTGTGTGTGTGTGAGTGAAAGAGAACTTCATAATTTCAACAAAGGCACCAAATAAAGTACCAAATAAAATACCAATTAAATACCAAAATAAAAGACAAAATAAAGTACAAAATAAAATTTGGAATCGGGTGGGGTGGGGGTCCGGGTATATTACAGAAACACAAACATATACCATGGTTTTGGTCTGTTCAGTTGTATAAACGGACTACTTGATAAATGAGTTTTAGGTTATATACACTTACTTATTTCTTCAACACCGTGTATATACGTTACTTTATAATGAGTCGGAATTTTTCCTCGTTTAAACTCAGTCAAGATGACCCCACTCCTTTGGTCTCCGAGAAGATATCTCACTTAATTCAGTCTTTCTCTTTTTGTCTATAGTATATAATTACGTATCCATACCTTAGGTCTTTTTTACCGTGACTGCTTGGATAGACGTCCCGTCCTTGTCTCTACGCTCGTGTCTCTTGTCGGAACACCTCTGTCGCCCCCTTCTTCCACCCGGCCGATCTCCCGTCCCGACTTCGCGTGGGTGATGGCACGCACGTCGGTCGGTCGCCCTTCCGCGAAGTACCGTGTGCCTCGGGTACGAGGCACTGTTGCCCCTCCCGGCCCCTTCCCGCGTCCCACCCTCCCACGACGCTGCCCCCCTCCGCACGCTATAGACAGGAACTAAGCGCAACCACATGCCGTCCTTGCATTGGTCACGACGAACGACACCAAAGACTGTTGAGTTGAAACACTTCGTTAATCGGAAGTTAAATTTTGTAAAATTAATAGGAAATTTTTTTAAGTCAAGTATTAAAACCCCCGGATCTGAAAAGTTTACTTTCGTAAATTTCATCATGCCACTAAAAATCTTATTTCCTTCACTTTTCGTGACATGCTCGAAAGAAAAGGCAGAGACGGGGTCTGCAGAACGATCAGACACACATGTTTCAGAAACCAAGGAGTTCTGAGTACACAACAGTGCCCACAACGACTTGCTCCTTATTTGTCTCCTTCTTTTGGATGACTCTGTAGTACAGTGGCACCCCTAAAGTCTTCGTTTTGGATGACTCTGTGCTACAGATGGTACCCTAAAGTCTACACCCGAGGTCTCTAGAAGTGAGAATCTTTGGCAAGAGTAGAAAGTCGAATGCCTTTGGTAGGTTTTGGTACACGAATACCCTGGAGTACCTTTGGTTCCACAAAAAAGGTCTTCCTAGACCGTCTTACTTTCTCTATTACTCTTTCTCTGGTCTCTTTTTCGGAATACCACTTGAGTCACATGGTACAAAGGACCTAGTAAAATTTACCGATAATAGAAATTTTATTTTCTAACGTAAAATAATGTGGTTGTCTTTTACAGTAATTGGTACGTAAATTGACAAAGACCAGAGTCCTAAAGTATTATTTTAATCGAAGGGTAATTGTTTATTTTATAATGTAGTCTGTCCCTTTCTATTTATGATGTACTATAGTGAATATACACCTTAGAATTTTTTATAATTTTTACTTAGACATATGTCGTCTAAGTGTCTGGATCTTTTGTTTAAGTACCAATAGTTTCCTCTCCACCCTTCTCTGTTCAATCGTCATACCCTAATTGTCTATGTTTAATGATGTGTATCTTATCTATTCGTTCTTCTTCAATTACATATCGTGTCCCCTAATATAAGTTATAAAATTTATTGGATACCATCTTGTGTTAGACGTTTTTGGACTTAGTGCTACGATATGTGGACTTTGATAGTGTTATGACATTTAATTGAAACACAGACACACACAATCAGCGAGTCAGTACAGACTGAGAAACACTGGGGTACCTGACATCGGGAGGTCCGAGGAGACAGGTACCTTAAGAGATCCGTTATTATAACCTCACCCAACGGTAAGGGAAGAGGTCCCCTAGCCGGGCTGGTCTAACTTGGGTCCAGAGGGAGTACCGTTCGTCTGAGAAATGACAGACTCGGTGCTCCCTTCGGGGCATTTAGTTGATATGAAGTTAATTTTTTTATTTTATTTTATTTTAAAATTTAGTAAGATCCGATATAACAAAGGTTTTGGATAAAACCAACGAGTGATTTTTAGTTCTTTTCCCTGTTCCGACTTGGAACACCTGACGTGTCGCTTCCTAAACACCCCGATTTACCGACGACAGAGATATTAGTTGTCGAAAAGTCTGTTTCTTTATGTCTTAGTGACCCTTCTTGACAACGGACGGCAAAGGGAGTCAATCTTGAGAATCATCATTCATTGTCCTTATTCATAGTTTGACCGCATTCTTCCTTTCTCTTCTTCTTTGTCGTTCCCTCTCCCCTCTCTCCTTTGGGTTTCCTTAGACTCTAAATTACTGGCCTCGTCGTGCCTCCGTCGAGAGTGAAGTCCGTCCCACCCACGAACCGGCTCTGCCATGACAATCCTAAGCGAAAAGGAAGTACAAGATTCAGTTCATAAGAGACACAACCGAACTGAGAGTCTGTCCGCGAAAGGTAGAAGACGGGGAATATTCGAGACACCTCTGAATATAGGAGGGTCGAAGGTTAGTTTGTTTTTTTTTTTTTTCCTTCTTTCTCTCCCTCCCTGCCTCTTTTTCCTCGAAGGAACAACAGGGTTCTCTTTAGGTGTTTGACTCAGAATAACCGGATTGATCCAAGTACACTGGTTACCGTCGGTCCTATGTCCTCGGAGGAAACCCGGTCAAAACCCAGTATAGTAGCTAGTGGGGTCCTCGCTAGACTTGCAGGTCCTCCCCGTGCACCCGATCCCTTCAGAATGGTTTGGACTGGAATGAACAAATGTTAGTGACATCGCTACACAAAGGAGATTCAGGTCTGGATGGAGGGATGGTAAGTGCAGAGTTAAGTCGAAAACCTGTTTAACAAGGATTCGTCTGTCAGTCGAACAATATACGGTCGCTGTGTGTGGATCGAAATAGCGAAAGAATGCGAATAGCGTTGTACCGAACGACATATAATTTTAACCGAGACGTCCCTTGTGGTACTACTAAACTGAACAACACCCTTTCCTTTTACAGACAGCTATTGTAGTGGCCCTTCTATACACAATCAAACGAGGCTCCCTGCTCAGAGTGAGGAGGCACGGACCCAGAATTAACCTAAAGTTCAAACGAGAACGACTTCCTGCCCACACCTTTGAACCCCCGCATCGTGTTCGAACAGAAAGACAAGAGTTGTCTGTTTTCCTTATTTCGGGAACAAATAAACCACTCGAACAGTCGCACTCCCGTATGGCGCACCAAGGACCCAGTCTACCGTTAGTCATTTCGCCGGCGTAGTCCCTCCCTTTCCTCGAAGAAAGGGTCGACACGACACGACAGAGGTCCCCACAGAGTTCCTTCCTGAAGTCGCGGCACCTCGTACCGTTCCTCTTCTTACACCGAAACCTTAATCTTGACTTCAATTCAGGACCAGGACGGAAACATCCGGGACCTATTAAATGAAGAGACGGTAAATTCGGAGGCAAAGAAGTGGATTACACTCTGACAGTCGTGGGTAGGGTGACTTGACAGAATCAAGGAAGTCCGACGATGTTGCTGTACCGTACCAGTCCGCCGAGTAGTTGTCGTCTCTAAATAAAGGATGCCAAGGCCTCTGACTGACAGATCCTCGCCCTACGACCGCACCACCTGCTCCCGGGAGAAGACTCAGAGTCTGAGGAGGAACACAAGGGTGCACCTCTTTCCTTGATTCCTCGAGACCTGGGACAAAATGTCCTCCTGACTAGAGTAAATCCTCCCGAGGTGGGAGTACTGGATTAGTGGAGAGTGTGCGGACTGAAGGGTCATTTTTTCCATCCTTAAAGGTGTAAACTGAAAACCTCCCTGTGTCTGAAAGTCCGTCATCGTGATTGAATGTCCCGGTCACACTCCAAGTTTACCTTATTTCCTGAATTCAATGTGAATAAATAGTAAATAGGGACGCAGAGAAGATATTTGCTTTGTGGGTGTCCGACTCAGAACAAGTCGAAACACTCAAAGTCCCGGATTGACACGGACCTTCAGTTTCATATGAGTTGGTCACAACGTATTTGTCTATTTAGATGTCTGTTCACTAGTTTATCTCCTTACTTACTTACCTACTATCGGTACCCTATCTCTCTCTCTCTTTTTATAACGAGTCGTGACCGAGTCTTCTCGAGACACTAATTTGTTATAAAATTGTCCTAGAGTTTCGAATCTTAGGGATAGAAACCACGACACACAACAAAAAGAGGACCCGAAGAGAATCAACTTTTATTCCGGTGTATAGTGCTAAACCCTTCTTCTCGTTTAGAGAACCACCTCTTTGTCGGTTCTTTTAATAACGAGAGGATCGAGTTTCTCTTTGTAATTAATTTTCATTCTGTACCCGTTCTTCATTTTACCGCTCGAACATTCTATTAATTGTGAATCATTAGGAGAAAATCTCCTACCGACAGAACAACGTCTATGGGAACCAATAAATGTAATAAAGACTTCTTTTGGAAACTTTACGGACCTCCACTGAAAAAAGGAAAAATATTTGTAAGAAAGGTTAGGGAAAACCTCAGAGAGGTGTTTAAATAGACTATCTCGTATATGTCAGTCATTCAAATCCTTTTACCCTTACCTAAATCCATTTGGGCTCTAACAAGACGAATAAATGTTACTACCGTTGACCCCACCCCTCCCCGAAACGATACTTTTTTATAAGGTGTACACACTAACACACCAGAGGTCTTAATGCATGAGATTTCAAAGATAAAGTAGAAGTAAATGAGAAAGAAACAAATTAGTAAACGTCATACCTTTTTTACGAGAGACTAATGATTTCAGTACCTTTTGTCACTAAGTATATAGGTATATATATTCACAAATTTACCCGCTGATTTATAGCGGTTCCCTCCCCTCCCGACGTCCTACCGAAACTCTCTCCACGAGAACATAAGAAGACTAGTGCGTAGAGACACGAGATAACGAACGTTGATATTGAGGTATCTAACGGAGTATCTGTGTAAGAGTGTACAAGTAGGTCGATGTTCTTGTCGTGCTTTCTCTAAAGGTGTTCTTGAAGATGTCAAACACAGTTCACTTTTTCATGTACTTTGATCTTTCTTCGGAGAGTGACACGAGTGTAAACCTAAAAGAGACTTATAGGTTCCATAGCATTCCTCCCATACGAAGAGTCGGGACACGGTGCCTACATCCTAGACCTCCGTCTCCCTCTTATCTCTGTCTAAGAGCCAAAGGGGGGTGATTTCTGTGAAACACAGTCGAAGGGTCACGTCTCATGTTCCTTCTTTGGTGCTAGACTTGACCGATGCCAGAGATTTGACCGTCGGTTCGACAATCATTCTCAGACGACGCCCCGCTCTCTCCTACCCACAGAAGGGACGAGGAAGGGTAAGCACTCGTCTTAGTGACCAAGACTCCCAAATGACCTCTCCTGTTCGTCATTACTCGAGCAAAGTCTTTATTCGAGTCGTCCAGGTTACGTTCACCCGTTTCCTGTCCTCGACTCTCAAAGATGCGAGTTCTTCGTTCACCGAAAATTTGTGAACCTTTACTTAATCTAGAGAGACTACTTCTTTTCTGTTTTGACATCGCTATGTGGCACAAGTATAACGTCTGGTTCGTCTTGAGTTTGCAAGAGACCCACCTTCTCCCGGTGTCACGACGACAGCCACCCCCAGTTTTGACTATTTTCAGAAACCTTTAGATAGACCTTGATAGATGGTTTTACATTTTACCTGTATCTTTCCAGGTACTCCGTGTGTGGAGAGATCCTGAGAAGAACGTCTATACCAGTGTGAGTACACGTTCTCGTATATGTGTCACGGTGCCTAGAACACTGTCCTAAAAGAGGGCTATTTGGGTAGTTTTGGACTTTTATAACATCCACCTTCTACGTAAATCGTGTGGATTGTACGACGTGTAGCATCGAGTTGGATTGGAAGAATTGACACGAGTCTCGTGAATGTAATCGGACGTCAACCTGTCTTAGTAGATTGTGTTTCGGATAAAATACTATTTGATGACTTCTAACGCGGGAGCGAGGGTCCAAGAAGTGTAAGCCACGTGTCTATACATTACAACCAAGGTAGAGGTTTTGGTGTGTGGACAGACAAGGAGTACAGAGAAGACAGGAATGGGACCGCAGCTAGTAGTAATCGATAGTCAAACCGATAGTCCCAACGGAAGGATCTCCGGTGGTAGAAAGAACGGAAGGATCTCCGTAAAAAGATGTAGTCCCGGTATTACCAAAAATTTACATTCAGTATTACGTTAACTTAAATCTGAGGAACATCTGGAAAGCTGGAAAGCTGAGGAAATGTGAGACATCCTGGACCCAGGAGGGTCGAGAAGGTTCGAGTAGAGGGTGGAGTCAGACAACAGGATGGACACGAGAGCTAAGTCTAAAACGCAGACTGTGTGGGCCGAGAAACGCCTGACTACGGCACACCTAAGTGTCGTAGAAGAGGGTTCTTCGAAGAAAGTGGCCAACAAGTGTGCCAGTAGGAGTACAGTGGGAGTTCCTCTGAATGAGACGAAAAAGATCTCGGAAAGGAAGGGGTGAAAAAGAGACAATACTTCATATCAAATAGAGGAAGTACGAGTATAGAACTAATAACGAGGAGAGGAAACAAAGGGTTGATGTACATCATCCTCGAAACGGGTTGTAGAGGGCGTGGGCCTTATCAGAGACAAGGAATTTTTCACGAGCAAGCTACAACTACTGATTTGATTACTCGCTAAAAAAAAAAAAATCATAATAGAACAAATTTCGTGAGGTTGTAGTTTCAGAAATACACGAAAGTTTATATATTTTAACCTTACTTTTAGACATTCCAATCTAAACAGACAGAAGATAAAGCGATAGTGTGAACGATCCTTTAAAGAACTCATCGAATATCCTAGTTCTGTACTACTGTACCGATCGGAAAGGTAGCCGATTTATTATGTGCTTGTATTGAGTCTCTACTTCTATGTGGTCTTACATGCTCTAAAAGCGTCGTCACTCTAAGTACCGGAAATTTTTATACATCTTGTTCTACTTTGTTTACAAAAGTCCTCTACAAGTCCACGAGAAAAGATTTTTATTGTGTGTATTGGTGTTTAGTTACAAATTTCGGTCTACCAATTACTTCCGGTCGGTCCTTTGAGGGTATTAAGTGTCATTACTCCTACCATTACTCGAGGGTAATATTTGGTTTGACGTCACGCTGTGTGATATAGATAAAGTTTATTGTCATTAAACTAACAAAGTATAAAACGTTTCGAGGCTTCGAATTAAATACCCCTTTTTACAATCGTTCCGACTAACTACCTTGATTAGTACGGATTAATCAGTTCACCTTCCACCGGATTTAAAATAATTGCTTTGGACAAACTTACAGTCTATAGTAGTCTTTCCTTTGTTATAAGTTTAAGTTTACTTTCATTTCTAGAAAGTTTTGTACTTCCTTCAGGGCAATGACATCAACTTTTCTTTACAAAAAAAGGAGTTGAGAGACTACAGAAATGAAAGGATTGTCCTGAGATCATATCCATCCAAGACAACTAGTCTTACGAAATCCCTGAACCGACGATATGTTTTTACGGTCTCTAATTTACAATAAAATCTCAGTCTTTGTTTGCACATGAGAGTGTGAATTTCAAGTGGAACTAGAGTCTGTGCATCAGTCCTTTCCGTAAGAGTCAGAGGATCTCACTGCCCGTCCTCGTGCGACGTGCCCGTCTGACAAATTATGCTAAAGTAACTGTCCAAACGGGAACTCACTGCACAGGACGGCCCGGTGGAAGAACATTTTCCTACCCTACGAGTCCCAGTTCTTGACTCTTTCGTTCTTGCGTTATGGGTATTAGTAAAGGTAGATTACACTTCAACCGACGAGTGTGCATATACAGACCTTCTGTCCGGTAACGTTAACTACCCAGACAAACTACGAGACATAAAAAATACAATAAAAATAATTTGATAATAACCCAGGAGTCCTTAAGATTCGGTGTCAAAAAGGATTTTACACTGTTCTAAACATCTGTCTGTACGAACCTGTTTAAGACTAAAAAAATTGTAAAGACTTAGTTAGAGTCAATATAAATGACTCATAACCTCAAAACAAAAGACTAGACCCTCGTTTTCCTGTTTTAACTTCCACACTCATGATATAACTTTTGACTTCTGAATGCATTTAAGTCGGGAAGAAGGTGAGGTGAGAGGTATACGACTAAGTCAAGTCAAGTGAGCGAGTCGGCACAGGCTGAGAGGCGTTGGGGCACCTGACGTCGTGCGGTCCGGAGGGACAGGTAGTGGTTGAGGGCCTCAAATGAGTTTGAGTGCAGGTAGCTCAGCCACTACGGTAGGTCGGTAGAGTAGGAGACAGCAGGGGAAGAAGAGGACGGAAGTCAGAAAGGGTCGTAGTCCCAGAAAAGTTTACTCAGTCAAGAAGTGTAGTCCACCGGTTTAATAACCTCAAAGTCGAAGTCGTAGTCAGGAAGGTTACTTGTGGGTCCTGACTAGAGGAAGTCTTACCTGACCAACCTAGAGGAACGTCAGGTTCCCTGAGAGTTCTCAGAAGAGGTTGTGATGTCAAGTTTTCGTAGTTAAGAAACCGTGAGTCGAAAGAAATATCAGGTTGAGAGTGTAGGTATGTACTGGTGTCCTTTTTGGTATCGGAACTGATCTGCCTGGAAGCAACCGTTTCATTACAGAGACGAAAAATTCTACGACAGATCCAACCAGTATTGAAAGGAAGGTTCCTCATTCGTAGAAAATTAAAGCACCGACGTCAGTGGTAGACGTCACTAAAACCTCGGGTTTTTCTATTTCAGACAGTCACAAAGGTAACAAAGGGGTAGATAAACGGTACTTCACTACCCTGGTCTACGGTACTAGAATCGAAAGACTTACAACTCGAAATTCGGTTGAAAAAGGTGAGAGGAGAAAGTGAAAGTAATTCTCCGAGAAATCAAGAAGAAACGAAAGACGGTATTCCCACCATATACGACCATACGGTATACGACCATCGGTCCAGAATTGGTAGGTCCCTTCTTTAATTTCCAGAGACCTTTAAGATATGGTTGAGTTGTCCTTCAAGGTTTCTCCGATTGTCGTTTCAATAACTCATTTATCCGGTTGGTCTAGTGGGATTTACTTTAAGTATTAGATATTCCGGACAATTACGTGAGTTTCACCGGTCACTTGACGAATTTCATGATGTTTCATACTTTTCTAGTATATACAGTTTGTACTCGTCTGTTATATATACGTATATATTAATAAATATTTTATAAGTTTGTATACTCTTCTGTTGTTATGCCATTTCATACCATTCTGTTCACGGCAGTCTATAACCTTCAGTCGTATATTAAACTTTCTGTCTCTGGTTTTGTCTATCTAAACTTCGTTGAACCTCTGTTGTCTGATGAGTCCTTTCTCTTTTGGACTTTTTACTCTTGTTTTGTCGAAATCACAGATGTCTCTGTCCTCGCGAGGATGTTGGTTTTGGTTCTTGTCCTATGATCTCTTTATCTGGCGTTTCTTCTCGCGAATGTTCACTTTTGATAATATCGATTTCTACTTTCGAGTCTCAAAAGTCTTCTGAGTTCTCTTTTAAGTCTATTAACAACTTCTCACTTTTCAGTTTACCACTAATTTGGCTATTTTTTTACCTCGTTTACCTTTGTCAACATTGAGATCCATCTTGTGTTTCAACGAGTTCTTCCTTATTACGAGTAGTAACTGATGTACAGAGTCGATTTTTATTTAAGATTTTTATTTTAAATGTATCAGTATTATTACACACTTATATGTTATGAATAAATTGGTTTTAACCATATATTCAGATGACTTTCTTTTCCTTCATCTTTCTGACGCGTACAGCTCTCCTCTCTCTCCCTCTGCGCTCAGACTTGAAGTGTCGCTCTTCGGGCGCTTGTCACAGTCCTGCCCTGTCAGCCCTTCGTCGTTCTTACGAGGACTCTCAGTCCTTCGAGTGACTGGTGCATGACTCTACTTTCACTAATTAAGACCCCTCTTGTCTTTCAACTGTTCCGACCTCGGTACGGCATAAAGCATCGTTTAGAACAGTCGATGCCCTTAGAACTCTACACCATATACTAGTCGGAATTATTTGTGCTTTGGATTTTCCTTTCTGGCTTCCGTGCTCTTCTCCCGTCGTCTCCTACTCTCTCAACCTCCCGTACCGGCCAGGTTACTTCCACTTGAGCCCGTCTGAGGCCCCTCAGACCGCACGCCGTCAGACGCCCCAGTGCTTCTGAGTCTGTGCCGAACCGCTCATTTGTTGTTTGCCCTTTCCCTCCTCCGTTCCCGGCTCCGCCACGGTCGTCACGGCCCTCGCTGTCCGTTCCCGGCTCCGCCACGGTCGTCACGGCCCTCGCTGTCCGTTCCCGGCTCCGCCACGGTCGTCACGGCCCCTCGCTGTCCGTTCCCGGCTCCGCCACGGTCGTCACGGCCCCTCGCTGTCCGTTCCCGGCTCCGCCACGGCGGAGCCCCTCGGTGCGCGTGTCCCCTCGCTCCGGCCCGACTCGCTGCGGGTCGCGCAGAGAGACACAGAGGTCGCAGCAGTGCGACCCCGCTCTCCTCACGCGCCTGGCGTGCCTCCCGCCGCCGTGCGCCGCGCCATCCGAGCCGTCCGCCGACGTCCCGAGAGCCGGAGGTCCGCACGGCGCGAGAGTCCAGATCTGGGACGCAGACGTGCCTCCCGCCGGAACCCGCTCCGCGATCTGAGACGTTCGGGACCGTCGGGTCGACGGCGAGCAAGCCGAGCAGGTAAGACACGAGAAGTGGCGCACATCGTCTCTCCAAAGACGTCTTACTCGCGGGTCTACGAAGAAATATCCACCAAGCCCGACGATAAAGGAAACCCATTTATAAGGGATATAAATTTGTTTATGCATTTTATGTAAAAACATCTTATTAGACAAACCTTTGACTATTCTGTACCTCTATCACGGTTCGTCAGTGGTAGAGTACTTCGAAAAATGTATTATTGAGTCTATATCGGTTTTGCGAAAAATTTAAAGAGACCTTAGTGGAAGTTTTCGGTTTTATGAAAAGTTTTTTAAACAATGATTAAAAATCTAAAACCTGTAGGTACGAAAAATGACTTTTGAAACCTTTCATGTCTTTGTATATGACTTAGTTACAATTAGGACGGTGAATTTTTATTAGTATTTTCAAACCCATATATTAGGTCCAAAAATTTTTAGATATATAGGTATATGTTCAAAATTTTTAAACCTTTATGAGAGATACAAACCATTGGACTAAAAAAGTTAATGACAAAATATTTGTAAAGGGGAACGGTAATTTTATAATAACAGTAATAGTAAAATCACCGAAGTATCACAGGTTGTCAACACGTCGTTAAAAAACGGTCCAGATAGATTGCAAAAGATATGAAACAAAGATATTTATTGTGACATTACTCATTGGAACATGGACTTAAGACACGTGTCAATAATGTCATCCCCATCTTAAAATTAAGAACCTTCAATAAAATTAAAGATCTCCATCTTAAAGACCCTTTTTTTTACTCTTACACATAAAAATTTTTGAGTAATGATGGTTCAAAGAGAAGTCGGCTGTGAAATTGGTCGTCAGGTGTAAAGTATAAAAACTTACGCGAGTTTTACCTGTTTTGGACTGAAAACTTTCATTTGAGGAGTGACCCGTAGTGCGCAGGAGGGCATCTAATATTAGAGAAACTCGAACCTCTGATGAAAAAATTTCAAGTAGAAAATAATGTAAGAGACTTTAAAGTTCTTTTTCATCGAAACATAATTACGGGTCATTCATTCCGGTCAGCAATTTGACCCACTACGACACACTCAGTTTTGTTATACTGACCCTTCGCTGTCGCGACACACATAACGGTTGTCCGAAACTCCGTGTCGATGTAGGAGTAAGTGCTCGTGTCTCTTGGGGACAGCGTCTTCTGTTTACCGTCTATGCACCCCAAATAGATAAAAGAGACTACCGAGGAAGGTTGACTACCAACAAAAAAGTCTAATAGGTCTCCACTGCGAGTAATGCTCTTCAGGGGTTTCTTATCTCGTATGTTTCTGTCTTCACGTGCGACCAACCACAGCAAAGTCTGCGCTTACTCTGTTTTAACTTCACTCATATGTTTGTATCTACTTATTTCATTTGGAGTCACTTGTCGGAGTCCCTTTTTATTCCTACTTAAAGCGACGACAAAATTTAAGAGGAAATAACTTTTTGTCGGGTTAACCTAAGATTTTCATCGAACGTTCTTCTCGAGGGAAGTTGACGACAGATTTTCACGATAAGTTTTTAACAAGAGTTGTGTCTCTCCCCATAAGTGTCGCGACCGTGTATCCGTCCTGTTTGCTTCGAACTCACTGTGGAAAGGTCGGGTCCCTCCTCCATCGACCTTCAGTCTGTGTCGACGATGTCTACTGGATGTAGTCCAGAGGCACATTTTCCGGTTAATAGAGGGGTCCAAGTGACCTTTACCCCGGGACGAGGGATCTTTGGACATGTCGGAGACTTTACGGGACCTCAAAGTGGAACCACCGGAGAGGCTGATTCCCGCAGTAATCACTGAGTGGTCCCCACGAGGGAGAGTCGCCCCTTCGTGCCTCTGAAAGAAGGTAGCGACCATTGCAGACGAAAGTAGGTTGTACTGACGGAGGGCCCAGTTCGGGCGGATCCCCTGATGACTTTCTTGGGTCCTGGTGTGGAACCACCTTTCCTCTTTCGCCGACCAAAGGCACGGAAGACGTGGCCGTCTCATTACGTCGGACGTGTAGGACTTGACAAAGGTTCTGCTTGTACGTCAAGTCAAGTCAAGTCAGCGAGTCAGCACAGACTAAGAAACGTTGGGGTACCTGACGTCGTGCGATCCGGAGGGACAGGTAGTGGTTGAGGGTCTCAAATGGGTTTGAGTACAGGTAACTCAGTCACTACGGTGGGTTGGTAGAGTAGGAGACAACAGGGGAAGAGGAGGGTAGAAGTTAGAAAGGGTCGTAGTCCCAGAAAAGTTTACACAGTCAAGAAGTGTAGTCCACCGGTCTCCTAACCTCAAAGTCGAAATCGTAGTCAGGAAGGTTACTTGTAAGTCCTGACTAGAGGAAATCCTACCTGACCAACATAGAGGAACGTCAGGTTCCCTGAGATTTCTCAGAAGAGGTTGTGGTGTCAAGTTTTCGTAGGTAAGAAGTCGCGAGTCGAAACTTAAGCCGCGAGTTTGTACGTGTCTCTCCGAATTTCCCACAGAGGGTATGACAGAAATTTCGAGACACCGAGCTCAACTCTAGAGACTTAATCCATTTTAAACCAGGGCGGTAGTTTCAACACTTCTCCTGTTCCAAAAGTGAGTCAATTTTTTTTTTTTTGGGCTCTCTAGGAGTCATAAAGGACGTCAAGTCCTCGGTGTGACCCGCGAGGGGTGAAGGATCGAGTAAACTTAGACTGCCACAAGGTCCTCGCAAACGATGGAGGAGGGCGAGATTGTTTACTTCCCTTCCCGGATCGTCTGCCCTTCGTCATATAGGTTTCAATTGGTCAGTCGTTGACCGTTCGGGCTTCACACGCGAAGACAGAGTAATTAAGAATTTGGAGAAAAGTGCCAAGGAGGGGTAAAGATAAAGAAAGAACCACAAGGGAGAAAAGACTCGAGAAACATAAGTTTGACTAAAAGTTGGGCGACAGTACAATCTTCCCTAAATTACTATAGTAAAATTATATATCCATTACTATATTAAAAATCAAAACCACCGTAAACTCGTCCCTCTTTGGTATCCTACTTTAAAGTCACTACTTTACGATCCATTCACTGTCAAACTATGTCCTACATAAAACTCTAATATCAGAACCTTTTTCTCCGACTTCAAAGATCACCCTGTGAGATTCAGAGTCAAGATAGTCTAGAACTTCAGTCCCTGATGCACAAAAACAGGTAGAGACAATGTCTCTGTACCTGTTCTGCACGAACTTTTTATAGAAGACTCCTCTTACTACTTTTTGAACCCCAAAGTCCCTTTTTCGTGTGGACTTCCTCTACTTTCGTCGTATTCTGAGAAAACATACTTACAGCCCTACTGAACGTAGAAAAAGATCGGAGAGTTTCAATAGCGACATTTGTATTTTGATGTAGAGGGGGAAAGTTGGGAATTGAGTAACTATACTTGTGAGTCGTATTAACTCATTACCTTTATTCTGTAAAACGAACAGTGATCAATTTCTTTTACACAATGATCAGAAGAAACTCATATACAAAACTATTACGACTCTCTTTAACACTCAATCTTCCTTTTCTTTTTGATGAAAAAGGGACTCAAACATATCTTTTTAACCATCGAGTCTTGAACACAACTTATCCGTTAACTGTTCAGATGTCCCGTCCATAAGTCGTGGGTATTTTTTCTTGTGAACTCTGGACTCGGTCGACTCTCGCGGACCAATAGTAGGAGTTGTTAGTTTTGTTTGGAGGTGACTCGTAGATCGTACATATTTTTATATTAGATCCGTCTCCTTTTTATTTTTCATCCTCTAGAATTTTAGATAAAACCCACCGTCTGATGCGGATAAGTAGGTAGATGTGCAATTTTCACTAGTTTCGTTTCACTTACAGAACGTATTTACTGGGGTAAAATAGGGAGTAGAGGTACTACAATGTATTAATAGGAGTGGATCCTTCCAATTAGAGAAGATAAGAAAGTGGAAAATTGAAAGAAAGGGTCGTACCTTTATTTTGGTCCCAAATAGTGTTACTAATTTTTTATTGATACATTTAAAATTCTTAGAAAAGTAAACTCCATTAAAGTCCGAATCTCTTCTTAACTTTTTATCATGGCTAAAGGGTGATAAGTAAGTTGAAGGGAACTACAATCGTGGAATGAGTTGGTTTCTCCACTCCCACCACCACGACCCTCAAATCACCGATTCAGCACAGACCGAGAAACCGTGGGGTGCCTGACATGGGACGGTCCGAGGAGACCGGTGCCCGAAAGGGTCCGTCTTTATGTCTTCACCCAACGGTCAAGGAAAAGGGTCCCTAGAAGGACTGGGCCCCTAGTTTCGCACACAGGACGTTCAAGCAACGGTGACCCAGTGGGTCCTTCGGTTTACTTCGCCGTCTCTCACGACTAGAGCTTTGATTCCTCGACGGAGCCATGTGACGACACTTCGTTCCTGCAGACGTCTGACGGAGTCGGGAAGACGTCACAGGAAGGAGGCACAGGGTTCCAGAGCGAGTGCGACCAGTCCGTAGGGAACGAGGTCAGAAACTGTCGAGGAAGTAGGCAACAACAGAGAGCAACTTCAATCCGAAAACTTCGCATGCCCAGTCAATGAAACATCCAGTAGGGAGTCAAACCCACACAAAGTACAGAAGAGTCCGAAACTGACCCAAATACGTAATAATCTTCCTTATAGTGTCTTCGCCACACGGGGAGTGGTGACACAGCATGGTCCCCACCGATTAGACCTATACAGAATGATAACGGCTCTAATTAGAACCTATTCCAATACGGACGGGTTAAAGGGGTGGCGTTTAGATGATAAAAGGGGAAACATTAATTGTTCATAAAATATATCATTTTATATAAAACTTTAATAAGTTTGAAGAATTAAATAAGAATTTAAAGTGGGTGATTCCTTGAGTGAAAACTTCTTTTCCGTGTACCTTAGGTCCATGTCCTCTTGAGATGATCACTTTAGTTTTCGGTCTGATCTGGCCACCGGCAATACTAGTAGGATCTCCTAGAATCTTTACGATTCGTGCTCGTATACTTTGTTTTCGTGGGAGTTAATGGTAATTATGGGGGGGTTTTTTGGAAGAGAAAAGTCATTAAGTTCCTGTCTCGATTTTATTTCTCTATTTTATACTTCTCTTTATCCTCCTTAAGGTCTGTCTAAGACATCAAAAGTCTCTAAGTAAGAACAAACATAAAGAGTTGAGTAAAAGTCATTCAATATACCAAGTGTCTACTTTTTTTTTAGTATAAAGGTCATAAGGAATCTAGTATTTCTCGGTACCTCAAACCCCAAAGACTCAGAATTTGAAACCTTCTGATAACTTACGAAGAACAACTTTTAATAAAATAATTAAAAGGAAGTCGTACGAATATTGTAAAGTTTTAGAAATAAGTTCAATGTAACATCTTGTACGGAAGGCTTAATCAAGACACAGCTGAAAGGATCGGCATTCTACGTTTTTCTGAGAACTTAGGACAGAAACATCTTAACTAAACTGGAGGTTATCAGGGTTGTCGTAATCGAACTCGCATATGCTTCCTTGTAATGATAATATACCAAGTAGTTTTTTTTTTTTTTTTTTTCGTCAAACTTCGATTAACTACATTTTATGTTTTTGTGGATATAATAATTACTTTGTCAATACACGACAAAAAAAGACTAAGTCATTATTGTAGTTACCGGTTATATATAAATCGTGAAAAATACACGGTCCCTGATTAGGTCAATGTACCTAATGGAGTAAATTAACAGTGAAGTACTCTACAGTTTTTAATACTTCCTAAACTCTACAAATGGGATAAGTCTTTAATTATTTTATCGGAGGGTATCAAATTATCTACGACCACCTTGTGTATTCTGAGGACCCAGTCTCTGTTTCCTGAAGTAATGGGCGTCTCTGTCGTCTTTGGTCTCACCGTCGTAAGGGGACCCGGTCAGGAGGTTCGGGGTCACGGTGCCCTGTTGTGCTTCTCGTGTGTCACCCGGTGTAGCACCTTCTCCTCGGGACTTAAGTCCTTTGGCCTCAGAAGATTTTGTCTGTCGTCCGATGAGAAACGAGGTTTCCCTCCCTGACAGTGACAGAAAATTCCCATAAGGGACATGCCTGTAGGACCTTGTCAGACAGATCTTGGTTCTTTCCGTAAGACACGGATAGGAAGCCCTGTACATCTTTACGTCCTACGAGTCCTTAATAGAGTGTCGTACCACTTTTTAATTTTTCGTTTCTGTAATGAAACGGTTGTTTCCATGTAGATCAGTTTCGATACCAAAAAGGACCTCAGTACGTACCCACACTTTCAACCTGGTATTTCTTTCAACTCTCGTCTTTTAGCTACGAAAACTTGATACCACAACCCCTTCTGAGAACTCTCAGAGAACCTGACGTCCTCTAGGTTGGTCAGGTAGGATTTCCTTTAGCCAAGACTTATAAGTAACCTTCCTGACTACGACTTCGACTTTGAGGTTATGAAACCGGTGGACTACGCTTCTTGGCTGAGTAAACTTTTCTGGGACTACGACCCTTTCTAACTTCCGTCCTCGTCTTCCCCTGCTGTCTCCTACTCTACCAAGCTGCCGTAGAGACTGAGCTACCTGTACTCAAACCCATTTGAGACCCTCAACCACTACCTGTCCCTCCGGACCACACGACGTCAGGAACCCCAGCGTTTCTCGGCCTGTACTGACTCGCTGACTCGACTCGACTCGTCTCGCCTACTACATCCACGGTAGTAATAAGACGAATACACACTTCTTGGGCTTCGAATCTTCCTTGACGTGCCTAAATTCCTCGGTAAGTTTCTCACCCAACCCATATTTCCACGAGGGTTCCCTTCAAAAGACCTCTACAAAACTTTTTCTTTAACACGAAGGAGAGACACTACAGTGAGAATTTTTCATTTAGAATTGAAGGTTTATGTTAAAGTGAAGATGAAACGAACTCTTTCATACAGTGTTATCTCTTTTTTGACCTCGGGACTTCAGTCCAACGTAGTTCGACCTTAAAATCGAGTTATCAATGATTGGGGAGACTCTGACAAAAGAGGAGACACTTTGTCCTTACGGAACATCTCGGTAGCACCGTTAATTTACTTCAGTACCCACACTCCAAGGGTCTTGGCTTAGGACCGTGTCTGATTCACAAGTTGTTGTCTCTCGTTATTGCCACGGAACACTCTACCAACATTCGTTTCAGGAGAAGTGAAGACAATGAGAGTCTTAACCCTCTTAGGTCGTTAGTTCAGTCCTCTGCGTTTGTCGTCGGAGGAACCATCCCGTGCGTCGGACAACGGGCGCGTCCGACGGAATTCCCCGGAACCTCTGTGGCGAAAGGTCACCTGTAAGCACTGACTGTACGACCGGAGTCGGATCCGAGGTCTGTCCGTGCGTGTCACTGGAACCTTTCGGGGCCCGCGTGTCACCCGTCTCAGGTGCAACCGATTCAGTAGTGCAGGCAGGTGTGGCTCGACGTCCCGTCCTCGACCACTAGCGCCGGGAGGCGCCCTGGTTGGAGTCCAAGGGGCCGACGGCTTTCTCTCGACCCCTAAGTGATCTAAATTACGGCTGCTTGATCTTTTACACCACTGGCGTCTCGTCGAGTAGGGTCTCCCGACACCCCAGTCTGAGGGGGCTGGTACCGGAGACCTGTTTGCGGTCGGGACGTGAGCACTCTCGGAGCCCCGGCTGGGACGAATTAGTGCGGGCGGTTCCGTGGGATGAAGGACAGGTTTTTTTGGTCTTCCCAAAATTCAGGACAAAAAGGCACATTTTCGAAAAAGTCCGTAACCTCCACACAGTATAACTTACGTTGAAAAAAGTAACTTTCTAATTAAAATTTGTACCCCACTTTTGAGAAATTCGACAGTTTCGTAATCGAAAGTCGTAATCTTACCTACAAAAAGAAAATTTTCCAGAGGACTATAAAGAAATTACTGAGCCTCGTCCTTTCGAACAGTAAAAGGGATTTGGCTACACTTATTTTATGGCTACATACCACTTTCAGTCTCGACCCTCCTCGAGGCATTAGATGTAAAAGGTACTACACACGGGGTGACTGGTCGAGTGTACCGGGGCACTGATGTATCCCTCGACCCGACACGGTCTCTGTCGAGACAACTAGAAAATAGGTAGGTGGACGTCTCCATAACCTTCTACTTTAACGTAAAATGTAAGTGAATTCTCAATACGGTGTCGGTAGTCTATTTTCGTTCTTATTAACCGACGAGTCACCCGTCCGACGATGTCTCCGCCTTCGTGAGTAGTTTGTCGCCACGAAGGTCGAAACCGTCTACCTCGTAGTGTAAGAAACCACTCAAGGAGGTGGGACATTTTAAATTACTAAAGGGGAGGGACGCCTAACGACTTGTTTAACAACAGGCGTTACCGAACTACAGCTAAACGAAAGATTTCGGAGAGTTGAAATTGATTATCAACGTTAGGTTTAATTGTTATTGGTTCCTTCATACCTTTAATACCCACGTAAGACCATCAAGTGAAGTTTGATTCGAACAATAGACGTACTTTATGTTGGAACGGAGGTACTTATTAAGAGTTTTTGCAGCTTAAATTTTACTCGCGACCCATCCTATTTGTCATCAACTTATTATGAATTTGAGGTGGTAGACCATAAGGTCATAAAATTACACTCGACTTAAAGAAAATAATCCACAAATAAACACTAAGAAAGTCATACCTAAGAAAAGAATACGTCTCGTTCGAGGTGTTTAACCTCTCATCATTCTCAATACTACGTCCTGTTAAAAAGAAATATCATTAAAAGAATTTCTCTTTGTGTTAGAGTCTTAGAGTTGGTAAAGGGTTTTCTATTTGATCTTCTTTAAACGGAATTAAGTCTCGGGAATAAACATTCTGAGGAATTCCAGCCACTCACTTCTCCCTCCCTCTCTCGACAAGTCCACGATCCCTTTTTTTTCTTGTCGCATACCGCTTCGTAATTACTGCTCTTTGTTTCCACGTTTCACTAATCATCATCCTCTGTGTCCCGTCCTATTTCTTTCGTTACTGTCTATACATCACTCTTAGAAAGCCCCCTTTTATTCTTTCATTCTATTTCTTAAAAACTTTTTACCTTACCCATAGTAGTTTCAACCTAATGATGAGAGGTTAAACACCTTGGTCGGGTAGTAAATTACCCGAATAAAACGACCTTTTTGTTTAGTTAGTTACAATAACGGGGTTTTTACAATATGGTTTCATAAGGTCACTGAATTCCACTTTAAACGTTCTCTTATTAAAAAGAGGAAAGACTACACTCTTTATGTTATTTTCCATGTCTCCTGCGTCTTTTGGCACTAATACTGCACATGTATCGAGGAATGACAAACGGTTTGTGCAAGTGTGTGTACTAAGGGAAACTGTCTGTGTTTCGAGACGTGTTCGACCCACTCTTGACGAGAATAGTGGAGAGGTGTGAAGTGGTTGTCCGAGTGGACTCCTCGCTGTCATAGAATTTCAGTCAAAATAAAAAGTTTTGGCAGTTGAAACAAATATAAAGATTAGTCGTGATTGGTTTCACCCTATAAAACCCACACAAGGTTCATCATAGTACCAGACGAACTTTACACGGACGGAAGATTGGGTCTCAAGTCAAGAACGACTGTGCCGGGGTGGATGCCCTCGGACTGAGACGCGGTCGACTTCGTCGGAGACACTCATCAGGGAATTGACGAGATGCGTCGCAGAGGGCTGGACTGTACCTATCTCGTGAAGTTCAGACTGTTTCAAGAGAAAGCGTAGGTACTAGAGTGAGTCACAAGTGTCGTTGACACACTTCGTTTGTAACGAGAAAAGATTTGATCTCATTTAAATTTAAGCGTGAACCATTAACCAGGCGGGACGTCGTACGACTGTTATTTACGATCTCTACCCAGAGGTGAGTTCCAGAAGTCGACACTCTGGACCCCAACCCAACCAACGAAATATTCTGGAGAAGCGGAAGATAGAAGGGAGACAAGTTTCTGACGGACCGTCTTAGATAACAACAAATGTATAGTGATCATAAAATGACCACTTAACATATTACTGAGCTTATTTCTTCTTTCTTTGCAGATCGATACGTTCCTGAAGGACTGTGGAGGACAGACATACACCACCCTTCCTATTTTCCACTTGGTTTGGAAAGAGGTGGGAGTCTCGCGCACGAGACCGAACCCCGTAGGATATACTTATAGGTGGCGGTCTTTCAGAGGTGTTCACGGGAGTCTCAGTCCGACCCGTCCACTGGAAGTGAGAATTCGGTGTCCTAACCGAATTTGTGAGTCCCAGATTTCGTCACTTCGTCTTCTTATCACTGGGTCTAGAATGCACGACAGATGTGACGATCGTACAAAGAAGAGGAGGCCTTTCTACGACCTTACATAGAAGAGTATTCACTATTACTGTTATAACAGTAGAAAGAATAATAAGTCCCAGTCATATCGGGAAGATCGTTTTGATTCAATCCGTTTTAAGTAAGTTATGGACTTTACACTACGTGTACATAAACTCAGGTCTTTCTTAGTGTTTATGCCTCTTATACATGTCAAGTCCGTAATCGACACGAAGCACCCCCACTCCCACCCTCCTTCCCTATCAACCTTCAAACTCTAGGTGTACACACTTGGCGACAGAAATTTCACCCGTTGGCTGTTCCTGGGTGACACACCGCGTCCCTCGAGACGAGGCACACTGCGCTGTCAGACATGCCTTTCTCCAGCCGCCCTTGACTAGGCATACATACTTTCCGCTCAGTGAGACGAGCCGTGGACTTTGGTGGTGGCGCAACGATTATTCGATATGCGGTTGTATTTTTCACTTTTTTGTTTTTCGTTTAATTTTCTGTGGAAACAGAAGTTTCATTAGAAGAAGACAAAACGACTCAGATATAGTTCTAGACGGTTTTTCAGTAAGTTCACTGGGCAAGTTTAAAAAGAAGGAGAATTGAAAATTTTCATGATTTCACTCAGTAACCTTACTTACTTTCCGTTTTCTCGTCTTACCTTTTTTGGTCTTCGTCTTCTAGTTCTGAGAATCGGAGATTGATTCACTCTAGGTTGTTCAAGAGATGATGGGCATTGACACGCCACAGTGATTCCACACGGAACACTCCGCAAAGGAGTCCCCGTTGGCTAGACGAGCAAGGACGACTCGAACATTGTCCCGTGTGCTGCGTATAAAAGAGGTACTTCGTTCGTTCGCCCTGCAGTCTCGTCTAGAACCTTCTACGACTCTCGACCTGTGACCCATCACCTAACGGGTCTGTCGTCGGTCATTCATTACGTACACGCAGTCAAGACTTGTGAGAAGTAAATTTAGCGTCGGGACGTAGTTTGAAGTCCGTTGTCACATTCTGCTTCCTCCGGGGTGCGTTCTTCCTTTAATATTATTACGTCGAACGTTATGTTAAAGTAAAGTTTTTGGTAAAAAGTATATTTGACCATAGGTTTCACGAAATGGTTTATTTTATCATGTTCTTTCACCTGTCGTACACCATATTTAATGTCTTTTGTCACCACGCTCCCATAATATGCACCTTGTTTAATTTCGTAGGGTAGCATTTCGGTTCGCGTCCCCCGTCTCACACTTCTCCGGGGTATCCCACGCCCTAAAATCTCCTCCGAAGTCTTTGCACGTGCGACTATTCTTTCGGTGAAAGGGGGGTGAACTCGAAAATTTTACTTCATAATTATGAATAGTAAGAGAAAAGGATTATGGTAAGAGAGAAACACCTTACGAAATTGGACAGCCAAAATATGTCGACTTAAACACCTACGAATCGAACTGATAACGCTATTTGGTCTTTCTTCCTCCCCAAGACACACTTCTTAGTTTCTTGGGGGTTTTACCCGACTAACAGGTCTTCACCGTTTGCATGTGCACCGTCTTTAGGAGAGGGCCCGCAAATACCGTCCCAGATTCATGAAGTTCCGAGAATAGACAAGAAGGTTTATTTAGGTTTATACAAGTGACCCTTTGTAATTGATGGTATTGAGTTTAGTGTACAGGCATGGACTAACGTATCCCAGACCGAACAGTAGGATCAAAAACTCTTTAATTTTCCTTAAAACCAAAAGTGCTGTCTACTTAGAAATCTCCTTGCGGTCGGACTTGAAAGAAAGGAGACCCAGAAACGGGGGACAAGTAAGAACAGGTAAATCTTGCGAAAAGTGGGAAAGAGGTTCCTAAGCAAAACAAAAAGCACCGGATTGAAGTCCCTGTCGAGGAAGTCCCGCGGTGGAGACTAGAAAGGAAGGACAGAAGAGGTTCGATGGCACTGTAAAGTGGACTAAAGAGAGAAAGACAACAAATGGGAAGTCACTCAATCGTCCATGATCGACGACGAGTAAACCATCTTGAAACATTTCTGCATCCGGGTCTTAGCCCAGACAATCGACCGTTCGTACTACTGGGATTCGGGTGCCCAATTTTCTAACGGTTTAGTGCCTGAATGTTTCTTTATCGGTCGTTAAAGAGTTGTCAGGATCTTTCCCAGTAGGGATCCTAGGATCCTATTGTCCAAAGAGAAGGACCTTGTTTCCCTACAAATGAAAGGACGTCCAGAGACAGACGCTCTGTCTCACTGAAAATTTCGACAAACGAGTCACTGGAACACCTGAGAACTAGGTCTGAACCGAAGTCGAAACCCGTCTCGGAGGGCCACCGGGACCCCGTCCCCCGACCCCGACTGGAACCGAAGGAGTCGGAAACGTTCGAGTCGTGGAGAGTCCGCGACTTTCCGACCTGGAAAGAGGACGCATAACGAAAAAGAATAGAGAAAAAGTTCTTGTAAACTTTTTTTGGTACCCTTTTTGTTGTTAGGGTCCGCCCCGACGTGTCTCTTCTCTCGGACACTCAAGACAGAGACATTAGAGACACAAATCATTTCCTCAAGTGCAAAGGATTGAATAAAAGGATTTTGGTACCACACATGCGTGTGTGTGTGTGTGTGCGTGTACGTGTGCGTGTGTGTGTGTGAGAGGTAGAAAAAAGACAACTCCTGAGAGACAAGGAGTGAGAGAGCCAAAGAACCTGTGCCCTTACCCGTCGTGTCCTGCACAGGAGGGGCGTCCGGAACCAGGTACTCACATATCTCAAAGTCTCAGTGCAGTGCCACACACACGTCGGCAGATACGAGGGAGACTGTAAATGAATTTTGGTATTCGTGATTAAGTCACAACGACGTGTCGGAAACATTAAGTCCCACCTCTCACACCCACAGATTGTCTGGACCCCCGTATAGAATGGAGACAGCAAATCATCAACATAATGGACCCCACTAATTGGAGAGACCCTTAGTGGAACCGGGATTTTATCCCAACTGTTATAGACGGAACATGACAGTCCTCTTTCTTCATACAAGACCCTACGTCAGAATTACGATCTGGAGATAATTTACAGGTTATGTAAAACTGATATTTATTGGAAGTCTTTTATCGTTACAAATTCACCATATCATAGGGTAGTATATCTTTTACTTACAATAAAAACTTGATGTCGGTGAAATTGTTTGTTAGTCTAAGAATAACACATGGGCATCAGAGAAACTAAGGTCAAAGTGTAAACCAGTGTATTTGCCTATAGTTTAGTAACACAACATGTAGAATTTGAACGTGTCTTAAAGTACAGTTTATGTCCAGTTGCTCCGACCTCTTCACTAAGGTCAAAGTCGGTGAACTCACACTACGGGTGGGGAACGGGCGCACGACACCGGGGAGGTCGCTGTCGAGAAAGTACACCCTTACACAAGTAAAGGCCCGTAGGGAGACGCAGGGAAGGGAGGAAGTACGACCCATGTGCGACGAGGATTGTCTGTATGAGCGGACGACCGTAAACACAAACGTAACTCTTATAAGTACCCGAGCAGGGATCCACAAAAGTACACTACACTTCACCAAAGTCTTACAAACGTATTGTCTCTTTATTCGCCAATTCGTGGTTCATCTACTTATCTCTCCGAAAAGTCTCTAGTTTGCACAATTACTCCTTCAACAGTTTGAATTGTCCAAGACAAACTTAGGAGGACAATAAACACTTTGGTCCCTTTGTCCTTCTTACTTAAACTGACTAGTGACATCTACCCCCCGAAACCAGCCTTTCAATGAAGAAAAATTAATGATTGCGAGACATTTATTTATTTCTCGGGACTAAATACATATTTAAAAAGTATAATCATAGATATTTATGCTAACCAGAAACACCATTAATTTCTCACTCGTCACTTTGAAATGGCCCAATCCGAAACAAAACAAAACGTCTCTCCTCACAATACCAACCCGTTTCTAGAATTGACAGTAGAGGTCTTGGTTGAAAACGTTTAAACTCATCTTCCCTCGACCACTCTGCTATAATCTGCCAAGTGTCCTACAGACCACCCCGACGTCCTAGGTTGATCTTTGGACGCACAGGTACTTGTCGTCGGTTAGCGAGGAAAAGACTCGTCTTTATGGTCTGAGATCGTGAACCGTGGACTCTACGAGTCTTGTCCTCAGGTCTTCGTGACGGTGGGGGTCGGGGGTCTCGCCCTGGGAGGGTGGACGACCGAAGGATCCTTGTGGACGGAGGAGAGGACGAGGGAGGTCGAGACAGAGGCCTATCGACCCGGTCCCCTTCGATCCAGTACGGACGGGGGATTACGTCCCTCAGACCCTAACGTCCGAACGGCCGAAGGAGACCCTTCCACCCTGTATAATCCGTCCTTTAATAGCATTATACTTCCTTCACGAATTTGCACGTCCCTCGAGCTCGCTACTCATATGTAGTGCCCGGGTCCGTAAACGCACAAGACACACAGGACTGACGCCTAAAGACCGGGACCCCTCTTTGAGGGGCGACGGTTCCTACAAAGTCGAGAGACCTCTACCTGAGGCGTAAGGAGTCAAGGGTCTACCAAGTCTGGGAAACGACGGTGTTTGTTTTGCACGGTGAGCACTTTGTGCATGGGACGAAGGAGGTAAGGAAGGGAGTGTCCCCACGAGTCACAAGTACATCCCATAACACCACTACTTCTATTTTGACTAAAAAATCTCTCACACACATCGGCATAACCTGTAGTATACAACGGTACATCGCCGAATACTGGAGTGGAGACCAAATACTACATAGGTCACCAACCTATTGACACCAACCTATCACTTTCAGTGAGTCAGCACAGGCTGAGACACACTGGGGTACCTACGATATCAGGTACCTTGAGAGGTCCGGTTTTATGACCTCACCTATCGGTAAGGGAAGTAAGGTCCCTAGCTTGGGTCCAGAGGGCGAAACGTTCGCCTAAGAAATGATCACTCGGTGTTCCCTTCGGGTACCAACCTATTATATTATATATAGGTCAATATTCATTAAATCGTTTTCTTTTTCCTCACTTGACAAAGAATCTTTACACTACCGTATTCTCCCTTTGTCCCACCTGCCCATTCCGTTGATTTTTGACAGAGTATTATGTTCTCTCACATATTAGGGTCGAACTAGTCCGTTCACCGGGAGTCCGTCTTACGACTAGTCGGTGAGGTTCGTCTATTTATCACTGACCACACCAGTTACAAAGGTTTATTATTGATATCTCGGCAATATACCCGCCTTTTGTTTAGACAGGAAGTCACTATATAAATCTTTGAAATAGTCAGGAGCTGTAAACATCGACTCTTCCTAAGTTAGACAAAACAATTCAAATTAACATCCGGTTTATTAATCACATACATCTCTTAAGTACTTCTATACAGTTATGCTATACTCGTTGTCCTCTACTTATTGACTACAATGATTACTGCTCAAAGAGTGACTTGGTAGATATACGGGACTTTTACGAGATTATGACGAATTATATAAGATATTACAGAAAATTTTAATATTTATATCCTACAAATAATCTCTTTTAAATCTTTATATCTATTCGTTTTTTTCCCCCGTGCCCTTAGGTCTCTTAAAGAGTAGAACACTAAAATAAACGAAACAACAACAACTCAGTGATTCAGAGTAGACTGAGACGCTGGGGTACCTAACGTCGTGCGGTCCGGAGAGACAGGTTGAGGGCCTCAAGTGAGTTTGAGTGCACGTAACTCAGCCACTACGGTAGGTTGGTAGAGTAGGAAACAGCGGAGGAAGAGGAGGACGGGGGTTAGAAAGGGTCGTAGTCCCAGAAAAGGCTACTCAGTCGAGAAGTGTAGTCCACCGGTTTCATAACCTCAAAGTCGAAGTCGTAGTCCGGAAGGTTACTTGTGGGTCCTGACTAAAGGAAATCTTACCTGACCAACCTAGAGGGACGTCAGGTTCCCTGAGAGTTCTCAGAAGAGGTTGTGGTGTCAAGTCTTCGTAGTTAAGAAGTCACGAGTCGGAAGAAATACCAGGTTGAGAGTATAGACATGTGTTGATGACCCTTTTGGTATCGAAACTGATCTGGTTGGAAACACCCGTTTCACTACAGAGACGAAAAATTATACGACAGATCCAAGTATCAAAAAGAAGGTTCCTCGTTCGTAGAAACTTAAAGTACCGATGTCTCTGGTAACTGTCACTAAACCTCGGGTTCTTTTCTTTCAGACAGTGACAAAGGTGGAAAAGGGGTAGATAAACGGTACTTCACTGACCTGGTCTGCGGTACTAGAAACAAAAGACTTACGACTCAAAATTCGGGAGTAAAGGTGAGAGGAGAAAGTGAAGTAGTTCTCCGACAAATCAAGGAGAAGTGAAAGACGGTAATCTCACCATAGTAGACGTGTAGACTCCAACAACTATGGACGAATCCAATTCTCACACACCGAATTTGTGGTCTACAAAAGAGCAGTAAGATCGTCGACTGTCGGGGTCTAGTGTTCGACCGGTCACATCGAGGACCACTCTAGAGAGAAGGACTGAACTCCTGCCGGCGGAAGAGAGGCACGGGAGTCCACCACTCGTCTCTCTCTCGGTCGTTCGAGAGACGACAAAGGAGAATGGTGGGGTCTCCGAACGGGACACGGGAGTAGATTGAAATTTAATGGAGGGTGTCCGGAGTAGAGGTTTATAAAAGTATGACTCCAACGCGAAAACTGTATATATTCCAACCCCCTGTGTAGTGTCAAGTCTTCTATTGAGAACAACTTATAAATTTAAGACCCCCCAAAAGAGTATTCTTGTTTTTTAAAACATCTTTTACTTTTACTAAACATTCAGAGACGAACAGTAAATTATGATAAGACTCTTATAGAGGGGAAAACATATTAATATATTAATTTATATATTTTTATAAAGTGTACATTCTTAATTTCTAAAATTTTAAATTTTTTATTTTTTTATTTAATTTTTTTTAAAAAAATTTATTTTTTTTTATTTATCTTGACTACTTTTTTTTATAAAGTTTATAGAAGTTTACAATAAAACATCGTAATCCCAATTATCATTGTATTTTCAGATGAAATACATATATAAGATTAATCAAAGAGTTAAGTGTATGACTGTCTGCAAATAAAAAATATTAGACTTATATAAAATTTTGACGATATTTCTTATAAAAATATTAGTAAAGATACAACAAACGGATATTAATGAGACCCATCATATTGGAGACCCCGTTTCCAAAAATTATCGAAACGGTTTAAAGTGAACTCTTTCAAATAAGGTTCATATAAGAGGTGATTATTATATTCCTTTCGGACAAAGACTACAAAAGTAGAAATTGGTCATAATTGTGTTCCTTAGTAGTAAAATTTCTAAAACGGTCTCTATACTGTCACAACAAAAGTAAAAATAAAAAAAATACTTTCCAAAATTAGTTGGACAAAAGCATCTCCAAGACAGATAGTGATCTTTCCAGAAGGAATGAAGTTTGAATCAAAAGTGTTCATAAAATTACAGCGTGAAGTTTTTACAATGACGCACATACAAAAATAAAATTTATGTAGAACTTAAGTAAACTCAAATTTTATGAAAAAACTTACTAATCGTACAACAGGGTCACAAAAGACTTTAACTCATGTTAATACGTATTTTAAAACAATACAGGATGTCTTTCCTTTTTAAGATTAATCACTATATATTTTGATCCGGAGTGAAATTTCCCAGGAAGTGATATTTTATCAGGAAAATACCCAATCTGAGACTCCTAGTTCAATAATACTTCCAGTATACCTAACTGTGATCGGTCGACAACCATTACAGTAAAAATTTTGTAATGCACTTACACTGGATACTATTAAGGGACTTATCGCTAGGACTTTTAATTTAGGGGTGTATATGTTAAACCGAGGTCGTACCCTCCAACACGTATTAAAAGAGAAATTCGGATGGAGTAAGATTAGAATTTTAGTCGTTATGTTCTGATGTTCGTATTAATCAAAACTCACAGTTTAATTAGAAACAATAAAGAACTGTAAATGTCGTTCCTATAACAACGATAACATTAAGAAATTTGTTTTTATCGATAGATTATTTTATAAATTCACGAAAAAGGTCAAGTGAATCTTAAAGTTTGACGGTGATCTACCCCAGTAATTCAGAATGGTTTGACCCAGGTTATATTACATTACTAGAACTTCGTTTTCTACACATTACAAAATCGTGAGGTTACCTCCATTAATGGTTGTGTAGAGGTCTTTTGGTACTAAAATCGACTTGACCTTCCTTACGGTTTAAGTAAAGAAAGTATTTTTCAATACGATCATTTACAATGTTCAACCGAAATTTGGGAAAGAAGAGTTCTACATGTATGTTTTTGGTGATCGTGCCAATGCATATATAAGTGTTATTGGTTGACCTTTTGAAATATGTTCTCCGTTAGGGCAAGTGTTATCCAGGTTTCTGGTACTTCATGAGTCCTTATTACGGTTCTTGTCTACACGTTCCGGAGGTATGTCTTTTAATAGTTCGCAAGAATTTGTCGCAATTTTTCAGGAATTTTTTACTACTCTATATGTTACAAGTACCTACCTTTTTGATTTATTCTATTTCTATAGTCGAAGACGTCTAACGAGATGTATAATAGTTATATAATGTCAAAGTTAGTTTTGTGATTATGTCAACGGACACATTCAATTCTTTGACTATGTTTTAGACGTGTAGTGTTATGTACTGAACTAAGCATCAGACAAGTCAAACTTTTCCTTGGTGTACCCTCAGTGAACGGAATGTACTGATTGCCTTGTTTTATCTTTAGGTTAAAAATTTTTTAGGTACCACCGTAGGTCTTTAGTTTCTTCTTTTTTAAGTATAACCTTTTATAACTTAGATTTATTCTATTTTAAAAATAAACTGTGCTCACTCTATGTAAGGTCCTGTTGATTCCTGGATCCTATTCCTTCTAAGAAAAAATTTATTCTATGTTTTTCGTATTCTGTTTTACACTAATTCAAAGGGTTTAATTGAAGACACGTAACTCTCTGTCGTGTTTCTTTTTCCTTTCTTTTCGGGACCTGACTCTATAAACGTTGCGTATGTGTTTAGTATATAGGAAGAATGTCTATTTTAAATTTTTTTTATTCGTTAGGATACATTCATACTGTTGAGCGTCTCATCCTTTGGACTCGCCGGTCAATTGACTCCTTTTCTACAAATTTAAGCGACAATGACACCAAAGGAACGATTCAACACAGGTAGAGAAACGTTGAGGTACCTGACATCGGGCGGTCCGAGAAGACAGGTACCCTAAAGAGTCTGTTTTACGACCTCACCCAACAGATGGAAGAGGTCCCCTAGAGAGACTGAATCCCTAGTTTGGGCCCAGTGACAACAATTCCTTTACGTTAATTTTGATGTCTTTCAGCGAACAGTTTGACCACTTTCAAATGCTTAGACAATCGAGATTCGAAACGCTATTACACATCTTTGCCACGGACGATACACAAGTCACGTGTAGGATCGTCCGACATGCAACCAGTAATAAAAGATCCTGCTGAACACTTATAGTTCATTTACAGTCCTAAGAGTAGAGGATGATGGGTCGTTAAAGTGAAGTTTTACTTATAATATCTTCGTTGCACAAAGTATTTTTGTTTCTAAACCTTTTTTGATTTGTATGATAACCATCCACGGACCTATTTATTCACACCAAAAATAACACAATGTAATAAATTGTCAAATGTACTTAAATCGTCAAACTGGTTGTTCGTCCACGAACACCTATCAATAAATAAATATTTTGATATTTCTTTAAGTCTCGTTATTTATAATTCGAGTACCAGTACAATAAAGACCCCGCCCACCTTTCCCTCTGTGTTCTTTACAGTCGACAAAGTAAGGTAAATAATTTTTTTTAATTTTGTTTATCCCTTTTACAACTCTAAACTATTCAACCCATTGTTTATGTACCCATAATAAGTGAATATATAAATTTTATATAGTATTATATTTCTTTCGTAAAAGGAAGGTGTAAGTTCAAAGTAAAAATTCCTTTATTCTCCTAAGACCGTACAGTCGAGTCGATAGAATGTGAGTCTCAACGAAAAGTTACGGTCGAATAAAAACCCCACCACCACTACGTCATACTCGTTAGATTCGGGGGACTGCCCCCGCTAAACCCCCGCCCTAGGTTGGGTACGGGGACGCCACTTGTAGGTGTGCGAATTAGTGACCTGGAGGTCCTTTCGGTAAGAAACAAAAAACACAAAATTACTAATGAAGATCTTAAAAGAGTGTTCTTGATCTTAAAAGAAAGTAAAACCAGAAGGAAAAACTCTCCGTCGTTGTATAGAAAGGTGACAAAGGGATAAAGGGTACTTCACTACCCTGGTCTACGGTACTAGAAGCAAAAGACTTACAACTCGAAATTCGGTTGAAAAAGTGAGAGGAGAAAGTGAAAGTAGTTCTCCGAAAAAATTAAGGAGAAGTGAAAGACGGTATTCCCACCACAGTAGACGTACAGACTCCAATAACTATAAAGAGGGCCGTTAGAACTAAGGTCGAACACAAAGAAGGTCAGGTCGCAAAGAGTACTACATGAGACGTATATTCAATTTATTCGTCCCACTGTTATATGTCGGAACTGCATGAGGAAAAGGATAAACCTTGGTCAGACAACAAGGTACAGGTCAAGATTGACAACGAAGGACTGGACGTATGTCTAAAGAGTTCTCCGTCCAGTCCACCAGACCATAAGGGTAGAGAAAGTCTTAAAAGGTGTCAAATAACACTAGGTGTGTCAGTTTCCGAAACCGTACTTCTTAACTACGAAAACTTGACACCACAACCTCTTCTGAGAACTCTCAGGGAACCTGACGTTCCTCTAGGTTGGTCAGGTAAGACTTCCTCTAGTTGGGACCCTAAAGAAACCTTCCTTACTACGACTTCGACTTTGAGGTCATGAAACCGGTGGAGTACGCTTCTCAACTGAGTAACCTTTTCTGAGACTACGACCCTCCCTAACCCCCGTCCTCCTCTTCCCCTGTTGTCTCCTACTCTACCGACCTACCGTAGTGACTGAGTTACCTGCACTTGGACTCACTTGAGGGCCTCTACCACTACCTGTCCCTCCGGACCGCACGACGCCAAGTACCCCAGCGTTTCTCAGCCTGTGCTGACTCGCTGACTTGACTTGACTTGTATAGAAAGATAGAGATCTCCGTACGTCGGATAAACAAGGGTCTCGGGACTTCATAGTGACCTTCGAAAAGGGGGTCACATAGAAGACAGTGGACGCACCAATAGTCTCGGTGAGTAGAACCCGGACGAGATCGGGTTTGCTTTTTCTCGGCTCTATTTCTTTAATATTAACATAGGAAACATGTTGTCTCTGTGTCAAGACGACTGGTCTAAGGAGGTAGAGTGCGAAGTAAGAGAAAGTGTGGTGATGGACGGTAAAATTACATCATTTAATGCTTGGGGTAGACGTTTATTAGTATAATTTAATATGTGACTCATTCATCTTTTTTTAAAATTGGTGTCAAGAAGTCCTTGAACCTAGTCTACCGTTCTCGATGAAGAGACCGTAACAGTAGTCAGAAGTGGTTTGTTTTAATTAATTAAACGTTTTCCGTAAAAATGTTTAACATATTAACCACCTTTTACCGAAATGTGACAACACACCCAAAGACGGCATGTCGTTACGTTTGGTCCGCACTAGGAGAGCAGGGTGTCCGAAACTCACACACAGAGAAGTAACAGTCACCAAAGGTCCGTGAAAAACTTAAGGAGAAACTAAAGAAGTCACCGGAGAACCGATAAATCTTTACATAACAATGGGAGGTCCACAAACACAAAAAGTATCAAAAAAAGGGGGACATTAACTATAGATTAGAATGTCGAAATATCAGTCTTTTGGACGAACCATGTTAAAGTCAAAAGAATTTAAATGGTTCCGAACTAAATACTGGGTTCTATACTAGATAGGACTCGTACAAGGAACACGTGAATTCTTTTACTTCACAAAGACCTGCCTTCCAGGATCTCTGTCGTCACTCCGGGCGAAGGGGGTCACACAGTGAATTTGGACACAGAGGAATGATTGAAAGACAGACCTACCAGGCGAGTGGCCGCAGTCGCCCTCCTAGCGTCAGAAGGCGACGACGACGCGACGACGGTCGAGGGGGAAAATGTCGACGCTCGGAAGCGGAGTACATGACTCCAGGAAGATACAACCCAAGTACCTATAGGTATAGATATAGAAGAACCTAACTAGGGAACTCGCGATCCGTCACGAGAAGGGGGAAAACACTACCCGAAATGAAATTCAGACAAAGTAGGCTACGCTCACAACGACGAGGACGAGGGATTAAAGGTGGGCGCACCTTAGTGAACAAGGTCGAGGAGTGAGAGAGACACGGGGATCCAGACTTCGCCCAGAGACCATCTGTCGTATATATATATCCCGAACAAAAACATGTGTAAGTCGGTCAGACATAAAAAACCAACCTCGTAAATTATTAAATGTAAATCTCCATTAAAAACTATACAGTCTGAAATAAAACCCCCGAGGTTTTAGTGACGTCTACCACTGACGTCGGTACTTTAATTTTCTGTGAATGAGGAACCTTCCTTTCAATACTGGTTGGATCTATCATACAACTTTTCGTCTCTGTAATGAAACGGTTGTTTCCGGACAGATCAGTTCCGATACCAAAAAGGTCACCAGTACATACCTACACTCTCAACCTGACACTTCTTCCGACTCACGGCTTCTTACCTACGAAAACTTGACACCACAACCTCTTCTGACAACTCTCAGGGAACCTGACGTTCCTCTAGGTTGGTCAGGTAGGATTTCCTCTAGTCAGGACCCACAAGTAACCTCCCTGACTACGATTTCCACTTTGAGGTTATGAAACCGGTGGAGTACGCTTCTTAACTGAGTAACCTTGTCTAGGACTACGACCCTCCCTAACCCCCGTCCTCCTCTTCCCCTGTTGTCTCCTACTATACCGACCTACTGCAGTGGTTTAGCTACCTGTACTCAAACTCACTTGAGGTCCTCAACCACTACCTGTCCCTCCGGACCGCACGACACTAAGTACCCCAGCGGTTCTCAGTCTGTACTGACTCGTTGATTTGACTTGACTTGACTTCCTAGTTGTTGGAGTCTTTACGTCTACTATGGTGAGATTACCGTCTTTCACTTCTCCTTGATTTCTCGGAGAACTACTTCCACTTTCTCCTCTCACTTTTTCGACCAAATTTTGAGTTGTAAGTTTTTTGATTCTAGTACCGTAGACCAGGGTGCTGAAGTATAGTTTATCTACCCCTTTGTCACCTTTGTCACTATCTTAAAGATAAGAACCCGAGGTTTTATTGACGTCTACCACTGACTTCGGTACTTTAAGTTTCTACGAAAGAGGAACCTTCTTTTCTATACTGGTTGGATCTATCGCGTAATTTTTCGTCGCTGTAATGAAACGACTGTTTTCAGTTAGGTCAGTTTCGATACCAAAAAGGTTAACAGAAACCTACACTCTCAACCTGATATTTCTTTCGACTCGTGACTTCTTAACTACGAAAACTTGACACCACAACCTCTTCTGAGAACTCTCAGGGAACCTGACGTTTCTCTCGGTTGGTCAGGTAGCATTTCCTTTAGTCAGGACCCGCAAGTAACCTTCCTGACTACGACTTCGACTTTAAGGTTATGAAACCGGTGGACTACGTTTCTCGGTCGAGTAACCTTTTCTGGGACTACGACCCTTCCTAACTCCCGTCCGTCTCTTCCCCCGTCGTCTTCTACTCTACCAACCTACCGTACTCAAACCCGTTTGAAGCCCTCTATCCCTTCCTGTCCCTTCGGACGACACGACGTCGAGTACCACAGCATTTCTCAGTCTGTGCTGAGTGTCACTGACTTGTTCCTGTTGCACTAGAATGATGGTAAACGAAAAACTAAACCCCCGAAAAACATCCAGAAAAGGAAGAGAACGCAAAGGACAGATCTCTTCAAGGAAATCGTAAACAACATCTCGACCAAACCCCCACGACTTAAGAGAATTGAAAACGATTAGACACTTCGAAAACTAAAGAGACAGTTGAGACTTACTCTAGGAACGACTTATTAGAACCAATGTTCAAAAAGGAATGTAGTGAAAGTCATATAGGACGGGGACGGAAGACCGGATGTCTCAAAGACGACTTTCTAGTCGCCGACTGGATTACCCCTCAGGAAACACACAATAAACAACGAAAAGGAAACGACGAAAATTATAAAAAAGGAACACAAATTATAAACAATCAAACTAATTACACACCCAACCGTACAAAGAAAAACCTAAATAGGACATACCCTGAGAGACCCGAAGGACCTGAACCCACCGATAAAGGAAAGGGTACAATCTCTTCCAAAGTTGACATTAGAGGAGTTTATAAAAGCGTGTGGGAAAGAAAAAGGAAGTTCAAGTTCGTGCAAGACTCTCTAGACGTAGAAAGGGAGGGTGGGGGTGCAGAAGATAAAAACTACGTCGTAAATTGTAGAAGTGCACAAATGTGGAGTGACGAGTAGCATCAACGGCGACGTTAAAAACGTAAAATTAAAAGTACGATCGAGTGAAATCACTGACTCGGATCGGAAATGATGAATAAATGCAAAGGACCACCTTAAAAGCGAAAGGATATCTAAGAGTGAAGAACAATATCGTAAAAGAAAAGGTGAATGGCTTCTGGGAAATGGTAAAGAAAGTCCCATTCAAAGCATAACTACTGGAGAAAATCAAAAACGAACGAACTCTTCAAACCACAGCAGAAAGTCAAGAGTCGTTATTAGGACGACGCCTCTCGTAGGACTTGACACGCGCGAAGGGCAACCGTGAGACCTGTACAGTGTTGTCAGGGAAATGAGAACGTTTCAAAGACATCTTTTTAATCGACTATCGGATTCCCCCCAGGGAACATATACTGAAAAACAAAAAGAGAACGACGGAAATCTTAAGAGAGAAATTGAGAACGTAAAACTGCCTTGTATAGAACGACGCCCAGACAAACACAAGTGGAATAAGTCCTAGGAGACACGAAGAACATGGGCCTCTATATACAAACAGATACATATTCACATATACAGAGATCTCCCGAGGAACCACCAAGTCTACCATTCCGTAAGCGGACGTCACGTCCTCTGGGTCCAAACTAGGGACCCAGCCCTTCTAGGAGACCTCTTCCCTGACCGATGGTTGAACCATAAGAACCTCTTAAGGTACCTATGTCCTCGGTCCGTCCAAAAATACATATATACACACACACACACACACAAACACACACACACACACACACACTAAGAAGTCTAAACCCCTCAAAATCGGCATCAAGTTGGTTTCTGTACAAACTATTGGAAGAGGGAGAGAAGACCCTAAAGATATTACGTTTATAGATACACAAACGACAATAGGGTATCTAACGAAGCTTACATAGATAAAAATTTAAACCAAAGAAAACGATAAGACTAAGTCACTAAAAATAATAAGATAGAAGGTCTAGTGTGCGTAAGAAGACATAGTGAACGGGATTGACACGCGAATCAGTATAGACTACGAAGTGCTCTGAAACCTGAAATCGGGTGCTCCGAGGAGACAGGTACCCTAAAAAGTCCATTCTTATGACCTCGCCCAACGGGAAAAGAAGAGATGCCCTAGAAAGGTTCGGTCCTTAACTTGGGCGTAGAAGGCACAGAGGACGTAACGTCCGTCCAAGAAGTGGACGACTCGGCAGTCCCTTCGGCATCAGTCGATGACTGCGCAAGATTAAACAAGAAGAAAGTCGCACATGAAAGTAAAATAAATAACATAAAATAAATAAAGAAATCGAGACTGACGAAGAAAACAGAAATCAAGACTTCGATCGAGAAATATAGGGAGCAAGGGACTATTTTAAGGGTGACACAAGTGGATAGAAGGGACATAAAATAACTCATAGGATACTGATTACGAAACTTAAGAAATACATCATTTGACACATTAAGACAAAGTAATACGTAACAAAAGTCCTCAAAAGACAACTCGAAAGTAAACTCTAGTCAAGGACTCAGAAGAGTAAAACGAATTGAAAGAGACAGAAAGACTTAAACCCATTTTGTCAATGAACAACGCCAGACCTCCCGCAGAGAAATACACCCTCATAGGAACACGGGGAGAGTAAGGGGTCACGGAAACCACCCTCTCGACCTAAACTGAACTCTTATTCAGTACAGAAGCCAGTCCCCAAGGACCGTAGACGGTAGAACCATCCTCCGCTCCGACCGTTACCCGACCCCGACTTCGGCTCACACCTAGTCCCAAACGGGTGGCGAGCCACCGGTCCTGACGATGTGACCCCCATCCCAGACTAGGGTCGGACTACCTTGTCTTAGAGACTTCCAGTCCAACTCAGGTCGAGACAAGGAAAACAATCGATCAATCTTATCTTTTTTCCTCAGGTTTTACCGTCACCGATTTTCAATTCTTTCCCTTTTCGGACGCTTTTATCTTGTTTCCCTCAAGGCTCCTGGTCTCACTCCCGAAGCCCACTTTGTTTGGCGTCAGGACCCATCGGGTCAAATGTCTTCCGTCCGGGCCCCCTTTTTGGATTTTTCTCCTCGGTTTCAGTCCGGCCCCGGAGAAAGAAGAGAAGCGTAGAAAACCCAGTCGTACGGGAGTTTGGACCTCCTACATAAAAGGAAATAAAAACTATATTTTGACTCGACATTGTGACCAGGTAGCGAAGGTTAAAAACAACACTACTCTGTCTTGGCTCCTCTAATGTGTGAGGGGACTGTGAAAGTTCACGTACGAGAGGGGAGGGGGTCGTCGTCACGGGGGCGGGGACTCCTTCGTAATAACCCCGCTCTTCCCACACATGTCGCGAACCGACCAATCCCCACTCCCGACAGCGCCCGGTTGTCGTCTGTCTCCAGGTCTGACCGAGGTCACAAAGTGAGCACTTCACGGACGTCACCGACGGGGACGGGACGAGTGTGTGTCGAACTCCGACCTCAGAGGAAACGACGAGTGCTTCCTAGTGAGGGTGTCGAACAGAGACGGCGGGGACGCGACTCCCTGTCCCCGGGACGGGCCCGAGGGTCGTACGTGCGCCGTACCTGACGGACGTCTCTCCCGTCGGCAGACGGGAGGGACGTAGCCACGGTCGTGACCGACGGGGGTAGAGGGAGCTACGGAGGGGCCGCGAATCGGTGGAGACGCCCGGGACCGGTTCGAGGGGGGCTCTACGACATCGGGAGTCGGGTCACGCCTCGATACTACACTTCATCCGTCCCGACCTCGTGAACGGTTGAATCCTCCCCGCACGCGACCCCGACCGTGCCCTGCGGTGTCGGGGACGTCGTCGGGTGTCAGACGGGACATACGGGACGGAGTTTCGGTTCAGTCCCGTCTCAGGTCCGGAGGGGGCCGGGAGGAGGTTCTTGGGAGGGTCTATGGTCCCCCGCCCAAGGCTTACGAGTACAAGGGAGTCCCTTTGGGGTCCTTAGTACACGGGTGATAAACCGAGTTTGGTGAGGGAGAGGCCCGACCTGGAGGACGACACACTAGAGCGGAAGGAAGATTCGGGGGAGGACCCCGTCTGCAGGACTGCCCTAGCGGAGAGAAGGGAGGGGTGGGAAACGGAACAAACATGTCCTCGGAAAGCCGGTCAAAGGTCAAATCTAAAGTCCCTCTTGACAAGGAGTTCATCTAGATAAAAACTCCACTCAAGGTACAGGAGGATGAGACGGGAGAACTAGTAAAAGGAAGTTAACCAGAACTACTTCAAGTCATTAGTAAATAACTTTTAATTCTGAGTTTAACAAGAACGAGAAGGACAGGAGAGGTTAAGAAACACAGTGTCCTGACTCCTTTTGTTAATCGGGGGTGTTCTGAAGGGAACACCGAGTCTGCCATTTCACAGACAGATGTTACGTCCTGTGGGCCCAAGCTAGGGACCCAACCCTTCCAGGAGACCTCTTCCTTTACCGTTGGGTGACGTCCTGAGAACGGACCTTTTAGGGTACCTACCTCCTCGCACCATCCGATCTCAGGTACCCCGGTGTTCCTCAGCTTGTGCTGACTCGCTGACTGACGTGAACCAGAACCAGATCTCTGTATTTCTTTCCCTTAATCCCTCGTCATACAGTTTAAGGTAATCGTGAGAAGTGGTCCAAGATAATCTCGGAAGGGAACGGAACACGGGAATACGGCGCAAACCCACGTCCCACGAAAAGCTACAGGGGAGTTTACACATCGACATACCAAAAGAGAAGGACCTTGTCATGTCTTACAGGAACAAGGACAGGTGTCACGTAAGGACCTTTGGAAAGGTATATTCCCAGACACGATTGTGTCTAGGGAAAGGGAGTATTCTGACCGTAGCAACGACTCCCAGGATCAGGGTTTCCCAAAGGGTCGACTACGCTCACCATTTCTTGGGCGGACGGTTGCGCCCTCCACATCCTCCGAGTCCAAACTGAGACCCAGCCCTTCTAGGGGACCTCTTCCTTTACCGGTGGGTGAGGTCTAGGAACGGACCTCTTCGGGCACCCGTCTCCTCGGACCCCCCGACGTCCGGTGCCCCAACGTGTCTCATCCCGTGCTGATTCGCTGATTGTGTGAAGTCCTGTCTAAGTCGTCTTGAACCCATCTCTGTCCTGTGCTGTCCGATTTTTATAGAAGTTTTAGAAACAATGAGGAAGGTAATTCTCTGAGGCAGGAGAGGAACTTAGAGTTTTGAGACTCCCGGAACGACCTCGTTACACCGTCTCCACAGAATGACTCTGAGCACTCCGGTCGAGTGTGTTTCAGAATGCCAAAGGAGGACCCAGAGAACCTTGTTAGGAAAAGCCATGAGTCACAGACCCGACACTACTTTGGGTTCTTTGGGACGTTTCTCTAAGTGCACCTCTCCTTGTTTCCGCGGGGGGGTTGGTTGTTGGGTCGATTCGAAAGTCGGTGGTCGGTCGCGATCGTCACACTAACTTACAAGTCGTACTGACTTGACGGAACTCGATGCGGCCGACTGTGGTCCACCTCGTCCCTCTTCGGCTGTGACAATCCAGAATGGGTGCAACGCCTAAACTCTCGGCAATTATTTCCCTATTATTTAATAACAACAAAATAATTTAATGAATAACTCGATATCAACTAAATGTTATAACACGATCAAAGTCCATATGTCCTTTTGCTAGACCAATATATCGAAAACGGGAAAGAGTAATTTCCAATCAACTTATATTAAGGAACACGATATGACATTCAGATTAGTCACAAGACTTTTCCAGTAAAAATACTCTTACACATTAGGGTTTTTACTCAGAGTCCCCTCTTAAGAAAATAAAGTCTCTTTAGTTATATATAATAGATATTTGTTCACTGTATGGACAAATCCCACAGCCGATCTTAATACGTTATACATCCAACGTAAATTTGTGGAATAAATCAGAATGTTACATCGTATACTTGGAGAAAAACGAGATTTTCATCGATTTAAGGATTCGTTGAACAGTCAAATTAGTTATTGAAACCTCTAGTTGATAACGACCCTTTCGTACTCGGATGATTGAACCATCTTCATGTCGAAAATGTGAGGAAAATCCAGCGTGACAATTTACTAAAACTTATTTATTGAACATAGTCGAGTAAGGAAAGCGTGAGGTAGGCAAAGCAATCCCTCCTAACACCGTTGATAAAATTTTTCTAAAGTCATTTATCTGAGACTTCAACCTTGACCTTAATAAATACGAGTTAGAAAAGTACGTAGCCTTTCAAAATTTTCTGTATTGAGTATCGTAAAGAAGTCACCGAGTTCTCACACGCAAAAATGTCGTGAGTTGACGGGTACGTCACCGAGAGCAGAAAAGGACTCATCGAGTTTTATCCCTTTTATGACCTTAGGGAAAACAGACGACAGGTCGGCTCACATTCACAAGGAATATCCGTCCACGGACCGTTCAGAAGTCCTTCTTTCCCCTTACCTGCCCCTCTCCGTCCCCCCCGCGGGAACCTTTGGGCGAAGGCGTAGGTTAATCCTCTGTTGGACTCTGGCGAGGCGAGGCGGAGACCGACTAAGTGTTTTGCGTTTACGAGTGAACATGCACCTCGTGTTGTGCAGGATCTGACCCTTCTGCCGCAAGGGCGTCCCTCTTGTGCCAAAGTCACCGTTCGTGCAGAGAAGAGGGCGATGGTAATTACGACGGAGCCCGTTGGCGTGGTCGGAGCACCGTGCTGACAATGATCGGTAGAGGGCAATCGATCCAGGAGGACGACTTCTATGCTGTCCTTTTCCTTGTGGTGGACGGGAAGACGCCGTGGCTACTCGTGTCGTGACCCGTCTCGAACAGAAATTGGATGATTCAATCTTTCAAACCCGAATGTACATTGTAAATGCGTAAGACTCGCAAATATATATAATCTATATATATATATATTATGTCTCGTCGACCATAGTCCCCGCCAACATTATTCCTAGCGTCACTGACAGTGAATCACAACAACAACAACCAGTCAGTGAGCTGAGAAACCCTGGGGCACCTGCCGTCGTGCGGTAAGACGTCAGAAGAAGTGTAGAGGGACCCAAACGCGTTTGAGTACAGGTGACTCAGTCACTACGGTAGGTTGGTAGAGTAGGAGACCGCAGGGGAAGAGGAGGACGGAAGTTAGGAAGGGTCGTAGTCCCAGAAAAGGTGACTCAGTCGAGAAGGGTAGTCCACTGGTTTCATGACCTCAAAGTCGAAGTCGTAGTCAGGAAGGTTACTTGTGAGTCCTGACTAGAGGTAATCCTACGTGACCAACCTAGAGGAACGTCAGGTTCCCTGAGAGTTCTCAGAAGAGGTTGTGGTGTCAAGTTTTCGTAGTTAAGAAGTCACGAGTCGAAAGAAGTGTCAGGTTGAGAGTGTAGGTATGCACGTATGACCTTTTTGGTATCACGACTGATATACCTGGAAACAGTTGTTTTGCTACTGAAACTAAAAATTATTCGACAGACGCTCAATGGTGTTTATGGCATGTGAACTGATTCGTAGAAAGATAATAACACGAGTTAAATACTTTCGTCGGAACGGACCATCATAACAAGACGGGAAAAACTTCTATCGCTTTAGCTCCAATTTACTGAAACATTCCTCACTTGGGTCGTAAAGTTGAGGTAGTCAGTGGTTTCGAGGAAGGGAAAGTTGTTGGGGGTGTGAATATAATTTTTGGTCATACAAATGACTTTACAAAAACTCACCGGCGATGATATTCACCATAAACCACCCCTAATGTACACTCAAGGGTTTAAATAAATCTCTCTTGCAGAGTAAGTTCAAAAGGACACCTTCAGATTCGGAATCATGAATAAAGAAGAAATAGTTTCAGTCGTAATACCATAATACTGAATACATTCTGATAAGTTCTACGGACTTAAACTTCTGAGATCTTCTTTCACAACCTAGAGTCCTAAAGTCCTCCCCTAACTAAGTAAGTAAGATGTGCCTGACACATTCGTGACTGAAACTGGAAATCTTATATCGTCATTACTTTGTGTTCGTCGGAACCCGAATTACTCGGGCATCACCATGGAGAGGAAAGTTTAGGTTACTTTGTTCTGCGTTACTACAACACTCCCACCCCTTCCACACAATCGCTCTTGTTCACTGGGACCAGTAACGACCCAGACCTCTAACGACCTGACGGTCGAGGTCGTGGTCTAATGGACCCTCGTCCACTTTTACAACTAGAGAGGGTCGGCGAGGGAGAAAGTCTTGTTTACAGTCTTCTAGAAAGATCATACTTAAGGGTCTGTCTTTACCTTCGAGTGACTACGTGCAATTTAAGGTAGTTTCCTAATTTTTCCTCTCCTTTACTTTCTCTTCAAGACCTGGACCAACCCGTGGCAATCTATACCGATCGCGTAGAATTAAGGCGAACGTTTGGGGGGACTACAACTTATTGTTCCTCTTTAATTCTACGCCGTGGCCCGGTGCACGAAACGGTCTTCGTCAAATTAGGTATTGGACACGGCACCTGAAAGAACAGGTCGTGAAGAAAAGCTTGGGAAAGAGACGACATGGGGGTGTATTGATCTTACGCAGTGCGATTATTAAGGAGGACGAGACACGAAGGTTGCGTGTGCAGAGGAAGTTCAATTCCTTTAGCCGAAGGGGACCTCCTTCTATGACGACTGTTGAGGTTTCACTTCTGTCAAGATTACCCTTTGCGGAACCGCGATAGCGTCCCGACGGTCATGCCGACAAAGACCACTAGTCAATCCTTGACCGTCTACAATTTAACTGTACACAATCCTTTATCGAAAGTCTCTGAGTACAAAGTTTTGCATATTTTCTTTCTTGTCTACTATCGTGAAAAAAAAAACCGAATTTTACCTATAGATCTTTTAACGTGGTCTACACATTTCTACAAAGAGAAATCTTTGTAAAAGACAAAGGACTCTTCCTTACTCGTTTTCGTCTTCACTCTATATACGAGGAGTTTCACTCGAAACCAGAAGAAAATATTTAAAATTTAAAGTTAACACTAACTTTATAAACTTGTCTTAATTGTCCCCTTTTTGGTTATCTAAGTTATAAAGTATTAACCACATCTAAAATGTTTGACTACTTAATAAGTCAAGAAGTATATCTAACCAGTCACCCCTTTAGATTTATCTTGGGATTCCCTTGTGTGAAGTACCTCTTTGGACTTTGTACCTTTTGTCACCCTACTCCATTGAATAAACCAAGTCATTATTGACTTTACAATTAGAGTGAAGGGACTGCAAAAATGGAATTTACTAAGTAAGAGTGTATCCTTTCTGTGATTGTGTCTTCTCGTACGAATCCTCCGACCGCGAGAGTGACACGTCTCAGGTCAAACTACTCCTGCAACCGCCACAAACGGACAGAGCTGTCAGAGGAAGTCCACTGTCGTTCACATTGTATACAAACTCCTTGGTAGGAAAAAGGTTTGAGATACGTCGACGAGAGGTGTTGACCCGACGACCGACCAGAGGTCCCCACTCATCACTAGAAGCTAACCGTTTAGTCACCCAAGATTAGAGTATCGCCGTTGTTGATTGAGTCACGACCCGTGTACCGAGGTCAATCCGGCCACTCTGTGTGTATCGTCGTTGTTGATTGAGTCACGACCCGTGTACCGAGGTCAATCCGGCCACTCTGCGTGTATCGCCGTTGTTGATTGAGTCACGACCCGTGTACCGAGGTCAATCCGGCCACTCTGTGTGTATCGACGTTGTTGATTGAATCACAACCCGTGTACCGAGGTCAATCCGACCACTCTGTGTGAGAACCTTGAGAACGCCCCACGCACGCACACGTGCGTGCACAGGATCGAGTCGGCACAGGCTGAGAAACGTTGAGGTACCTGATATCGAGTGGTCCGAGGAGACAGGTACCCTAAAAGGTCCGTTCTTAGGACCTCGCCCAACAGTAAATGAGGAGTCCCCTAGAAGGACTAGGTCCCTAGCTTGGGTGTAGAGACGTTGTGTACCATCCCAGTACTTTTTTTTTTCTGAAGAGGAGGATAACCTTAAGTTGAACAACCTATATTAGTAACTAGAGGATTTTCTGTAAAATGGTGGCACTTTCGTCCCAGATAAATTCTTAATTCGGTTTTGTCTCCGTTCGTTCCCCACCTCCCCCATCTCCGACTAGCTCTGACTCAGGCCTACCGTAGAAAAACCGGCCGCGCAGATTGGACGAGAATTGAAGAGTCAATCAATCCGATTAAGGGGGAGAAGTTGTGGGCAAACGTGACGAAGCAAGTACACGGTAGTTCTCTCGTACCGTCGATGTACTCTTTGACGAAACCTACCTCCCTTAAGTCTCGCAGGGAACCTTCGTCAGCACGACCCGACTTGAACTTCCTTTGAGCTGAAGTCACTCGTCTCCACCTCTCTCCTCGGAGCGACTCGTGTCGCCGGGACCCCAGTGAGACTCCACCCTTCAGCAAAGTCCCAGCAGAACCCTAGGTGCTTCTTGGGGTCCAGTCTAGAACCAGGGTCAAAGGGGCACACCTGAGGTTTGTCGGGACGGCTGCCGAGTCGCAAAGCACTCCACCCGACACGAGACGCTTTCCTTCGCCCACGCGAAGGCACACCCGTCTTTGTGCCGGACCGCGGACGCACTCGTCTGGACACGTGTCGTCACTACCTCTGTGCCTGTCTCCCTGTCGGACACCCCGACCCCTCGGGCGTGGGTGCCGGACTTTTAGGACGGGGTGGTCCCCTTGGCGTTTTGAAGGGACGTTCGTACCACCAACGAGTCCTTCTTGACGTTTAGATTTCACCGGTGTTTTTCCAGTGGAGACTCCTACCACCGAAAGATTCTAAAAACTTGTCTCCGTCTTTCCATACAATATAGTGTATATGTCTTGTGTGTGTGTGTGTGTTTGTGCCTATGTCTATTTTTGTTTCAAGTGTTTTATCCTGAAGGGAAGCGACGACGAGTACTTCAGACTTTCAAACATAAGACGGTAAGACGTAAGGCAAAGAAAGAGATAAAGCCTTACGATTAACTCGGGTGATTTAACTGAAGTATCGGGTGAAAGGTTGATTGACAAAAATTTTGAGACTGGATTTTCTCGACAACCTTTCCTAGTCGGTCACAGGGGCATCCACCGGTGTGGTTGCGTCGCCGGCGTCGTCCGCTGGTGCCACCAGCGGGGAGGACCGGTCTCGACGTCGGAGGACCAAGAACAATAAATGAAAACACAGCCGGTACACCAGTACTCTAAGCGGTAAATTTTTTACGTTCTCTTGTGTGTCACTTTTGAGAAAGGGTAAGAACGGAGAGTCGGTGGGTCGAGGGGAGGAGTCTCCGTTAGTTACAATGATGAAAGAAGACAGTAGCAGGTCTCTATAGGAGACGTATATGTTCATATTTACGTATAATAAGAGGGGGAATAAAGTATATCTTATCGTATTAATGTCGTAACAAGATATGGAAAGAATAGAGGGGAATGGTATAAAACCATTAATAAGGTGGTTATTTTTATTATTATAAAGTGGCATGGAATACGGTGATAAGTGACTTGGTCTGCGGATGCCTGAGGTATAAATCTAACGAAGGTTACAAAAGGAGAATGTCTGTGATTGCATAACTTATTAACTGAGTAGTAAACGACTGCGCAGAAAAAGGTGCATACATACTCTTATGACTATGATTATAGGAATCTTTGTCTTAACGAATCCATTTCCCGCGGATATAAACATTAAGCCTATGACAGTTTAACGGAAGGTCTTGGACGACAAGATCAAACACGATCAAAGTGTGAACGTACGAGAATCTTTGTCACAATTATTCAAAGAGACGCAAGCGGTTACTGACCTCCCTTTTACTGTAGAGTTGTACCAAAAGTGAAGGCAAAAATAATACTTTTTCTGACTCGCAAAGCCACATACGCATTCTCGGTCACCACACAAAGGACGGTGAGAAAAAAGTGTAAGAAGCGTAGATGAAACTTCTCGTTGGTAGTCGACGGTTCACTTCATTCGTGTCCGCGACCCACGAATGAGTAATGAGTAATGAATAAACGTCCAGATTTATCGGCTCACTGACACACACATAAATTGCTTTCAGTACGGGAACGTTTCATGACACGTTTCATGACGCCCCATCTTTTTCACATGGGATCAGTAGTAATTAGACGCACCTCCGTTGGATTAATAAGGTCGACGAGAGTGTCGACCGTATGGGAGTTTCAGGTTCGCTGGAGATCAAGGTCCGGTCAAATCTAACACCCACTTTATTAGGCGTGAGGTTTGGGGCTTGTACGACGGGACCCGCTACGGTCACGTTTCTACTCATTCTGTCTCGAAGCTCCCCCTTTTTATTTCGTTGCTTTAGTTTCGACAGATAACGGGGACCGTGTTGCCTCCCACGTCAACCTTCACCGGTCCACACGACCCCACTTTCGAAGTGAGTCCCTCAGTACTCTCCACTCGAGAGTCTTGGAGAGGACTCCCCCGAGGAACCGATGTTTCGGGAGAGGGGGGTGGTGGGAGCGGACTTAAGAACTTTGACTGGCTGCAAGAGTGGGACTTGGGATTGAAACGAATAAAGGAGTCTAGCGAACGGGGGAGACGAAACGTAGCCAGTGACAAGCAGGAAGATTCAACATTGGCAGGCTTTCCGTTCTTAATGAATATGGGTTCGGACCCGCTTCGTCCGAAGTCATCTATAGGAACTTGCCTACTTTCTTTCTCACTCGCCTCCTCAAGTAGGGAAGGTTTTGCACACCGGAGCACTGTGAAGAGGAGGAGTGGTGTAATAACTAGTCGGTCTCGGTAAGAGGCGCCCACGTTGCGGGGTGTCTACAGTTTCGGCCCGGACTCGAGGTGAGTTCGGTGGCTCCCCGGACAGAGGGACGTTCCCACAGACGTCTTGTGGAGACTGATTCCGTATAACAGTCCTGGGATCTAATAGTTCACCGAAGTAGTAAATTACCACTTCCTCCATAAAATCAAAAATATTACGGAGTCCCAATAAATTAAGTGTCAAAACCTTCTGTCGATTTGTTATTTCTACGAAAATGACTTGACGGTCGAATCCTTGTACCAACGCACACACACGCACGAGTAGTGAGTCAGCACGAGTCGAGAGACACCGGGGTACCTGGTATCGGCTGGGCGGAAGAGACGGGTACCGAAAGGGTCCGTTCTTATGACCTCCGTCGCGGCAAAGGATGAGGTCCCCTAGAAGGGCTGGGTCTCTAGTTCGGGTGCAGAGAACACAGAGGATGTAACCGTCCGTCTAAGAAATGGTGATCGGGGTGGACCCTTCAGGGAACCAATATATGTACACTGAGTTTACGAGGGATCCTAAATAAATACTTTTATCACTTGTACAGATTATATCCAAACCAGAATAATTGGTAGTTAGGGTGAAATGGACTCGCACTTTGTGTACATTAACGTATATGTATATATCTAAAATCTTCCACTCACTGACTTTGAAGAAGACGTCCACGGACTACAAATTTCTCTGGTGTCGAGACCTGGTGGTAGATCTTCCAGGTACTAAGCTGGAAATCCGGAATTCAAATTCCTGAGGATCTCTGAGAGAATGTCTGGGCCCCTGACTTGGGTCGGGAGGGCGTAACGTCCGTCTAAGAAATGGCAGAGTCGGTGGTCATTGGGAATACAAAATCATGTAACGTTGTACACAGAAGACGGGAACAACCTCTGTCCTTCTTCTGTTGGCGAAAGAGTGTCTTCTTGCGATCAAAGAGACTCAAGAAGGGAGAAGAGACATTTTTAAGGACAAGCAACGGACCAGGTTTAATACTGAACCATTGATTCCGAAGGTCGTCCTTAATTGTTTGTCTTTAGAAATAGAAAACCGATAAAGACTCAGTTGCCCTCGATTTTTAAGTTTTACACGAAAAAGGGTACAAAGAGTAAGTATCAATCTAAAACGGTAGTCACAACAGTTACCGTTACACTCTATTCTTCAGAGAAGATACCTTTACAAATTTCGAAAGAAAGGAACGAAGAAACAAAAGGATAAATAAATAATAAAACCGATTTCATTCAAACGAAGTGAAGGTTGTTACTTGAATGAAAAGTCTCGAAGTGGACAGTGAATAAACTCTGATATTTCCCAGGTCCTTGGTACGACTTTGAGTATTTATAATGTGGTCTCGAGTCTGGACGGTCGGGTCGATGGTATATATTGGGAGTACAACGTGGGTCGTCCAGTTCGGCGTCTGGAGTTTACTGTCGATATACCGGACAAGGTTCGTGGGACACACCGTTCCTCTTCAGATCCATACGATCTATATGCCGGTGACTAAGAGAAGACGTGAGTCCTACAGAAGTGTTATTATTTCGTTTGGTTGTCGTGTATAAAGTTGTAAGAAACTGACATGAGATTTCAAACCTTCCCTTTGAAAACAAATTTTTTTACGAATAAGACCACTTTGAGTTTTATCGGACTTTGGGATTTGAAAACCCTTTAAAACTGAGAATAAACTCCAATTTTTACGAGGGTCTACTTTCTCTTAAACCCCAATACTTTTGTGGAGTAAATAGAGGCACTGTAAATATCCCATAAAAATAGTCCATATTAAAGTAAAGACCATTACATCCAAGAGTTGAGGTAGTTTGCGAATTACGTTATTTTGAAAATTCCGGCATAAATAATAGTCTCCACACGTTTGGTAAGAACTACCATTATAAAAATTTTCGAAGTGAGTTCAGTTCTACTCTCTACGAGAGACGAACTGCTACGATTTTCGACTGTATGAGAATGTAGACGTCAGGGTATAGGTTAATTTTATTTTGCTTAATACTGTAATTTAGAACTTCCGTTATTCTAGTCCCTACAAGTGTCCAGGGTCCTGACCTGGCAGTCGATGTGCACTCCTGTACAAACCAACTTGTAAGCGTAGCATTCGTGTTCCTTGTCTCTCCTCCTTGTCGAGGTCAAACCAAAGTTAGTGTGTCGAAGAGGTTCTTATAAGCCATGATCCTTTTCATGAAAGTTTCCCAAATGCGAATTTTAACACCGTTTCCGTCACGGAACACAAGTGGGCTAGATAAAGCAAGAGAGAAGGACTTGTACCGTCTTGTATCGCAGAATGCCGAGGAACACCAGTCGACACCGGTCCGTCGGGCACGACCGGTGGTCGGGCACTGACCCCACCTTCCACGGGGATCGTGTCTGACTTCCGGTGGATAGCTCTGCTGTTTTGGGGTTCTACCCTTGACGGACTCAGTGTTGTGTTCTCTGTCGTAATAAGAACGTAATGCTTGTCCTTTATTTGAAAACAGCACAACTCAGTACCCCTAAAGTCTTAATTAAACGGTGACGTTCTATTGGATCGGACAAGATTCACAGAATCACTCTCTTTGTTTAAAAGTCATATTTATCACCTTTTTTAATAAACTAACCCTGAATTAGAATTTTTTTTTAATACCTTTAGTCAAATAAAAGAGGATTACCAATTATTTCATATTTAATATATATAACCCGAAGGAACCATCGAGTCTGCCATTTCTTAGACGGACGTTACTCCCTCTGGACCCAAACTAGGGACCCTTCTAGGGGACCTCTTCCCTTTCGATAGGTGAGATCATAAGAACGGATCTCTTAGGGTACCTGTCTCCTCAGACCGTCCGATGTCGGGTACCCGGAGTTTCTCAGCCTGTTCTGACTCGCTCAAAGTGTGTGTGTTACAATATCATTATTAACACGAATTTTATCTCTTACTTAGGTTACAACCCAATAACGGTAAAAAGGGAATTTCCTGAGTATATACCGATGATCAGAAGTTTTACATGACATCCCTACCTCATACAGGGAAATATTAGAAAATTCGAATGATTCAACTATATATTATACGTAGGATTCGCCTCTTCCGTTACCGTGGGGTGAGGTCGTGAGAACGGACCTTTTAGGGTACCTGCCTCCTCGGACCACCCGACGGCAGACACCCCAGCGTGTCTCAGTCTGTGCTGACTTCGTTGAATTGTCGTCGTCGTCGTCGTATGTAGGATTCCTGAAGGGAATCCATTTTTACACTTTAAATTGGTAGCTCCTTGTAAATTAAAAAAATTTCAATTGTTTATAAATTTAATTCAAGAACCTTTTAAGAAAACCTTCAAAATCTTTTGAACCATATATTTATTCATAAATTGTATAAAAAAATTTTTTCTTATCCATAATAGTAAAAATAAATTGAAGTCCCATATAGGATTAAGATTAATTAAAATTAACTTAATGTTTATTTAACCTTAAATAAAGTCCGACGAGTCGATTTTTGTCACTTTCCGTTGGAGAACAAATCGATGTCTATTAGGGTCTTACGTCCCAGACTGTCCAATCCAGAGTAGGGTACTAGGGTGGGTCCCCCGTACTATGTCTTTCTCTCTCGTTACGGTCGTTTACCGTATCTCTCCACCTTCGAACTATGTGTCTCTAATACTATACGGTTCTGTAACTTGTTCATGGAGATGTCTGTCGTGGTTCTGGGGGATTACTGTCTCAGGAACAAAGATACACAAAGTACAAAATATTCTTTCGAGATCGGACAGACCATCGGATCAAACCGACGATTGTGAAACTGTTTGGAAGAAACCGTTCACCTTAAAAAGACAGTAAAAGTAATAAAGTAAAGGGGTTTCCTTTCAACAACAAAATTTGTAAGAAGTAAGAATCTACTTGAAGTACTACTTGTGTTTCTAAAATAGGAAGTAACGACGACGACCACGACACAATGAAGTCAGCACAGACTGAGACACGCTGGGGTATCTGCCGTCGGGTAGTCCGAGGGGGCAGGGACCCTGAGAGGTCCGTTCTTGTGACCTCCCAAAGGTAAAGGAAGAGGTAACGTACTTTCACTTTTCACTTTCACTTCAACGAGTCAGCACAGACTGAGAAGTACTGGGGTACCTGACATCGGGTGGTCCGAGGAGGCAGGAACCCTAAAAGGTCCGTTCTCATGACCTCACCGGACGGTAGCGGAAGAGGTAACAGGAAGTAATCAATATGTATTTAGAACATAAAGACCACGTGAAGTGAAGGAAATTTCCTAAGGTCTTCAAAACACTTTAGTTCTTTTACGGAATATGTTAAAATCATATAAAATTAAGAGTTAAGTTTACCTAACCTTTTATAGGAGATAAAAGGTTTCGTCATATTAATCGTTTACGTTTTCCTAAATAACATGTTTAAAGTACGTTTACAACCAATCTAGTAAACTGGGTAATTTGAGTTAAAATTAAAGTGTATTTTTAAAATCTTCAAACATACAAAACGATTAAACAATGCTTGTAATTACTCAGTGTTAATCAGATCAATGACAATTAAATTATATAACTTTTACATAACGACGGCGACGACGACTCAGTGGAGTCAGCACAGGCTGAGACACGCTGGGGTACCTGCCGTCGGGTGGTCCGAGGGGGCAGGGACCCTGAGAGGTCCGTTCTTGTGACCTCACCCGGCGGTAAAGGAAGAGGTTCCGTACTTTCCTTTTCACTTTCACTTCAGCGAGTCAGCTCAGGCTGGGAGTCACTAGGGTACCTGACGTCGGGTGGTCCGAGGAGGCAGGTACCCTAAAAGGTCCGTTCCCACGACCTCACCCCACGGTAACGGAAGAGGCTTCATAATGTAATTGTATTAAATTTCGAGTTATTGAAATCTTCCATACGTTACACAGGCACGAGGAGTAGACGGTCCTCGGAGACAGGAGACGTCCATTGACGACTCGGTAGGGTCACACGACACACGCGTAGCGACGAGAAAGTAAATCAGCGACTTTAGTCCCGCTGATAAAGCGTTGGGGTACCTGTCATCGGACGGTCGAAGGAGACAGGTACCCTAAGAGATCCGTTCTTATGACCTCACCCAAAGGTAAAGGAAGATACCTTCTAGAAGGGTTGGGTCCCTAGGTTGAGCGTAGACGACGTAGAGGCCGAAACCGTCCACCTAAGAAATGGTGCTATAGTGACGCACGTGACTTCGTCTGTCTTTCTGCTTGGTTCCTTTCAAAAGTGGAGAATCGACTGAGCAGGGGAGACGTCGTCACTCGTGTGGAGTCGTCGGAGACAGGCGTGTGTCGCCAGGAAACCGCAGAAAGGACCAAAGGAGGAGAGAGAGACCGAGGAGAAGTAAGAGCGGACGTCCGTACCGAAGGAAACGCACAGATAATGTTTGTGAAGAAGACAAAAACGTACCACATAAGAAGGGGTCACTTCTAACGGATTGGGTAAGCCCACACTTACTTTCATAGCCGTAGTCCCATTAAACACCTGATTCTTTCGGAAAAGTCTTCTCTACTCCGACGTCCTATTCCTCCTAAATCGATCTTTTCTTTTTCTTAGGGACCCAGGTCTTCTAGGGGACCTCCTTCTTTACCGTTGGGTGAATGTCATGCGAACGGACCTCTTAGGAGAGAACGATCTGTCTTCTCGGACCGTCCGATGTTAGAAACCCCAAAGGTTTCTCAGCCTGTACTGACTTGTGCACACACGCACACGTTTCTATAAAGATCTACCTCCCTTCTCGTATATCTTTCTTTATGTCTATTTTCTCCCTGTTTTAAACGTTTATCACTAGCCGAGTTACAGGTTGTTGTTTATAAACAACACTTATAACTAACTTTGCTACTTATAATATTTTCCGTAAAAATTGTCTTTTCTTAATAAAACGATTTAGTAGGTACGTTTAATATGTTGGACTTACTTTAATTTACCTTGGATATTCTTGACCTAGACACTCGTTTAACTTACTTATTTTCACTTTGGTAAACTTACAAAATTGACCATTTGATCGCAGAGTTAGACGACCAGCAAAGCTGTATCGTCGGACGAAATCCAGTCGAACTACACACCCCTCGAACAGCGTCGAAACGTCTCAGATACTCGGAGAGAGGTATACGATCTCTTCTAAAACGTCGTCTTGGAATTTCATAGGAAGTGGTCTCCCGTTCTGGAAGTGACAATTAACATGGCGAAAAATTCAGATAGTTGGTATTCCCGTACCGTTTCAGGTTAACGAAAGAGAGTCGACTCTCTTATCTTGTCAGAGGGTATCAATGTTTAAGTACCGGTTTTCGGTGTACTTTTCTCCGGTAAGTCGTAGAGACGGAGACACTCCTGTCGTAAAACTGACGCTCTTCCACTTCACTTCCACTTTCGGCGAGTCAACGGAGGCTGAGAAACGTCGGGGCACCAGATCTGTCAGGTACGTTAAGAGGTCCGGTCTTATGACGTCACCCGTCGGAAAGGGAGGAGGTCCCCCAGGAGGGTTGGGTCCCTGACTTGGGTCCAGAGGGCGGGACGTCCGCCTAAGAAATGGTCGACTCGGTGGTCCCTTCGGGTTCTTATGACCTCACCCATCGGACAGGGAAGAGGTCGCCTAGAAGGGTTGGGTCCCTAGCTTGACCAGTACCCTTAAAACAGAGATTGACTTATGAAGGTCAACAAATTAGAAAAAAATTTTTGAATTAAATAAATAAAATTAACCCCCTATTAATGTTAAAACGCTACCGAAATCGGTATGTAGGTGGACTTAGTCGGCGCCCGTATACGACAAGGAGTAGGACTCGGGTGCGGAGCGAGGGAGGGGCGGGCTGGGGAGGTCGCACAGGACCTCGTGGCCGAAACCCACGGGACGAAGTCCGTAGTTTGTACGCGGCCGGCAGACGAAGTGTGTGTCGTTACGTGCACGAAGTACGACGAGAGTCTGGTGGGGTGGGACCGGAAGAGACAACGAATTAGAGCTAAAACAATTTGACTGACAGACGCACAGGCATTCTAGGGAGATCGACGTAGTCGTTGCCAATCCTCGGGCTCCGCGTCCAGGGGCACGTCTCAGTCGCGATACCGGTTCAGAATGACGAGGTCAGGAGACCTGGGGCGGTGGGAGTAGACACGATTGTAGTGTCTTGACGATTCCCCTAGTGTATTTTGTTTTGACGAAGAAATCTAGAATCTTACACCAGTATCTCAACGACATCTTCAGAGGACTTGAACCTGAATGGAGACAAACCCAACTTAAAGAAGAATAACGTTACTCTTTCTTAATTGTTGAATGGTTGTCTATCTCACAAAGTATGACGGAAGTAAGGGACACTTAAGGTACAAGGGTATTCTTTTTCTTTTAGTAGTCTACCTCTACGGTCTCCAGAGTCCGGGTGCACCTTCAAAAATCCTCCGAGAGAGCATTGTTCCTCATGCTGTACTGACGACTCCATTCTTCCCGACCTAAGATGCAGGATGACATGACACACTACGACTGTTCAGCGTTGGACACGTCCTATACAAAGAAATGGTCGTTTTGTTCAGGTATACTAGAGGTTCTGGGGAATGTTAAGGTTTTGTTTGGTACTAAAAAGAGTACTGTCGACAGAAATTTACATATTTACAACTACAGTATATAACCTTCCCTATTGTTTTATCTTAAAATTAAAGAGTCAGATAAAGTTACTGAATTTTTAATGTCAACAATTTAGCTTTTCCGTTTTAGAAATCACCACGATTATTTCCTGGTTATTACTAAAGAGAAGAAGTGCGTCTACATAAATCTTCCTACGATCGGTGTACCTCCGATTAAAACGTGACTCGGTCTCGGCTACGTCACTGATCCGGACTTGCAGGTAGAGTCGTTCTAACGTTTCCCGTAACTATCCTCTCCTCCACTCTCCCCTACTCCAGAGAACATAGTTCATTTAATAGTTAAACGTGGATTTTCGGTTCTACAGATAAGTTTCCGGTACAAAAACTTTTTTCTGTTTATAAGCAACCGATCAAGTTTTCGATACTTCGGTAAAACTCCAAAGATAAGTTATCTGACTTTCCCTTCTTGACTCTTAAGATTCAAGTCAAGTCATAACTTTAGGAGGACTCACAGTCGAGCGACGATTTATATACGATTTACGCTTTAAAGAGTCAATAGTATCTGTATCTCTTTTGACTGATGTAGAGAGTCAAAAGGCAATTGAAACTTTTTAATTAAACTAAGTCGTAGTCTGCAACAGTTGTGTATTAAAAGTTCGTCACTCTAGTCCCGAAAAATCCCCTTTCAGTCGAATCTCTCCAACTTTAATTGTTGTTGTTTTTTACTTTGGGAACTGCAGGAGGTATGCTTCTATTAGAATTGTTTAAGTCTGTCTATTTGTAGATTCTTAGTTTTGGTGAAAGTTCGGGTAGGCAGGTACGTATAAAGGTACACACGAGGATACATAAAAGAGTCTACGTCCACCCCAACGAGCAGAATTAGACGAAAAGAGTGGTTGTGACGCACAACTTGTGGGAGTACGTAGGGACTTGGAGTGCACACAGTTGTCGTCAAAGTGCGACCACGAGACTCCTCCGGGTCCGAAAAGGACTCCAAGGACTCCCCAAAGGTCCCAAACCTGACACCGGCTCACCTGTCTCCCAGAGGTGTGGGACTGGAGTGGGGTTTAGGTTGGAAGTAGTTATCGTCCGAAAGTTTGTGTACGAAATGAATTTTTTTTTTCTTTTTTTTCGAAAAGACAAATTTTCTAAGACGGAGATTTTTCTTTTTAAAACTTAGTGACGACGAAAAAAAGGTCAAAACAAAATAAAAACCGACGTGACCCCGAAGTGGCGTAGAACGCCCCGAACGGATCAACGCCGCTCGTCCCCGATGAGACGGCTTCACGTACCCGAAGAATGTTCCGTCGAACAGAACAACGTCCCGCGTCCGAGACGCACGTGCCGACGTCATCAACGTCGGCGACCCCGAGTCATCCACACCTTGTGTCCGACTCAACGGGGTGCTACACACCCCAGAAGGACTCGGTCCCTACCTTAGATACAGGAGACGCAACCGTCCGTCTAAGAATCGGCGACCTAGTGGTTCCTCCGGGATCTGTTCAAAATTACAGACATCAACACTCGTACATATATACATAGTACCCCAAGGGACCACCGAACCTACCAGTTCTTAGACGGACGTTACGTCCTCTACACTCAAGTCAGGGACCCAGTCCTTCAAGTTAGGGACCCAGGGGACCTCCTCCTGTACCGGCGGGTGAGCAGAGGAACGGACCTCTTCGGGTACCTACCAACTCAGACCCTCCGATGCCAGGCACCCCAGTGTTTGTCGGTCTGCACTGAATCACTGATATATTGTCGTCGCATACATAGTATAAGGCTAGTTATCTAAGGAAAACTGTGTCATCCATTCTCAGTGAAGGATCTAAACTTAGGGTCGAGACAGTGACTACTCGATGTGGTGACACCAACAGAATTTTGTGGGTATTTAAGAAACTGTGAGGACGGTGTTTATGTATATAATTAGTTCTTGGACACAATTAGTCTTACGTAAGTCGAAGTTGCTGTTTATTAGGTTGGGTTTTACTGAAGACGCTTTTCTTTTTTCCTTTTCCTGAATAGATGAAGGTATCCATAAGTAACCTCTTCCTTTACCGGTGGGTGAGGTCATAAGAACGGACCTCTTAAGTTACCTGTCACCTCGGACCGTCCGACGTCAGGTACCCCAGCGTTTCTCAGCCTGTGCTGACTCGCTAAAAGCGTTAAAAGTTCATGTCCATAAGTATACTCGAAGTCCGTTCCGCCCTAGGTCCATGAGTAGTGTAGACAAAAATTGAGAACTGGTGAGCCGGTAGGAAAGAAAGTACTATTGAAATAAAAGTTTAAATGGAAGTGTAGTCCCGGGGACTTTAAAGGTCTAAATATAGATCTTCAAAGTGTAATACTAGTCTCAAGAATGAACATCGATATGTGCGACTGAGACTCCTAATTTGTCTTTTACTCAAATAATTTTCTGATGAAACATTCGACGACGACGATGACGATTCAGCGAAGTCAGCACAGGCTGAGTGGGGTATCTGCCGTCGGGTGGTCCGAGGGGACAGGGACCCTAAGAGGTCCGTTCTTGTGACCTCACCCAACGGTAAAGGAAGAGGTTGAAACATTCGATGTCTTAACATTTCGGTTCTTGGTGCGGACGTCGGTTCGAAGGTTCTAACCAGATTTCTTTGGTGGTGCTTAGACGGTGCCCGAGATGGTCGCGACCTGTGAAAGACATGTGACCACAGTCTTGTGACGGTTTACGACTACCCTCACTTCGGTCAGGGTCAGGTCTTTGAGTAGGTACGCTGGCGACGGTGGGAGTTTCGGCAAGGAGAACCAGTGAAAGGAGCGGTCGGGCCATCCTGGGGGTCTCGCAGGAAGGAACTCGACAACTGAAGGGTCAGTTTCGAAGTGTGTTGTCTCACGAACTACTTCCGTGCATCCGGCATACGACTAAAGAAGTGGCGATTTCTCTGGCCTAGAAGACAGAAGATGGAACCACTCTGTCTGGAGTATTTCGTCTTTGAGACCCTTGGAACCCTGAAGCCAAGGTTACACGACCCCGGTGTCGGTACCGTTTATAGGGCTTCTTGCCGCGGCCCCTCTCACCGACACGTCGTCAATGTCCGGATCGGCGGGGCCGCGGGTGTACGTCTCGAGCCAAACCGAAGTCGTGACGGACGGAGGATGGTCTCAGTCTCATAATCGGACATGCTTGGTTTTGGTTCGACCTTGTCATCCGAGGAAGGGTCTTACGAAGGTCGTCTGCTCGACAAAGTATGTTGATTGCATAACACTCGGAAATTTTTACGAGATTTTATTCCCGGTGCACTCTTTCCTTCAATTGAACCGTCTATCAGTCTTGTATTTTAACATTTACTCAATTACTGTAAAGTATTAAAAATTTGAAACGAATAAACTTTTTATTAACTCGACATAGTGATGTAGTATACTCATCAAATTCCTTTCTTCTCGCTACACGTCCACCGCCGTAGACTCGTCCAATATCGACTAGTGCGTTAAGGAAGCCATAACAATTGCAAAGCTGGAAAGTAAGTCTATACGCGATACCAGAAGTGTTTTCCCAGAGTTGTAATTAGTGAGTAAGATCTTTGTTTAAATGGGAGTAGACTACGACTAGCGGTAATATGTCAATTATTCTATACTTGCGTAGTTTATAATTTTTAGTTAATACAATGTCTTTTGCACTACTTACTAGCCTTTCCTGACTTAGGGTAAATCTGATTCTTTTTAGACGACACTAATAAAATTCTTATGTAGAAAATATTGATTAAATTGAACCATTGAGTTGTAAAAGCGTGGACAGATAACGTAAAGTGTTATATTTCTACTTAAAGATTTGATTATAGACAGTCAAAGAATGTACAAAAAGAGGTATACCGTTGTTTACCTTCTACGACACGAACAGTCTTTGATCTACATTACCCTTGTCTCTTCATATATATCTCCACCGGGAGTTCTTGGATCTCTACTTCCTCTACCTAACGAAATACTCTGTTCGACATTTTACTCGCATTAATGGTGTAAAACTACCTGTCCGAGAGGACGTTTTCCCTATTGAACGATCCAGAAGTCTTGATATTTCACATCTACGACAGACATTGGAATGACAGTCTAGTCGGTTCTTTGGGTCTTTTTTCTCCCGGTACCTCCCACCAAACCCCAGGAAGGGGTGTGTGTGTTTCCTCTCAATAGTTCCTATTGTAACCGGTACAGGTAGAGTTGTCTAAGAATTACTCTCTTCCCGAATCCGTAGTATAAAACTTATGGCAGGGATTCCGTTTTGATATAGGTACCTCAAAACCTGTGTAGTTGGGACAATCATTGTCTGGAAACTAAATACGTTAAGGACAATGATTTTAGAAATACACATCCCTTTGAAAATCAGTGTATTAGAACTGACATTCTTCCCTTTTGAGAAGTAAGACTGACGCCCAGAAGATCAAGAGCACTGTCAATAAAGAGTAAAATTCGACTATTCAGATGTAGGACTAGGAGGGTCTAGAGGACCCGTCGAATGGAAATCAGTCCCAATGTCCTGAACATCTTTAACTGGTAACAGTCACCGGAGAGGGATTTGGGTGAACGTTGGTGACTAGATAGACCCCTAAATATGAACTAGGATTTGATTCGATACCGACGTTATGATCTTTGGTTTGGCTCCAGACATTTGTTTCTTTGGTGTCAACCGATTCTTTTTTCTCAACCCCTACTCACTAAAGAGTTCGACCTAAAGTTGTGGGCGGTGACCCATCCACCAGGTTAGTCGACTTTCTACCACGACGTTTACTCGTAGAAAAGTCTCGGGCCCTGCCCGAGTACACCCTGTTCTTCCGGAGGTTCACTCCGTAAGCCCTGCCCACGTACACCCTGTTCTTCCGGAGGTTCACTCCGTAAGCCCTGCCCGCGTACACCCTGTTCTTCCGGAGGTTCACTCCGTAAGCCCTGCCCGCGTACACCCTGTTCTTCCGGAGGTTCACTCCGTAAGGAGGAACGTATTGAGAAAAAATCTAACTAAATGAAAACTGATCTCCTATTAGACGAAATGTCGTAACACAACGAAAGACGGCGTGTAGTCGTACTCGGTCGGTACCCATATGTACACAGGGGAGGGAGAGCTCGGAGCGAGGGCCGAGGGTGGAGTCGGGTGGGGAGAGCCCATAGTGTCTCGTGACCGAACTCGAGAGACACAATGTGTCATTGAAGGGTGACCGATAGACAAAGTGAGTCCCTTTGCGTACGAAGGCAAGATGAGAGAGTTAGGCGGGGTGAGAGTCGAAGGGGGTGATACGGGCATTCGGACGAGAGAGACCGAGGTAAAGGAAACGACTATCAGTGCCTCAACCCAAGTCAAGAAACTCGAGGGTCCCTGAGATCGGGCGGTCCGAGGAGACAGGTGCCCTAAGAAGTCCGTTCTTATGACCCGACCCCAACGGTAAAGGAAGAGGTCCTATAAAAAGACTGGGTCCCTAACTTGAGTTCAGAGGACGTAACGTCCGTCTAAGAATTGGTAGATCGGTGGTCCCTTCGTAGAGGTAACGATAAGACTTTTATTCAAGTAGTCATGGTAGAAAGATCTACGGTATATGTGGAAGTATTGAGATTTAAAATACCACTTGTTACACACGCACAGGCGCACGTTTACATACTCTCGCTCTCTCCGATTATCTGAAAGGACTACAGTCCGGATCTCCAGTTTGATGACGGTTTAGTTTTAGCAGTGTCACCACCGGTCACACCATCTACAGCTGGCAGACTCACTCTTTCCTCCTCGTCCGAGTCCCACGGGAGGTGCATTCCTACATAGGACCCGGACTGGATTCTCTCCCAGGACTACGCACGCAACGACGGAGGCACTACGGGTGACACCAGTGAGAACGTGAGGAAGGTTAGAGGTTCCGGATGCTCCCTTGACACAAAGTTAAAGTTCGACAGGTACTTACCTTTAAAAGAGTTTGTACCTAAAACGGTTTTCAGTTTATTGTTAAATGATCGACTGTAATTAGTTGGTGACGTCATGAGAATGGACCTTGTAGGGTACCTGCCTCCTCGGACCACCCGACGTCAGGTGCCCCAGCGACTCTCAGCCTGTACTGACTCGCTGAAGTGAAAGTGAAAAGTGACAGTACGTAACCTCTTCCTTTACCGTTGGGTGAGGTCACAAGAACGGGCCTCTTAGGGTCCCTACCCCCTCGGACCACCCGACGACAGATGCCCCAGCGTGTCTCAGTCTGTGCTGACTTCGTCGAATCGTCGCCGTCGTCGACTGTGATTACTTCACGAAGCATGCATAGTTCGTCAATGCTGACTGACCCAATTGATCTTCACGTCGCTACATCACCCCACCTTCTTGTGAAAAGGTGTTTTCCCTCGTGACAGAGGTTCTCTTCTTTCTACAAGACGTTTTTGTTTTATTCGTTACAAAACTAAACTCAAAGAGTCAGGGAACCAGACGTTCCTCTAGTTCGGTCAGCTAGGGTTTCCTTTAGTCAAGACTTACAAGTAACCTTCCTGACTACGACTTCGACTTTGAGGTTATGAAATCGGTGGACTACACTTCTCGACTGAGTAATCTTTTCTGGGACTACGACCCTTTCTAACTTCCGTCTTCCTCTTCCCCTACTGTCTCCTACTCTACCGACCTACCGTAGTGGCTGAGCTACCTGTACTCAAACCCATTTGAGGTCCTCAACCACTACCCGTCCCTCCGGACCGGACGACGACAGGTTCCCCAACCTGTGCTGACTCGTGGACTTGTTGTTGTTATATTATATTCACTTTAACTTGTTGAAAAGTGTAGAAATACCCGTCAAAAATATGAGAAAATCCCTTAACGGACAAAGACAGAAAGGGGGTAAAAGGATTACGAAAAACGAAGAGAGAGGGAGACAAAAAAACTAGAGTAAAGTAAAAATTGTATCTGAAACAAAGTCTTGTCAACATCATGCTCGGCCATAAGGTGTACTACAGGGTGATAACCGAAGGTCTCCGACGTGTGTAAGTAACCGAATCTCGGGGAAAGTTAGAGACGTCGGTCGTTGCCGTCTAGTGCACAAAGAGTTGTACAGAAGAGAAAGACTAAGAAGACGAAGGGAGAAGGGGTAAATTACGACACACTAATGTAGTCCGGTTAACTTTGTCAGAGAAGTAGAATTTTAGTCGACTAATCGTTAGAATTAAAATAGACGTTCGGGTTAAGGGGGAACGACACATCGTCTTATATAAATACGAAAGACCACTGAGTCAAGTCAAGTCAAGTCAGCGAGTCAGTACAGGCTGAGAAACGCTGGGGTACCTGATGTCGTGTGGTCCGGAGGGACAGGTAGTGGTTGAGGACCTCAGGTGGGTTTGGGTACAGGTAGCTCAGTCACTACGGTAGGTTGGTAGAGTAGGAGACAGCAGGGGAAGAGGAGAACGGGAGTTAGAAAGGGTCGTAGTCTCAGAAAAGTTTACTCAGTCGAAAAGTGTAGTCCACCGGTTTCTTAACCTCAAAGTCGAAGTCGTAGTCAGGAAGGTTACTTGTGGGTCCTGACTAGAGGAAATCCTACCTGACCAACCTAGAGGAACGTCAGGTTTCCTGAGAGTTCTCAGAAGAGGTTGTGGTGTCAAGTTTTCGTAGTCGAGAAGCCACTAGTCGAAAGAAATATCAGGTTGAGAGTGTAGGTATGTACTGGTGTCTTTTTTGGTGTCGGAACTGATCTACCTGGAAACAACCGTTTCATTACAGAGACGAAAACTTATATGATAGATTCAACCAGTATTGAAAGGAAGGTTCCTCATTCACATAAAATTAAAGTACCGACGTTAGTGGTAGACGTCACTAAAACCTCGGGTCTTTTTATTTCAGTCGGTAACAAAGGTGACAAAGGGGTAGATCAAGGGTACTTCACTACCCTGACCTACGGTACTAAAATCAAAAGACTTACAACTCGAAATTCGGTTGAAAAAGTGAGAGGAGAAAGTGAAAGTAGTTCTCCGAGAAATCAAGAAGAAGTGAAAGAACGGTACATCGTCTTATATAAGTACCCAAGACCACTAATCGAACACTTGTAGAAACTCCTTGGTAAAAAGAGAGATGTTTCCGGTAGTCATAAGGAACAAATGTTCGTTATCTTTAACAGAGGTTGAATTCGTCTATCTCTTAAATAATCCACTTATTTCCAAATCGAGTATCTTAATGTCTCTTCGACTTATTGAAACACAACCTTACCTACACTTTGTCTCGTCGAGACCTATAGATCTTTCATCCCCTACTAACTGTTAGAAAAATTATCTGTGATGATAGAACTACTTATCGAGAGTGATACGAAATAAGAATATGACGAGTTCTAACTTTAAGGTCCCTCTTTATCTGAGACTGACCGAAAAGTATTCATTACATAGGTGAGGATTCGGTTTTAACCCTACTTGTGGAACTAATTACTTGGGTGTTTCTAGCATACGTTGCTCTCCACCAAGAAGGGGTTCCGGTCAAGGTCTGTAATAATGGTCTTCTTCTTTACATACAATCCGGCCGTTCTATCCTCTATAGGTGCCATCACACCCTTCCATAAGACTCGTTATTATCGTCTCAGTCGATCTGACATCACTGTAGCATTATTTCACGTATACCATACTTGTTCAAAGTAAACGGATCGTCCCCCGTACATTTGTCGGAGGGGTCTATTGTCGTCCTTCCATCTGAGTCGACCATCCTGACAGGGCCTCACACGTCTACTCTCTAAAATGGGTTACAGTGTTCCGTTTCCGTCGGTCGTTTACGAAATCGAAACTTCTTATGATTATCGTCGGCGTCAATTCCTTTGAGTCCAGTTGCCTGGACCCTCGTTTACCTCAGCCTTCAATCTAAGTTTTACATCAATACGGTGATCATCCATTCGTGTTTAGAATGGATCAATAAAGGTAAGAGAGAAATCACTTTCTGTTCAGACTAAAGGATCTCTAGTTAATAAAGAAGTCTAGAAACGTTATTCCTCCGTTCTGTGTACTAAAAGTCATGACACTAATCAGTGAGTCAGCACAGGTTGAGAAACACTGGGGTACCTGACATCGGGCGGTCCGAGGAGGTAAGTCCCTCTAAGAGGTCCGTTCTTATGACCTCACTCAACGGTACAGAAGAAGGTCTCCTACAAGGGTTGGGTCTATAGCTTAGGTCGAGAGGGCGTAACGTCCGTTTAAGAAATGACAGACTCGGTCGTCCCGTCGGGTTCTCATGACCTCACCATTGGATTGGGAAGAGGTCCCTAGAAGGACTGGGTTATTACCGTATAGATTTTTGAGGATGCGTCACTGAGTCGTATTGGAGAGTATTACTATTGGTGTCTTCGTTCTGATGTGTTTGGAAGAAATAGGATGAGGTAAGTAAAAGCAGAAAGTTCGGGGCATTAATAGACGGAGTAACAAGAAACATGGGTCATCGGTAAGAAAGTGTCAATCAGTCATTTCTTTAAATATGTAAGTAGGATCGGTTTAGGAACTGTTCTTACATGAGGTGTATTTTAACGGTCTACTAAAAGTTTCTTTGATTAAAATTTTCAGTGTGTAAACTTCCAACTACAAATCCGAAGTGTTTCTCTTTAGTGATTTCATTTTACTACGAGTTTTTATGAACGTTGAATGTAGATACTGTTTCTATTTTTCCTAAGGACCAGTCTTGAAGATGAGCAGTCCTTAGGACTTTCGTTATACTCTGACACTTAGACTTTTCCTTACATTTCATAATCGTTCATGATAGTTACATGGTAGTAGTAACGGATCTTTATAAAGGGGGAACGAAGACTTTATCGTAGGCAAAAATAGACCTAATATCGGCGAGGAGGAGACAGGGGGAGCAAAACGACCGGTCACCTTATCTACTAAGTAGAGTGGTAGACCCGACGTCCCTTCTCTCGACGTACCGACTTATTTCGACTTATAATAGATGTATTACTACCGGGACGTCAGGTTTTATAGAGAGAAAGAGTCACAGGAGTAGATGTGAATCAGAAAGAAGTTTTGTTTTAATCCCCCATAAGATGTTTTCGTTAAAGACCGATGAAGAAGGGTGGAGCTTCAGTTGTAAAGGTTTGAAAACCGTTATATCTGAGGTCCGTCGTGACTGAAAAGTTTCCGAACCATTACGGGCTTTTCGGATCTAATTTAATTAAATCGTTTTATAATATCACGGTACAAAAAACTCCACGGTAAGTTTTGAGAAGTATTGTGGTAAGGAGTTTTCGTTTCAGTCGTGGACTTCTCTGTTTACAGACAGAAACGAAACTCTATTCTAAATTCCAACGTGTTTACACCGTCCAAAAGTCAAATAGTACTACGGACAGAGACACACATATACAAATATATCAGAAACGATTTACGGTCCTATGTCACCTCTTCTTTTTCTGTATGTAGAACGGAAGTATCTCAAATGTCTACTCACACTAGTCTATATGTCTGGTAGACATCTTATGTGTACGTAAAGATTCGTATATTCTGGACACAAATTTTGTGACGACGACGACGACGACGACTCAGCGAAGTCAGCACAGGCTGAGACACGCTGGGGTATCTGCCGTCGGGAGGTCCGAGGGGGTAGGGACCCTAAGAGGTCCGTTCTTGTGACCCCACCCAACGGTAACGGAAGAGGTTACGCACTTTCACTTTCTCTTCAGCGAGTCAGCACAGACTGAGAATCGCTGGGGTACCTGACGACGGATCGTCCGAGGAGGTAGGTACTCTAAAAGGTCCGTTCTCATGACCTCACCCCACGGTAACGGATGAGACCAAATTTTGTGTCCATTAGTTTAAGACAAATACATTCTAATGAAAGAAAAGCATTTCTCGATTACGTTCGGTACACCAAGTATCGAAATATAACAAATATATATATATACACACGTGTGTATCCGAGGTTTTGGTGACGTCTACCACTGACGTCGGTACCCTAGTCTTCTGCTAACGGAGAACCTTTCTTTCCATACTGCTGGGACCCATCACACAACTTTTCGTCTCTGCAAAGAGACGGTTGTTTCCAGACATATCAGCTCCGATACCAGAAGGGAAACCAGTGCATGTCAACACTCTCGATCTGATATTTCTTCCGTCTTACGGTTTCTTAACTACGGAAGCTTGACACCAGGACCTCTTCTGAGGACTCTCAGGGAACCTATCGCTCCTCTGGTTCGGTCAGTTAGAATTCCCTCTAGGTGGGACTTATAAGTGACCTTCCCGACTACGACTTCGACTTCGAGGTCATAAAACCAGTGGACTCCGCTTGTCCGCTGAGTAACCTTTTCAGGGACTACGACCCTTTTTAACTCCCGTCCTCTTCTCCCGTAGTCTCCTACTCTACCGACCTGCTGTAGTAGTTATGTCACTTGTAATTGAACCTGTTTGAGGCCCTCTACCACTCCCTGTCCCTCCGGGTCGCGCCATGTCAGGTACCCCAGTGTTTCTCAGCCTGTAATATGTATATATATAGGAATACGAGAGAAAAGTCAAAGACTTTATACTGATTCTTAAAGTCCATAGACTTCTTTGTTCAGATGATTATTTTATTGTCAGACTCATGACCGTTCGTAACGACTCCTTTCCCTTGGTTCTGACACTACTCAGACAATCGAATGTGTTCGATTGTCCCCTGACCATTACAAGTCATACTTTTTGTCAACCGTACACATTTAGAGTCTTTAAATCTCGACTTTCCCTAAAATACTCCTACCACGACCAAATCCACGATTCAGCACAGGCTGAGAACGCTGGGGGACGGAAGGTCAGAGGAGACAGGTGTCCCGTAGGGTTCGTTCTTAAGACCTCACCCAATGGTAGGGGAAGAGGTCCCCTAGAAGGGTTGGGTCCCTACCCCGGGCCCAGAGGACGTTGTGTCCACCTAAGAAATGGCTGACTCGATGGCTCCTTCGGGAAAATGATTCTATTAAATTAGGTTTATAAAGTAAAACGTCCTTTTTTTCCTATGTCATTGAAGAAAATCTGATACCTCAACCGGTCACCATCTTATTCCAAAGCCTCTTCCGTTACCGTTGGGTGAGGTCATGAGAACGGACCTTTTAGGGTACCGACCTCCTCGGACCATCCGACGCCAGGTACCCCAGTGCTTCTCAGCCTGTGTTGACTCGCTGAAGTGAAAGTGAAAAGTGAAAATACGTGACCTCTTCCTTTACCGTTGGGTGAGGTCTCAAGAACGGACCTCTTAGGGTCCTTGTCTCCTCGGACCACCCGACGGTAGACACCCCAGCGTGTCTCAGCCTGTGCTGACTTCACTGAATCGTCGTCGTCGTCGTCGTCGTCGTCGTGGTCTTATTCCAAATACTGACCTTAGAGCGTTTCAAGTTACAAGAAAGAAGTCAAAGTAAGACATAAAGGTACGTCGACTGAAAGTTGAAGTCTTTACGACAAAGGTAGTAGTAGTCACTAACTGATTAGTCGGTCAGTTAGTAACAGTAGTGATTATAAACGACTTACAGGTGAGACGACCAATGACTAGATACGCGATTTATTAACGTAATATAGAGTATCGTTGAGAGATCCCATCAATGACAAAATTAGGAGTAAAAAGTCAACATCGTTTGTTCTTAATCTCGTCAGTAGGTCGATCTTTCTTTGTTTCAGTCTTTAGTTTATAACCAGACTCAGGTCATCAATTTTATTTGAACAAGAAGTGAGATAAGACTTATTGATCTCAGTAGTCTAGGTCCTAAGTACTCACCTACAACATTCTCTCTTTCAAGTAGGATATATTTCTCCTTTGAAGATTGTAATGTGATGATTGTGCAGTCTCAACCTCACTTTGAGATAAAGTTACTTGAGGAGTTTATGATGTTCACAACTTTACCTAGCACCCCTTTCTAAAGACGTAACTGATTCTTCGACTTGGTAACTATAGTTGAGAAAGAAGATTTAGGAAGTAAAAAATAGAAAGTCTTTAGTATACTATATCGTAAAATCTAGAGTGTCGGATAAATAGAGACGTAAAACGACAATGACATTAATCTTCTTAGATAAAAGATTTGTGTAAATTCGTAAGTGTAAAGATTTTCAGTATGACTTACAACCAAGACTTATAGTCGATACACGAACCTCCACCGGTACATAAGACAGAAAACCGATGGATCTTACGTTTGGAGAAACGACAAACTCCTTAAAAGATGATATGTTTAGGACGACGACGACGACGACGACGACGACGATTCAGCGAAGTCAGCACAGACTGAGAAATACTAGGGTATCTGTCGTCACGTGGTCCGAGGGGACGGGGACCCTATGAGGTCCGTTCTTGTGACCTCACCCAACGGTAAAGGAAGAGGTTACGTACTTTCACTTTCCCTTCAACGAGTCAGTACAGGTTGAGGATCGTCGGGGCACCTGACGTCGGGTGGTCCGAGGAGGCAGGTACCCTAAAAGGTCCGTTCTCATGACCCCACCCCACGGTAACGGAAGAGACTATGTTTAGGATTCACCTCCGTTTTGAAAGGTAATATCGTCGTCTTTTACGGTCTATGGACGAAAGGATGGGATCACCGTGTACTGTCCGAGACCATTAGTCTACGGGGGAAGTCCCTGAAACCGAGTCCTCGGTCACTAATTTCGTCGTGTCAGTCTCTTATTAAGAAAACCGTTGTTCCCGTTAGTCAAAAGGTTCCGTCTCGGCGGTTCTCGTTTTGAGTCGTGACCACGTCCACATGGTAGGTCACGAGTCACCTACCACATATATGTATTGTGTAGAAGAAATAGGTAAGCAAACAACTGCCTGTGAATTCAGCGAAGGTGTAGAACCGATAAAACTCAGTACGTCGAGACTTGTGACCCAACGTACATGAAAAGCCTTAAACACAAAAGTCAGAGAAACCTATGTGTGGGTCGTCACCTAAACGACTGAACATACCGTAAAACTCTTTTAGAGACCACCGAGTCTACCATTTCTCAGACGGACGTCATGTCCCCTGGACCCAAGTTAAGGACCCAGTCCTTCTAGGGGACCTCTTTCCTTACCGGTGGGTGAGATCACAAGAACGTACCTCTTAGGGATATCTGCCTTCTTGGACCGTCCGACGTCCTCCTTGGACCGTCCGACGTCAGGCATCCCAGTTTTTCTCCGTCTGTCCTGACGCACTGATACACGTGTCGTGTACCATAAAACCCCGAAGGGTCCACCGCGGCCACCATTCCTTGGGTAGACGGTCGCGTCCTCCGTACTCCCTACGTCCAAGCTAGGGACCGAGCCCTTCTAGACCTCCTCCCGTACCGTTGGGTGAGGTCATAAGAACAGACCCTTTAGGGTACCTGTCTCCTCGGACCACCCGATGTCAGGTACCCCAACGGTTCTCGACCTGTGTTGACTTCACTGAATCGTGGGGTGTGTGTACACCATAAAAATCGAAAAAACTCTTTGGAGACATGACAAAAGGTGTCGATGATGTGGCCAAATGTAGGGGTGTCTGTGTCATGTGATCCCGATGAAGGAGGACTTGTAAACAATAAACATCGGAAAAACTAAGATTGGAATGACTGTCCGTACTTAAAAATAACGTTAACCAAAACTAAACGTAAAGAGACTACTAATCATTACCACTCGTAGAAAAGTACACGGATAACCGGTAGACATACAGAAGAAACCTTATTACAGAAAAGAATAGAAGACGGATAAAAAGTTGACCCAACAAAGCCCCCAAAACTATAACTCAATATGTTCGATAAATATATAAACATATCATTGGGAAATAACCAGTATAGTAAACGTTTATAAAAGAAGGAATATCATCCAACCGAAAGGTAAAACGATTACCAAAGGAAAGGACACGTTTTTAAGAAGTCAAATTAATCCAGAACAAACAAATTGAAACGGAAACAAAGGAAACGAAACGACGATTCAGCGAAGTCAGTACAGGCTGAGAAACGCTGGGGTATCTACCGTCGGGTGACCCGAGGGGGCAGAGACCCTGAGAGGTCCGTTCTTGTGACCTCACCCAAGGGTAAAGGAAGAGGTCACGTACTTTCACTTTTCACTTTCACTTAGCGAGTCAGCACAGGCTGAGGATCGTTGGGGTACCTGACGTCGGATGTTCCGAGGAGGTGGGTACCCTAAAAGGTCCGTTCTCATGACCTCACCCCACGGTAACGGAAGAGGAGGAAACGGAATCTGAATAGGTTTTGTAACGATCCTAAATACGGTTTCTTACAAGACGGATACAAAAGAAGATCCCTAAAATACTAATATGAGTATAAACATAGAAATTGGGTATGACTCAAATAAAGAGATATACTAAACTCTTCTACAACGTTAGAGTAAGAAAGTGTACATCGATAGGTCCAACGGGTCGTGGTAAATCATTTACTTGACAAAAAAAGGTGACATTATGAATGGAGGAAACAGTATCTGATTATCTTATCCGCACACCCGAATAATGACCCGAGAGATAAAATAAACAGACATACAGACAAACTACGATCATGGTACCGCAAATCGAGAAACATCATATCAGACTTCAGTCTTTCATACCATAAAGGTCGAAACAAGAAAAAGAGTTCTAATGAAACCAATAAGTCCCAGAATACACCAAGTTATATTTGAAATCCTAATAAACCGGATTAAGACACTTTTTACAGTACCTATAAAACTATTCCCAACGTACTTTAGACATCTAACGAAACCCATCATCACGGAAAATTGTTATAATTAGAAAGGTTAGGTACTTGTACTTGTACAATATAAATGTGAATAAACATATCAGAAGTTAAAGGAAGTGGTCACGAAATGTCGAATGTCTCATATTTAGAAAACGGAGGAACCAATTTAAATAAGAATATAAAATAATAAAAAATACGTTAATATCTACCCTAAATTTTTTTTAAGAGAAATACTATCAAATAATCACATATCTTTTAGTGTGTAAAGAGAGATAATCAGAATATAGGATTTTGAAATGACTTAAGTGAATAATCAAGAGTCAAAAAACCACCTCTGAAATCCCAAAAGGTACATATAATGGTACAGTAGACATTTCTCACTGTCAAAATAAAGATGGAAAGTTTATACCTACGGAGTGTAAAGAAAAAGAACAGACTAACGATACCGCTACTGAAGGTCATATGATTCAGGGGATGTGTACTTGAAAGTGCAACGCTTGCAAGCTTCTATACTCGTACACAAACGCACAGGTCAGTGCACTCAATCAGGGGCATGGACCGTATGTAACAGTGCCATACAGGTAGGAGAGGCTCACCGACACCAGACCACTCTTCCTCGTTTTCGTACGGTCGATGTTACCTGGCGTGTCTTCGGACTGACTCTCTTCGACGGGGTGCAGGTTCCTCACCGCCGACGCGTCCGCGTCCTCCCGGATCTTCTCGATGAGGTGCAAGTTCCAGTCCTCCCCGTCGGCACTCCTCTATGGGGAACTGGTGCCATTCCTCGTCGCCGACGTGAAACGACCTCGTCGGTACTTCTCTATTGGGTGCAGGTTCCATTCTCTTTGGGTTCATTCTGCCATCCACAACGTTCTCCGTAGTCTCCCATCTGTGTGACTTTGGTATTAGTGTCTTTTGATCAGTTAGATTAGTGTGATCCTGGTGTCGGAACAGATTGAGTTACTTTGATTCGGTACTACACACCCCGGTGTGTTCTACCCGACCAGTACCACCTCTCCAGACTGTCTTACATCAGGTGACCTCTTCCCTTACCGTTTGGTGAAGTCATAAGAACGGAACTCTTGGGGTACTTGTGATACTTTTCCGTTTTACTATCCTATGACTTTCTCCATAAGGGGTCCAGTCATCCATGCGTTATACGATGACCTCTAGTAACCTCTTTATTGAGGTCTTTCTTACTTCCCTCGGTTTCGTTTTGTCATGGGTCGACGCCTACACTGACCACTATCTTCGTTTCAGGCTACGACATTTCTCGTTATAACGTATCCTTGGACCTTACAGTCCAGGTACTTAGTTCCGTTTAACCTTCACCAGTTTGTCCTCTACCGTTCTTACTTGCAGCTGTAAGATCCTTAGTCGCTTGATTTTACCTGACCTTACCCACTTAAATTGAGTCTACTGGTAATATAGATGATGACACCCGTCCTTAGGGAGTCTTCTTTACCTCATCGGTAGTACCAGTTGTTTTCTCAGGTTTTACGTCATGAACCTACGTTAGAGTTTTTACTGTCTTACTGGAGAGAAGCAAAGGTTCCGTTTGGTAAGTTATAGTGTCATTAGGTTCAGATACGGGGTTGGTCATTGTGACTTCTTCGACTTCAACTTGCCAAGATACTTCCCGATGTTCTGACAAATCTTGATTGTGGGGGTTTTCTACAGGAAAAGTAATATCCCCTGACCTTACGTTTTCATCCTTAAGTTCTTTGTGGACCTCATTGCCCGTTTAAACCGGAACCTCATGTCTTACTTCGTCCCGTTTCCATTATCTCAAAACGGTTCTCTTACGTGACCAGTATCGTTTGTGGGAGAAGGTTGTTGTGTTTTCTTCTGAGATGTGTACCTGAAGTGGTCTACCAGTTGTGGCTTTAGTCTAACTAATATAAGAAACGTCGGTTTCTATCTCTTCGAGATATGTCAGTTGTTTTTGTTCTGACCCTCGACTGACACCGTGTCTAGTACTTGAGGAATAACGGTTTAAGTCTAAATTTAAATTCTTTTATCCCTTTCGGTGATCTGGTAAGTCCATACTGGATGTAGTTTAGGGAATACTAATATGTCATCTTCACTCTTTATCTAAATTCCCAGATCTAGACTATCTATCTCACGGACTACTTGAAACCTACCTCCAAGGTCTGTAACATGTTCTCTGTCCTAGTTCTGGTAGGGGTACCTTTGCTTTACGTTTTTTCGTTTTACCGACAGACCTCTCCGTAATGTTTATCGACACTTTTCTTCTCTCCACTTTTCGTTCCTCTTTTCCTTTCTATATTCGTAGACCTACGTCTCAAGGTTTCTTATCGTTCCTCTCTATTCTTTCGGAAGGAGTCGTTAGTTGCGTTTCTTTGTCTTCTTTTGTTGTCTTACCCTTTCTGATCTCTAGAGAAGTTCTTTTAATCTCTATGGTTCCCTTATAAAGTACGTTTCTACCCGAGCTATTTCCTGTCTTTAACATCCCTAGATTGTCTTCGTCTTCTATAATTCTTCTCCACCGTTCTTATGTGTCTTCTTGACATGTTTTTTCTAGAAGTACTGGGTCTATTAGTACTACCACACTAGTGAGTGGATCTCGGTCTGTAGGACCTTACACTTCAGTTCACCCGGAATCTTTCGTAGTACTACTTGTATCGATCACCTTCACTACCTTAGGGTCAAGTCGATAAAGTTTAGGACTTCCTACTACGACACTTTCACGACGTGAGTCATACGATCGTTTAAACCTTTTGAGTCGTCATCGGTGTCCTGACTTTTTCAGTCAAAAGTAAGGTTAGGGTTTCTTTCCGTTACGGTTTCTTACGAGTTTTGATGGTGTGTTAACGTGAGTAGAGTGTACGATCATTTCATTACGAGTTTTGAGAGGTTCGGTCCGAAGTCGTTATACACTTGGCACTTGAGGGTCTACAAGTTCGACCAAAATCTTTTCCGTCTCCTTGGTCTATAGTTTAACGGTTGTAGACGACATAGTACCTTTTTCGTTCTCTCAAGGTCTTTTTGTAGATAAAGACGAAATAACTGATACGGTTTCGGAAACTGACACACCTAATGTTATTTGACACCTTTTAAGACTTTCTCTACCCTTATGGTCTGATGGACTGGACGGAGAACTCTTTAGATATACGTCCGGTCCTTCGTTGTCAATCTTGACCTGTACCTTGTTATCTGACAGAGGTTTATCCTTTTCCCCATACAGTTTCGACATATAACAGTGGGACGAATAAATTGAAAATAGGTCTCATGTAGTACTCTTTGCGACCCGATCTTCTTCGTGTTCGACCTTAGTTCTAACGGTCCTCTTTATCGTTATTGGAGTCTATACGTCTACTGTGGTGGGAATACCGTCTTTCACTTCTCCTTGATTTTTCGGAGAACTACTTTCACTTTCTCTTCTCACTTTTTCAACCGAATTTCGAGTTGTAAGTCTTTTGTTTCTAGTACCGTAGGTCAGAGTAGTGAAGTACCCTTTATCTACCCCGTTGTCACCTTTGTCACCGACTGAAATAAAAAACCCCGAGGTTTTAGTGACGTCTACCACTAACGTCGGTACTTTAATTTTTTACGAATGAGGAACCTTCCTTTCAATACTGGTTGGATCAATCGTATAATTTTTGGTTTGTAATAAAACGATTGTTTCCAGGTAGATCAGTTCCGATACCAAAAAGGACACCAGTGCATACCTACACTCTCAACCCGACACTTCTTTCGACTCGTGGTTTCTTAACTACGAAAACTTGACGCCACAACCTCTTCTGAGAACTCTCAAAGAACCTGACGTTCCTCTAGGACGGTCAGGTAAGATTTCCGCTAGTCAGGACCCATAAGTAACCTTCCTGACTACGACTTCGACTTTGAGGTTATGGACGGTGGAGTACGTTTCTCAACTGAGTAACTTTTTCTGGGACTACGACCCTCCCTAACCCCCGTCGTTCTCTTCCCCTGTCATCTCCTACTCTACCGACCTACCGTAGTGGTTGAGCTACTTGTACTCAAACTCACTTGAGACCCTCAACCACTACCTGTCCCTGCGGACCGCACGACGCTAAGTACCCCAACGTTCCTCAGCCTGTGTTGACTCACTTACTTGAATGACTGACAAGATATCTCTCATACCATCATGTCATAGAAATAAAGTTAGGGTCCTACAGACCTTCGTTCACATTTTCGTCGTCACTATATCTACTATATCTACTATATCACTATATCTACATGAGATTCTCCATGGTTCGTTATTGTTACCTTTGTTTTTACTTTCATTAAATCTCACCTCGTTCCGTTTTTCTACATCTCCAGTGAGTAAGTATTGTACTCAGTAAGTTGGTAGTCGTGCTAAGATTGTTTTTTTTCTGTTCTACATTGCTGAGAACACGACTACTACAAATGTTATCATAGTTTCTCCGCACTTTTCACTACCTCCTCTACCTCTCTGAAGAGTCACACACCTACGTCCTAGTCGTTTCTTAGCTCAAGGTGAGTCCAATTGCGTCTGAGTTCTCTTTTGATTTTCGAAATATTTCTAAACTTCTTCTTTGTGTCGTTTCTAAGTCTCCAAAATAAAATTACGACCGGTGCCGACCAAAGTAGTCAAGTTCCGACCTCGGTCGCAAACGTTGTATTTCCTTTCACCACTCCGTCACTCACAACTATACCATCGACGGGTCCTTAAAGAACTTTGTGAAACTCTTTAATGAGTATTTCCGTGTATAATTACGTTCGTCCAAAAATTACACCTACTCTGTCCTGGCATGACCTTCTCTTGCGGTCTGGTTTCAATGTAGTCATTACTCCTTTTCAACTACGGTCCGATATTTCGTCGTTTCCTATCCAATCGGGATGACAAACCACCGTTACGAAGACCGTTATACTTCGACTTCGGATGGAATCAAATAGTAAGTCTCTTGGGTTCTCGGGAATCTTTGTATCGGCTCCCGAAAGAAGGACAATACACCTTCTCATCGGGGTTTCGGACCCAATGTGTCTAGTAAAAGGTCCTGACCAAAAGGGTGGTGAAATAAGGTCTCCTTCTCTTTATAACGAATCTCTTCCTGTAAGTTATAAAACGACGAACTGCTGGGAGACCATTTGGGAGTCTCCCATTTACGAGAACCATTTAGGTACCCACTGGAAGTAGGTTGTAGTCTCATCACGTAGGTGGGGGTTTATGACACAACGAGTAGGTCGGAAACCTTGCCCCTCGATGTCGTTGAAAGTTCTGGATAGCAAGTACGGTGTGAGAAAAAGACCGTCATTTCCACTCACTACTTAGTCTTTGTTGGGACGTTCTTGAAACTTTCCTAATATTGTATAAGTTCCGGTATTTTTTTTTTCTTTTTCGTAACTTAAACGAAACACAACCGACAGTGGTACTAACTCTCTTGGAAACGAGTGTCAAACAAGTGTTAAAAGCACCTAAACTTTTCCATCTACTCCTCAGGTCTTTCAACAAGTCGTTGAGTCCCTGTAAGTCACTCGTCGACCTCGACCTATACGTTCTCCTACTTAAGTGACTTGACGAACGACGAGGTGTGTTCCTTAAATGATTACTTCTGGGAAGACCTTGACCTCAAGGTCTCTTTCCTACTTCTCTCTGCTCTCCCTTTTCTTTCATTCACCTCTAAGTACTGTGTTCTTTACCGTTCCCCTCAAAGAAATCAACTCCTTCGCGAAAAACGAAAACTCCGTGTCCTAGGCTTGTATCCTACCGTGTGTTTCCGACGTCGTCGGTAAGTCTTACGGCCGGTCTCGATGGTACGGCAGATACTGCTCCTTTTCTCTCGATGATGGGTATGTGGTGTAGTAGAAAAAAGTTCTGCCATCTATCTCAACTTAGGTCGTTCCTTATTCTTGGGTACGATAGTCGCAGTCAGTACTCACTTTGACGTGGACGGGAAGTGGAGGATAACGACTGTTGTGACGTCGAGGTGGTAGAGGATGAAGGAGAGGGAGAGCGTTAGTCATTGAGAAACAAGGACAAGGGAACTACGGTCGGGGATATACGGTCGACAACACGATATCAGGACATAAAAAGTTTCATAATACGATATTCTAATTTCTGGAAATAAAAACACACAAACAAAAAATACATAGTTATAATAAACGTACTTTTCATAATAATTGGATAACGTAATATCCTGATATATCGGTTAGGACCATGCACCCCTGGTTCCGACTAAAACAAATTGAATACCTACTTATCCTGAATTTTTGTGTACCAATCTTACCTTAAGTAAGCATATATCACTTGAGTGATATGATACAATCTATCTACGTTGTTCTCTCCAGTAAGAAGAGAAGACAGACTAAAATTCCCCTTTCTCGAAAGTCAAAGGTGGTAATACTACAATCGACATTCTTGGTATATTTTTTCTAGAAGTGTTGGGTCTATTAGTACTACCACACTAGTGAGTGGATCTCGGTCTGTAGGACCTTACACTTCAGTTCACCTGGAATCCTTCGTAGTGATACTTGTTTCGATCACCTTCGCTACCTTAAGGTCCACTCGATAAATTTTAGGACTTCCTACTACGACACTTTCACGACGAGAGTTATACGGTCGTTTAAACCTTTTGAGTCGTCACCGGTGTCCTGACCTTTTCCAGTCAAAAGTAAGGTTAGGGTTTCTTTCCGTTACGGTTTCTTACGAGTTTGATGGTGTGTTAACGTGAGTAGAGTATACGATCATTTCATTACGAGTTTTGAGAGGTTCGGTCCGAAGTCGTTATACACTTGACTCTTGAAGGTCTACAAATTCGACCAAAATCTTTTCCGTCTCCTTGGTCTCTAATTTAACAGTTGTAGGTGACCTAGTACCTTTTTCGTTCTCTCAAGGTCCTTTTGTAGATAAAGACGAAATAACTGATACGGTTTCTGAAACACACCTAGTGTTATTTGACACCTTTTAAGACTTTCTCTACCCTTATGGTCTGGTGGATTGGACGGAGAACTCTTTAGACATACGTCCAGTCCTTCGTTGTCAATCTTGACCTGTACCTTGTTATCTGACAGAGGTTTATCCTTTTCCTCATACAGTTTCGACATATAACAGTGGGACGAATAAATTGAAGATACGTCTCAATTGTAGTACTCTTTGTGACCCGACCTCCTTCGTGTTCGACCTTAGTTCTAACGGCCCTCTTTATAGTTATTGGAGTCTATACGTCTACTATGGTGGGAATACCGTCTTTCGCTTCTCCTTGATTTCTCGGAGAACTACTTTCACTTTCTCCTCTCACTTTTTCGACCGAACTTCGAGTTATAGGTCTTTTGATTCTAGTACCGTAGACCAGGGTAGTGAAGTACGTTTATCTACCCCTTTGTCACCTTTGTCACTGTCTAAAATAAACTCCCCCCGGAGGTTTTAGTGACGTCTACCACTAACGTCGGTACTTTAATCTTCTGTAAACGAGGAACCTTCTTTTCGATACTGGTTGGATCTGTCGTATAAGTTTTCGTCTCTGTAATGAAACGGTTGTTTCCAGGTACGTCAGTTCCGATACCAAAAAGGTCACCTTTGAATACCTACACTTTCAACCTGATATTTCTTACGACTCACGGTTTCTTAACTGCGAAAACTTCACACCACAACCTCTTCTGAGAACTCTCAGGGAACCTGACGTTCTTCTAGGTTGGTCAGGTAGGATTTCCTTTAGTCAGGACCCACAAGTAACCTTCCTGACTACAACTTCGACTTTGAGGTTATGTAAACGGTGGACTACTCTTCTTGACTGAGTAAACTTTTCTGGGACTACGACCCTTTCTAACTTCCACCTCCTCTTCCCCTGCTGTCTCCTACTCTACCAACCTACCGTAGTGGTTGTGTTACCTGTACTCAAACTCATTTGAGACCCTCAACCAGTATTTGTCCCTCCGGACCGTACGACGTCAGGTACCCCAGCGTTTCTTAACCTGTGTTGACTCACCGACTTGACTCGACTCGATACCCAAAAAGTATATACGAAAAATAACACAAGTCAATACAAGGGAGATATGGCTGAAACTACGTAAAAATAGTACTTACCTGCAACTTAAAACAGTTTTTTTAAAAAGGTGAATAACTCTACTAGCATATCAAAAACAAGAAGTCAAACAATTACACCGCATAGTGTGACTAACTAAACGTCTATGACTTCGTAGGTACGAAGGGACCTTGTTCGGAGTGAACTAGTGTCACATACTAGCAGAAATAAACAACTTAAGTCAAGTTATCTTGAAACAACTCCTAAAGACGTAAGTAGTCCCTATAATCGGATATTAAAAGACACTACCGAAAGAAATGTCATAGTGTCATTGACACCGGAGTATCATACTTAGTCTTCACACAGTAGGAAAGGTTCAAAAACCTTAGTAAACTCTTTCTATCATAATCGAGAATAGATACACAAACCATGTTACGGAGACACTTCTACAAGTCAGAACCTGGACACAAACGAACCTCAAAAAATTTAGTGTTTAAGTTAAAATGGTGGTCACTAACAAAATAAGTCTAACAGATAAAGAAGGACTAAGTCAGAACCTTATAACATACAAAGATCTTTACATACAGAAGATAAAACAGGTTAACAATCGTATATTGACAAGTATCATAAGAGTATAATAATAAAAACCTAGAGACACTATAACCAATAAAGAGAAGACAAATCCGGGAGAAAAGAAGAACTACTCGAACTTATTTCCAAATAGTAAAACTATTAGTTAAGTTTTTTTGTCGTCAACAAAAGTAACCATAAAGATAACGAGAACCTTAGACAAAATAAATAAAGAGACTAAAAATAATAAAGGAAAGATGTCGACTAAAACTCGGAAAAAACAAGAAAAGGATTTAGAAAGTCTACTATCCAATTGAACTCTGAAAAGAACATAGAACTCCACGTGAACATAGTGATATTTAAAGGGAGAATTTTGACTAAAACGATATAGGGAATTTGAAACCTTACTTACGATGCTAAAGTAAAAGTAAAAAGAGTTCCATATAACTAAAGGAGTAATCAAAGAAGTAACTGAGTAAAAAAAGAATCATTGGACGACAAAACCTCTTCCATTGCCGTGGGGTGAGGTCATGAGAACGGACCTTTTAGGGTACCTACCTCCACAGACCACCCGACGTCAGGTACCCCAGCGATTCTCGGCCTATGCTGACTCACTGAAGTGAAAGTGAAAAGTGAAAGTACGTAACCTCTCCTTTACCGTTGGGTGAGGTCACCAGAACGGACCTCTTAGGGTCCCTACCCCCTCGGACCACCCGACGACAGATACCCCAGCGTGTCTCAGTCTGTACTGACTTCTTTGAATCGTCTTCATCGTCGTCGTTGGACGACAAATTAGAGGTGTACAAACACAAAAGGGGTAAAAAGAGGGTCAGTAACTTAAGATCAAAGTATTACAACACCAGTCTCTTGTACGAACTATATTAAAAATTGGAGAAGTTAAGTGACTCTGAACAAAACACGGGATCATACACTAGATAGAGACTCTTGTAAAGGGAGTATAAACTTTTTTTTTTTTACACATAAGACGACACACCCCTACCTTACAGGACATCTATAGTTCAGGTTGACTAGAAAACATCATTAATTCTGGTGACAACGGAATTACTAAGATACAGACTTACTGAACAGGAAACTGCACTCACCCCACAACTTCACGGATGATGAGAGCATCGTCCGAAGGGTCCACCGTCGTCACCGGTCCTTCGGCGGACGGTCCCGTCCTCTGTCTGCTCTACACCCAAGTTAGGGACCCAGTCCTTCTAAGGACCCTCTTTCTTTACCCTTCGGTGAGGTCATAAGAACGGACCTCTCAGAGTACCTGTCTCCTCGGACCACCCGATGTCAGGTGCCCCAGTATCTCTCAGTCTGTACTAATTCGTGTGGAGATCATCATCATAATAGTATAATAACCACTAAAAGGGGACATACAGGTAATTATAAACGAAATACATAAATTAACGAGGACATAGACAATGTATACACAATTATTTATTTTTAAGAGAAGAATATGACTAGATAAATGGTACTATATTATGGGAAGAAACAGAAAAAAAATTATCTCAAACAAAAACTAAGATAAAACACAATATACTCATAACGATGTGGGTGAACGAACCGTATACAAACGTACTTTATACAAAAAGGTAGAGGAGCAAAAGTCAGAGACATACGAAAATCGAGTCTTAACTTATAGAATTTTCGTTGTATCTCCACTCCAAAAAGAAAAAAGAAAAGAAAAAATGAGTCAGTCAGTGGTGTGTGGGAAACAAACCTCGTAAATGAGTAAACTGTAAATTTCACTAATAACCCCTGAAGAGACATCAGGCACTAATTCTTGGGTGTTAGGTCCGAAGACCAAGCTCTCCCGCTTCATCCACCGGTACGCGAGTAGACGATGATGCTCTCGTGGTTTTAGTGTGGATCGACAACTTGTTGGTAGATGTCCTCCTGAGGTCTTGGACGGTTTTTTTCTATGGAGTGAAGGTTTCTGTTTCTTCTTCGGTGTCGTTCTACTCGTTCTACCGTCCTACCCGTGTTAGCACTATTTTAGTTTAGGGTGTCGACGGCCCACCCACTGGGTGTTTCCCCTCCTGTTGTTATACTTTTTCAAGAGGGTTCCGATACCAAAAAGGTCCCCAGTGCATACCTACACTCTCAACATGATATTTCTTTCGACTCACGACTTCTTAATTACGAAAACTTCACACCACAACCTCTTCTAAGAACTCTCAGGGAACCTGACGTTCCTCTAAGTTGGTGAGGTAGGATTTCCTCTAGTCAGACTTATAAGTAACCTTTTTGACTACAACTTCGACTTTGAGGTTTCGAAACCGGTGGACTACACTTTTCGACTGAGTAAACTTTTTTGGGATTACGACCCTTCCTAACTTCCGTCCTCCTCTCCCCTGCTGTCTCCTACTCTACCAACCTGTCGTAGTGGCTGAGTTACTTGTACTCAAACTCATTTGAGGTCTTCCACCACTACCTGTCCCTCCGGACCACACGACGTCAGGTACCCCAGCGTCTCAATCTGTACTGACTCGTTGACTTGACTTGACTTGACAACACTTCCAAACCTTGGAGTACAGTCCGAAGGGTCGGACCCCTGGGTTCTTCCCTGACCTTTAGGGGTGTTTTAGACTGGTGTTTCCAGTCGCCCTAAACAAATGTTCTGAAGGGTATCCTGACCCCCTTTGTCTTTGAGGTCAGAACCTACCATGTTTGTTTTGGAACGGACGTGGGTCTGGGTCTCCTTTCCTCGTTACCGAGGTGTCCTTTGACTTGGTTTGGAGGGACGATCACAACCTCCCAGACGACACCTCCGCACCCATTGGTCCCCGAGTGGTGTCCCTGTCCCCAGATCGTCGTCGACAGACCCGTCCAGGGGAGACTTCATTCCCTGGTATCAAGGATATCTGGGTTCCCGATCCGACGGAGTCCGGTTTTTGATGGTGGACGCTTTCACTTTCTCCTCTCGCTTTTCCAACCGAATTCCGAGTTGTAAGTCCTTTGCTTCTAGTACCGTAGGCCAGGGTAGTGAAGTACCCTTTATCTACCCCTTTGTCACCTTTGTCACAGTCTGAAATAAAAAACCCCCCGAGGGTTTAGTGACGTCTACCACTGACGTCGGTAGCTTAATTTTCTGCGAATGAGGAACCTTCTTTTCACTACTGGTTGGATCTATCACATAAGTTTTCGTCTCTGTAATGAAACGGTTATTTCCAGACAGATCAGTTCCGATACCAAAAAGGTCACCAGTACATACCTACACTCTCAACCTGACACTTCTTCCGACTCGTGACTTAACTACGAAAACTTGACACCACAACCTCTTCTGAGAACTCTCAGGGAACCTGACGTTCCTCTAGGTTGGTCAGGTAAGACTTCCTCTAGTCGGGACCCTAAAGAAACCTTCTTTACTACGATTTCGACTTCGAGGTCATGAAACCGGTAGAGTACGCTTCTCAACTGAGTAACCTTTTCTGAGACTACGACCCTCCCTAACCCCCGTCCTCCTCTTCCCCTACTGTCTCCTACTCTACCGACCTACCGTAGTGACTGAGCTACCTGCACTTAGACTCACTTGAGGTCCTCAAGCACTACCTGTCCCTCCGGACCACACGACGCTAAGTACCCCAACGTTTCTCAGCCTGTGCTGATTCGCTGACTTGACTTGACTTGACTACAGTTGGGGTGGGTAGTTGTCTATTAACCCAATTTCGAAAAGACTCGTTTCCGGACGGATGATCTCATTCTTGGTCGAAAAGGGTGGTGGTAGTCAGGGAGGATAGTCCTACGAATGTGTTCGGAGAATCGGAGGAGGTAGTCTCCCGTCTGTCTTCTTCGTCCCTCTTAGTGTTAGGGTGTCACTGACTTTGTTTTGGTGTAATGTAAAGTAGTGCTGCTTTTCGTCCATCAATGTAGCGTCTACTTCCTTGTTCTATTTTGGACTCTTTTTGTTGATTTATTTCCCTTCGATCCGTTGGCAGGTCTTTTTCTTAAGTGTTATTACTATCACTTACACTAAGTCCTAGAACCTTTTTCTTACCTCCGTACCTAACTCTTCTATACTCTTTACAAGTGGTTTCTGGAATCTCTTCATTTCTTGTTTATTTGTCTCTGCTTATTATGTGACATTCCCCGGGTGTCGTGTTTTCGGCTCCGTCTTCGGGCCCTTCTACTGGACAACCTGTGTTACGACCTTTGGTTACGGTGTTTTGTCTTATTCTTTTCTCCTACTTTTACTTACTCCTGTCGGATTCTCCGGAGACCCTGTTGTAATTTGTGTAGTCGTAAGAACGATATCCCCATCGTCTTCCTCTTCTCTCTCTCTTTCCGGGACTCTTTTATAAACTTCTCTATTATCGACTTTTTAAGGGATTGTACCCTTTCCTTTATTAGTTGGTTTAGGTTCTTCGTGTATCTCACGGTCCGTCCTATTTGGTTTCTTCCTTGTGTAGTTTTGTGTCCCATCAGTTTGACTGTTTTTAATTTCTGTCTCTATCTTATAATTTTCATTGTTCCCCTTTTCCTGTTTATTGTATGTTCCCTTGAGGGTAGTCCTATGGTGGACTAAAGAGTTGTCTTTGAGATGTTCGGTCTTCCCTACACGTACTATATGACTACATTCCTTCTATATGGGTAAACTTACGTCTCAAGGTTTCTTATCGTTCCTCTCTATTCTTTCGGAAGGAGTCACTAGTCACGTTTCTTTATCTCCTTTTCTTGTCTTACCCTTTCTGATCTCTAGAGAAGTTCTTTTAATCTCTATGGTTCCCTTGTAAGGTACGTTACTCCCCGAGTTATTTCCTGTCTTTACCATACCTGGACTGTCTTCGTCTTCTGTGATTCTTCTCCACCGTTCTTATGTGTCTTCTTGTTATGTTTTTTCTAGAAGTCAAGTCAAGTCAAGTCAAGTAAAGTCAACGAGTCAGCACAGGCTGAGAAACGATGGGGTACTTAACGTCGTGCGGTCCGGAGGGACAGGTAGTGGTTGAGGGCCTCAAGTGAGTCTGAGTACAGGTAGCTCAGGCACTACGGTAGGTCGGTAGAGTAGGAGACAGCAGGGGAAGAGGAGGACGGGGGTTAGGGAGGGTCGGAGTCTCAGGAAAGGTTTCTCAGTTGAGAAACATACTCCACCGGTTTCATGACCTCAAAGTCGAAATCCTAGTAAGGAAGGTTTCTAGAGGAAGTCCTACCTGACCAACCTAGAGGAACGTCAGGTTCCCTGAGAGTTCTCAGAAGAGGTTGTGGTGTCCAGTTTTCGTAGTTAAGAAGTCGCGAGTCGGAAGAAGTGTCAGGTTGAGAGTGTAGGTATGCACTGGTGTCCTCTTTGGTATCGGAACTGATCTACCTGAAATCAGCCGTTTCATTACAGAGACGAAAACTTATATGATAGATCCAACCAGTATTGAAAAGAAGGTTCCTCATTCGCAGAAAATTAAAGTACCGACGTCAGTGGTAGACGTCACTAAACCCTCGGGGTTTTTTATTTCAGACTGTGTCAAAGGTGACAAAGGGGTAGATAAAGGGTACTTCACTACGTTGGCCTACGGTACTAGAAGTAAAAGACTTACAACTCGGAATTCGGTTGAAAAAGTGAGAGGAGAAAGTGAAAGTAGTTCTCCGAAAAGTCGAGGAGAAGTGAANTTCGTTACCAATCTTGACCTGTACCTTGTTGTCTGACCAAGGTTTAACGCTTTCCTCATGCAGTTCCGACATATAACAGTGGGACGAATAAATTGAATGTACGTCTCATACAGTACGCTTTGAGACCCGACCTACTTCGTCTTTGACGGTAGTCCTAACGACCCTCTTTATCGTTATTGGAGTCTATACGTGTACTGTGGTAGCAATACCGTCTTTCGTTTCTCCTTGATTTCTCGGAGAATTACTTTCACTTTCTCCTCTCACTTTTTCAACCGAATTCCGAGTTGTAAGTCTTTTACTTCTAGTACCGTAGGCCAGCGTAGTGAAGTACCCTTTATCTACCCCTTTGTCACCTTTGACACAGTCTGAAATAAAAAACCCCGAGGGTTTAGTGACGTCTACCACTGACGTCGGTACTTTAATTTTCTGCGAATGAGGAACCTTCTTTTCAATACTGGTTGGATCTGTTGTATATGTTTTCGTCTCTGTAATGAAACGGCTGATTTCAGGTAGATCAGTTCCGATAACAAAAGGGAACCAGTGCATACCTACACTCTCAACCTGACACTTCTTCCGACTCGCGACTTCTTAACTACGAAAACTGGACACCACAACCTCTTCTGAGAACTCTCAGGGAACCTGACGTTCCTCTAGGTTGGTCAGGTAGGACTTCTAGAAACCTTCCTTACTAGGATTTCGACTTTGAGGTCATGAAACCGGTGGAGTATGTTTCTCAACTGAGAAACCTTTCCTGAGACTCCGACCCTCCCTAACCCCCGTCCTCCTCTTCCCCTGTCTCCTACTCTACCGACCTACCGTAGTGCCTGAGCTACCTGTACTCAGACTCACTTGAGACCCTCTACCACTACCTGTCCCTCTGGACCGCACGACGTTAAGTACCCCGACGTTACTCAGTCTGTACTGATTCACTGACTTATTTGACTTACATACTGACTTGACTTGACCTACATACTGACTTAGTGAGTGTGTTTTCTTGAAAAACTTTAAATCTCACAAATAGGAAAACGGTCAAAAAGATTTACAGCATACCTATTATTGTATATGTTTTAAAATGTATATAAACATATCCTATACTAATTATATTTAATTTATATTTAATATAAAATTAATAATTATTGTATTAAGTTCCACGAGGATACGAGTAAAAAAGACGTGAACTATAAGAGTCTCTTAACAATTATACAGAGTGATACTATTATATAAAAATGAAAAGGGAATATACAGAAGACTAAAAACGAAATACATAGAAACGAAGAAAATTCCACAGATTACCAAGTACGGTAGAAGAAACACTTGACATCGGAGATAGTAATTTTTATAAGTAGAAACAAAGTAAAAATTTTATGTATTTTAATTTAAACTTAACTTTTTGTTTTTTCTTAGGTGGAAGGTTACGTCTCCTGTACCCAAACTACCGACCAACCCCTTGACTCTACGGTCGACGGTCCTCTCGTGGACCGGTTACGGTGTGGTCTCTTTCTCTCGGGTGTCTGACACTGGCTCTGAACCGTGTCGCTTTGTGCGTGGCCTTTGCGAGTCACTGGTAGCTAGCCGTCTATGCGGTAAAAAAGTGAACAAAGGACCAATACAAGTATCAAGGAAGAGTAAAGAAAAGCGAAGAAAGGAACACCCAACTACAAAAAGAAATCACCACACGAACCAGGAAAAGGATACCAAAGACACATAGATAATATTCAAAAACAAAACACCAATGGTTTCCTAAGTTTATATAACTGGATCTTGTTATAGACGAACAAAATTTGACCATCAGTAAATCCCAGTTTTTCTCAACTTTTGTAGTAATATAGACATAAAAAACGAGGAGAGGGGATGTAACACACAAAAAACTACAGCATGAAACGTAGAAGTACAAATAGGGAAGAGACAAATGCCGTCAATGACAACTAGAATGAAAAACCAGAAAATTAGAAACATGATTAAATAAATTCACCAACTAAGTATCGGAAGTCATATGTAAATGAAATGAGTACCCTAAAAAAAAAAAAAGTGAGTCACGTTAAAAGACCAGTAAATGGGTATAACATTATACATAGTTGTCAAGAAAAAAAAAAAATCAAGTAATTAAAAAAAAAATTAAAAAGAAGTCACCATATTGTGTATATAAATTATTTGGGTTTGTAGAAATCAAAGGTAGAACCAGAATGTTCTTAAAAATAAAGGACATCTAAGAATGAAGAACAACATCGGTAAAGAAAAGGTGAATCTCTTCTGAGATATATAGAAAATCCCATCCAAATCATAACTACTTGAGGAAAGTAAGACTCTTTAAGTAACAGTGAAGAAGTTAAGATTTAGTATGAGAACAACTCATCTTATAGGACCTCAAGTGACAACCGTTTTCACCTGAAACTTGCCTGGTACTATCTGGGTCCTAACCCTCTCTTAACCTGGTCTCGGGACACTCGTAGTCCCACCTTTCGTTCAACTAACGTCGGACTAGAGTCGAACCAAGTAAGACAGGACATTGTCCTCAAAGAGTTGACACCTCAACCTTACGTTCCGGAGAACTTTTTTTACCTGGGACAAGGAATGACTCCTTCATACTTCCAAGACCAACTTAGTTACGTTGTTCCAACAACACATTGGACTCACAGGTCTAGATTTTTGGAACACTGAGAACACTTCTTGGTTCATAACATAATTTAAAACCATTTTTAAAGTTGAAAAAATCGGAAGGATAAACCTCTTTCATATTGGGAAATTTATTTTTATAATAATTGTGTCTTTAATATATCTCGTGGATTTTAAGACAATACGACCATCTTACAACGATCAGGATAAAGAGTATTAATGGAATTTAACGTTGGACGGACGGTCGTGTCCTCTGTCTTCTCTGGGCCCAAGGTAGCGACTCAGGTCTTCCAGACGCCTACCCTCGGTACCGTTGGGCGACGTCATAAGGACGCACTCTTAGGGGCACCTGTTTACTCGGACCGCCCGGCGTCAGGGGTCCCGGCGTCTCTCCCCGTGCGTCACCGACTCGTACGTGTGTGTGATGGACGGTGCGGTCACCGGTGTGAAGAAAGTTGACGTGACATTAGTCTAGAAGTTCGAACTGGAAAGTTTCCAGAAAACGGCAAATAACAATATGAGACTACGAAAACGTTTTGAGAAGTAGAAGTCCTTCTGAGTACCTTTCCTGAAACACTCTTCACGTCCGAAGACTCTTGAGAGTCTAGTATGATAGTTTGACCTATTCTTTAATTTCTTAAGATTATTCCTCTAGGTAGGTCAGGGAAGACTTCCTCTGGTCGGGACCCTAAAGAAACCTTCCTTACTGTGATTTCGACTTTGAGGTCATGAAACCGGTGGAGTACGTTTCTCAACTGAGTAACCTTTTCTGAGACTACGACCCTCCCTAACCCCCGTCCTCCTCTTCCCCTGCTGGCTCCTACTCTACCGACCTACCGTAGTGACTGAGTTACCTGGACTCAGACTCACTTGAGACCTTCAACCACTACCTGTCCCTTCGGACCGCACGACGCTAAGTACCCCAGTGTGTCTCAACCTGTGCTGACTCACCGACTTGACTTGACTTGACTTGACTTACCTTTTAGGTCACCGAGGTATTTTGATAATTGTCTTCTAATCCTAGTCCCTAATCAATTTATCCTGACTCACCTGGATACTCATACCAATATTAAAAAACCAAAACAGACTTTATAATGACAAAAAAATGGACACAAAAGGTCTATATTCCTTCCAAAATTTGATGTGGGGATGTTTATCTTGACTTCGACAGAAAGGAGCGATGGACTAGAGAGGTCTTAAACCCTTGAGAATCCGAGGGTCTTCGAAAGAGTCTACACGTACACACACGATTCAGAAAAATCGGTACAGGTGAGAAACCCTGAGACACCTGACGTCGGGTGGTCCGAGGAGACAGACACCCTAACAGGTCCGTTCTTATGACCTCTCCCAACGGTACGGGAAGAGGCCCCTAGAAGGACTAGATCCCTAACTTGGGTATAGAGAATATAGGGGACGTGACCGTCCGTCCAAGAAATGGTCATCGCGGTGGACCCTTCGGCAAAGAGTCCATATTCCTTCCAGTTGAAGATTGTCCACGGTCTTAGAGTTCCATAAAGTCCTGGAGGTCTACTCTTCTTAAGTGAGCTTAGATAGTAGGTTTAAATATCTATAGTGTCCACTTTTGACATTGTATAGGGACAACACTGAAAGGACCGGGACTTTCCAAAAAAAAACACACACACACACAAAAAATTCAAGTTAGACTAGCGAATACTTTTCGAAGTTGTGTTGGTTAAATTTCCGGATAACTAGTTAAATGGTGTCTGAATAAAGTGTTTGTCTAATTAGAATTAAACCGGTATAAACCATCTTCATTCCCATTAAAATTTCTCTTTTGTCTACAAAATCACTTATAATTTAAGATCAAAATAGGTACCTCCAGACATAAATGACCGATTCTGAGTGGAAGATCTGTCAATGAACACTTCAAATCAAAGACTTGTCTGTGAGACTCAAACAAAGACTTCAAACAGATTGAAACCTACTTCTAGACTAAATGGCACTGGTCACTGACCCTCTACTGCGTAGGACCTTTTCTATAGTCCATTGTCTGAGAAATATCGGCGGAACCTTTGGTACGGTCCGGCGAGGACCTACTTGCCGTTGAGGACCAAAACTGTGGACTAACGTTGAGTCTGTCCGCGTTGGCGTGGTCCTACTCGTCTACCGCCGTAGACTTTGTCTACTGAGTTCTACGCCTTGATCCGGACACACGACTGGAAACTGTCAACGAGTGTGAACACGAATACTTGGTTTACATAGAACAGAAACACGAGTTAGAATCCGTTCAAAGTTTTTATCTAGTTTAACGACAAATACCGGTTTATGGATACAAGTAATGAGGAGCTAACGGAACAACCTTAAAAGGAGAGGTCCCGGGATTGACCTACCGAGAACCTTTAAAAATTTCTTTTCTTTACGACCGTGGTGTGTTCGAGTACAATAGTGGTCATATCGACTCTGAAAGACTAGGTCGGTTAATTATTACGGATAAGAGTTGGACCGGTATCTATGAGGAAAAGTCCTCCACAATATAAAACCCATCGAGGATTGTCCGGGGTCACCTAAAAAAGTTGTTCAAATACTGTAACTGAGAGGGGTCCAACAAATCCTTCTATATATTAACCAAAGGGAACCCGAGTTCCAGTGGATGTTCATTGGAACCTTTGTCGAGGTCGGTCAGACGGTTAGACACAAATTGTGTCCGTGTGACTCGAGTTAGTCAAAAGGTTTTCATACTAGTAAACTAGTGTCACAAACGAGGAAGTGAATCTTGTCTTCCATAATGAGTACATCTCCGAAATTGTCTTAAGTGAGTCGTTCGAAACTTACTGTCATTAGTTGGGTAATCCAAGAGTCAAACCTTCAGAGGTACTACTCTTTTCGTCAGAGTGTCTTAAGTGTCGGGAGTCATGAAATCGACTAAGGGTTCCTCCTTAAACCGCACGACGGCAGGCACCCCAGCGTTTCTCAGCCTGTATTGACTCGCTGACTTGCCTTGACTTACCCCTTAAACACGACAGTACACATGACTTACGACACAGAAATATGGACCACTCAGAAGTTTACATTGATCGGAATGTTGGGTGCACTTCGCAGTGTAGAGACGAGCCTTTCCAAGAGAAGGGAATCTCCTTCGTGGTCCTTTTACGAAACCAAATCCTCCTAGAACCGAATTCAAAAACGATTACTACAACTAGGATGTCCGTTAAAATCAATGTGAAACACCTTGAATGTTCCATTATCAAAGAAAATATGATACACAGTGAACGAATACGATTCTATCATACAAATATAAAAGTTAGTTTACTTTTATATCTAATACGGTTATCAAGAGATATTTTATTATCCGTATGTGTTACATGTACACTCTTTTTAACCAAATTCAGAATGACCTGCTGGATCTTAACTGACAGTCAGGAACGGTTTGTAAGACGATCATATTTATTGGGGTATTTTTGTCTTGGTTGTATAATCCTGAACCATAGTTCCCTATACTGTCTGGGTCCCTTCCTTTCGTTGATGGGATCTTTTATAAACGAGTGGCTGACGAAAGATGGTTTACTACTTACTAGTTTCCCCCCTTTAACACTTTATTTTAAGTATAAAATGCTGTTCTGTTCTTTGTAAATTTATTTTTTTAAAAAACAAATGGCGAACTAAAGGAGAGAGGGGAGATGACGTGTACTGTGTTACTGGTTTGGGGGAGGTAGTCTTCATGGACGAGTCGGTGTTTTTCGTTGTCAAAGGACCGTAGTCACTCTGTCGTGGAATTTTCTGTCGTAACGAAGATCTGAACATTCCCTGGTACTACTACGAATCTATACCTGATACATTTGAGAGTTGTTATACAGTAAATTACGTATAGGGGGACGGAGTTTTTTTGAACATAATGACACGGAACTTAAGTTTACCCGTCTTATCAAGAGTCTCGAAGAAAATAGTTATTTTTTATTTACTCTGAAAAAATAGTTGTCACCACAGACCGGTAACTTTAAGACAAACCAATCGAATCACGAATAGATTACTAGTCTAACTCTAAAGGAATTTACGGACCTTAGTCATACAGAGGGTCCCAAAAAACTCACAGACCACATGCACACACCCAGTGCCAAGTTGTGGTTCGGTCCGTCAACTGTCAAAGGGTAATCAGAAGTAAAGAATGAATACGTTTCGGAGTTCTAGTCGGAAGCAACAACAACAAGTTAACGAGTCAGCACAGGGTGAGAAACGCTGGGGTACCTGACGCCGTATGGTACGAAGAGACAGGAAGTGGTAGAGGGCCTCGAACGTGTTTGAGTACAGGTAACTCAGCCACTACGGTAGGTTGGTAGAGGATGAGACAGTAGGGGAAGAGGAGGACGGAAGTCAGAAAGGGTCGTAGTCCCCGAAAACGTTACTCAGCCGAGGAACGGAGTCCATTGGTTTCATAACCTCGAAGCCGAAGTCGTAGTCAGGAAGGTTACTCATAAGTCCCAACTAAAGGAAATCCTAACTGACCAAACTAGAGGGACGTCAGGGTTCCTGAGAGTTCTCACTTATAAGTCCCGGAAGAGTTCAGAACGGGTTCAAATACGTGACGAATCGCATTAGGAACCGTACGCACAACCAAAGGCTTAAGAATACTTACACGACCTCGAATTTTCGAAGATGTCTGTAAGAGGTCGAAAAGGAAAATTCGAAAGACAAATTGGTTAAAACGACGAGGTTTGACAAAGGTGACGGATTCCACACCGTCTCAATTAGTTAAGGGAGAGTCACAAACAAACGAAGAAAAAACTGTTTGCGAAGACCCCTTTTTCGAAAGGGTCCGAACGTTCACTCTAAAAGACCCCTTGGTCGTCTATCCAGTTTACTACTGAGAAGAGAACCTTTATCCAAGACTTCCTCGATGTCGGAGTAAGATGGAACGGACCATAGACGGTAATACGAGGAAAAGTGGTGCTAACAATCGATAATAAAAAGTCACGTTGTCACCTCGACCTCAACTCCTCTAACCTAATCTCATTCGATAAAAGAACTTATTTACGAAGGATCCAACGACGTTCGGGAACCAACTAAAGGTCAAGACTTTTTCAACTGAGACTATTAAAACGGTCGAAAGAGTAGTGAAAATACCTCTTTTATTAAAAGTCTCCACGAATGTAGAGGTAAAAACACTACATTGAGATTCCCATATTAAGTTTAAGTCCAGGAGAGGGAACGACTGGTTAGGAGGTGGATAATGTAGACACCAAGAGTCTGAAATGTACGTAGTCTTAGTGGAGTTTCCGATTTTATGTCTAACGACCTGAGGTGTGGATCTCAAAGGTTCAGTCCAGACTTCAACCTGGATGGACACTTAAACGTAAAATTTTTGTAATTACGACTAAGACAACCATACCCCTAGTGTGGAGTTCTTGATGACGTAATATAGGACATCTTTAGTTTTCGCCACGGAAGTAAAGTAACGGTATCCATCACGAAGGGGAGAGACTTTAGTTGTTATTATGTACATTTAGTAATTATGTATAGACTTGACTCCACAACCTCTTCTGAGAACTCTCAGGGAACCTGTCGTTCCTCTAGGTTGGTCAGGTAGGATTTCCTTTAGTCAGGACTTATAAGTGACCTTCCTGACTCCGACTTCGACTTTGAGGTTATGAAACCGGTGGACTAAGCTTCTTGACTGAGTAACCTTTTCTGGGACTACGACCCTTTCTGACTTCCGTCCTCCTCTTCCCCTGTTGTCTCCTACCCTACCAACCTCCTGTAGTGACTGAGTTGCCTGTACTCAAACTTATTCGAGGTCCTCAATCACTACCTGTCCCTCCGGACCGCACGACGTCAGGTACCCCAGTGTTCTCAGTCTGTGTTGATTCACTGACTTGACTTGACTATATGGATATAAATAGATAGATAGATATAATGTGTTATGTATTCATAAATCATGAATGATGTACGATCCATACTTTGTACCCCTCTCCCTGTACCGTGTTGGAAACTTTTTTGACCGTATCGGGTATAAATGGACTGTCCCCTCTATGTTACTAGGGTTTCCATCAAAAAGGTTTCACCCCGAGCAGGTAACGTGAGGCCGACACGACTGGAGACGCTAGAGGGACTTACACCCTTTGTTCCGACGTACCAAACACCATCACCCCTTGAGAGGGGGGTCCCCTTTTTTTTTTCTTATTGTATCGGGTTCTATGTTGTATTTGTCTAACATTGGTTTACCCAGGTTCTACAGTCTATTCAGTTAAAGCTGATCTGGAATTAGGAGTTATATACGAGTAACATTATGTAGTTGTTCGATTTACTGTTTGGGTCTCCGTGGTACCGTCAAGGTGTCCTCGATCATACGTCACTCTCACATCGGAAAACTAAGATCTTATGTACCTCACAAAAAGTTTCTCATTGTATCTAGCTAAGACTACGGAACCCTGTACGTACGTCCTAATTTTTTTTCTGAGTGTATCACTCTCGCTAAGGATAAAACCAAGATAAAAAGAGAGGAAACTAATGTAGTACTATTTTTACGGTAAAGAGACGAACGAAAATTTGATACAAAGATCACGAACCATTGGAAGGCAAAAAGTGTCCGTCATCCAAAATCCGAATCTCTAAAATCATCTTTTTTACGAGAAATTAAGGGTCTTAAATTTTTGAAACGAAATACAAGTGAAGAGGAAGTCAACGAAAGTTGAACCCTCTCCACTATGTCCGAAAGTTAAATGTCATTAAATGCTTCAGAGGGAGAATTTCTTTAACTTCCTTTTTGTGTAAATAAATTTCTTTTATTTATGATGACACTTACATATGTGTCTATGCTATACCTTCTCTAATTTTGGACCTTTTGGGACGGGGTTGTTTGTCCAATCACATAGGTTAACCTAGTCATATCAATCAATCAATCAAGTCAGCGAGTCAGCACAGGCTGAGAAACGCTGGGGTACTTAGCGTCGTGCGGTCCGGAGGGACAGGTAGTAGGATTTTCCTCTGTTCCCTTTGCACTGATTTCATAGTCAAGAAGTTTCTCCTTCTCTGAACCTACCTCTTTCTCGTTGTGGACACTTTGACTCTTGATAGTTCGTCCTTTACCAAAGAACCATTCTTTACACGATGTAGTCACCCGACTCTCAAAGCAAGGTGTTTGACGGGTCGGTCAAGAGTATCAGGTTGAAAATATCATTTAGACTCTATGAAAACAAAAGTAGTTGTCATCAGACCCGAGGGACCGTCGACCCAAGGGACCGTCCTCCAAAACGTCAACGGTCCCTGTCGTGTCCTTCACCCCGAGAACTGAGAACCACGTCCACTATTCTATTTACGTAGGACCCGTGACCCACGCACACACCACCCCCACTTCCCCGAACACCATTCTACGCTCCTCTCTCCCTGACATTAGTGTCTTCGTCTGTCCAAGTCGTACTTTTTTCCTGTGCACGTCCCGCTTCTTTGTCAAGTCGTAGTCCCTGTGCTGACTGATCTGACAATCGGTACAAATTTAATTCGTTCCACAGGTTCCTGATGTCGACAGCATACATAAAACCAAAGTTCACTACCCTCGACTATGAATGGTCGAACTGTCGGGTAGTCGGGGTTCCACGTTTGACTTTCGGAGACTAGTCCGGTACCGATGTGTCTCCCTTGCATCCGCAGGGGCATATTGGGCGGGGGTGGGGTTCTCTTAGTCTTTACTCCCATGTCTGCTGACGGACGACCTGACGCCCCACCCTCCCCTCTTCCGGTTCCACCCGTCCCTCCCTCTCGACGGGAAGAAGGAAGACGATCGAAGAGAGCCGGATGGGTACTGCGGCCCTCTGGAATTAGAACAATCAATCCAGATTGTTCTAATTGTCAGTTTAGGATTGTCAGTTTAATCCTAACTAAAACCTTTGACACCACAACCTCTTCTGAGAACTCTCAGGCAACCTGTCGTTCCTCTAGGTTGGTCATGTAGGATTTCCTGTAGTCAGGACTTGTAAGTAACCTTCCTGATTACGACTTCGACTTTGAGGTTATGAAACCGATGGGCTACGCTTGTTGGCTGAGTAACCTTTTCTGGGACTACGACCCTTTCTAACTTCCGCCCTCTTCCCCTGCTGTCTCCTACTCTACCAACCTACCATAGTGGCTGATCGTTCGAGTGCCCCAACCACTACCTGTCCCTCCGGACCGCACGACGTCAGGTCCCCCAGCGTCTCAGCCTGTCCTGACTCGCGGACCTGACTGACTCCTGACTAAAACTATGGAGGGAGAGCGCACGACGCGGAAGTAAAGAGTTTCGGGTTGACGCGGTCAGGAAGAGGTCTAGAGCCGTGCCGGAGGGAAGGGGACTCTGGGGCGGGAACAGAGGGGCGAGTTGGGTGACCTCCGGATCGCCCGGGCCGGGCCGGGCCGGGCCGCGGGGCGGGGGAGTTTGCAGCGTCACGACGTCCCTTTCCCCCGCCCCGGCCCGCCCCCACCCCAAACAGGAAGGCGAGATCCCGGTTAGCCGCTCCGAGGGGGAACGGCTCGGTCCCCTCGCCCCCCGTTTCTGTTCTGCTCACAAAAGGGGAAGAGGCGGTGCAGGGTTGATGACTGCGCGCGGGTGAAGCGTCCAAGGCTAACCCGTACGCCGAATGGGGGGCGTCGCCAGACAATTCGGATAACCAGCTCAGGCGAAACCCCCGCCCCGAACGCACGAGGGGCGGGAGCGGACGCGGCGCCGCGTTCCCCGCCCCGCGCGGCGGCGGCGGGCACAAAGGCGGCGGCGGCCGACGACGCGCAACCCGCCCCCTCCTCAGCCTCCGCCTCTTCTTCCGCCGCCGCCGCCGCCCACCTCCTGGCTCGCGGCAGGAGCGAGGCCTCGGCGAAGAGTCGAGCCACTCCCCTAACGAAAGGAAAAGAAATTTACTCCGACCAGGGCCGCAGACCGCACGCTCCCCGTGCCGGCCCTTCGACGGCGGAGGCGGCGGCCGCAGAGAGGCGGGGCCGGGAGCTCGCCCCGGGCAGGCGCCGGGCGGCGCGGCCGGTACCACCCACCCCAGCGACCGACCCTCTCCGGCAGGAGCGGCGGACCCGGGCGAGGAGGCCGCCGCCGGCGCCCCGGAGGCGTCCGGCGACGGGGAGCGACGGGAACCGCCGACCCGGGCGCTCGCGACGGAAAGAGGCAGTCGCGCCGACACTCCTCTCGCAGACGGGGCCGCGCGAGTGGCGGGGGCCGCGGGGCACCCCTCGCGGGGCGAGTCGGGCGAGCGGGCCGGGCACCCCTCGGGGGAGGGCGCGTGGGGAGCCCTCTCGGGGCGCGCGGGCGCCAGTCAGCGGGGCACAACCTCTGGGGGGGCCACTGGGGGCCGGTCCGTGGGGCAATCTCGGCTCGGCAGCCTGCGGCACCCGGACGCCGTCGAGGCGCGGGGGCTCTCGGCGGGCGCCGGCAGCGGGGGACGGGGCGCCAGCAGGGGCTCCGAGCCCGCGCGTCGGGGCGCGGGGGCCGCGGGGGCCGCCGCGCGACCCAGTCCCGGCCGGGGGCGGGGCCGGACCGAGCCGCCCTGCCGAGCCGTCACCGAGACGCGCAGGTCCGCGACTCGCGGCGAGCCTGGCTCCGGTCGTCCTCTGCCCGTCGGAAGAGGTGACGCTCCCTCTCGACAACTCTTCTGAAGAGAGAGGTCCGGAAAAAAAAAAAAAAAGGAGAAAAAAAGGATTGTCTGCGTAGCCGAGACGCAACTCAGCCGACGAAGGCCCTTTCAACAAAAAAATTTCCGGATTATATCAGAATAAAAAATAGTACTGGACAAACCATTCAATCTAAAGAAATGTAACCGTCGGGGAAAACCACTTCTGATATCTAGCAAACGTCTCACACGTTTATTTGTGCTTCTATTTGTAAATTTTCTAAAAATTGCTTGCAAACCTGAAAAAAGGGTGTACAGAAGACCTTAAATAATAAAAATATACTTTATTAACGTCAAAATTTTTAAGTCAATGTTTGTACGTTTGATCTACATTTTAAAGTCGTCGTGTCTTTTACTTGGTAATTTGATGTTACACTTGTCAAGACAAACAGGAGGTCAGAGTAGGGTCTCAGATCTCGTTATGACATGCCGAAGGCTCACACGTGAAAATTTGTACACGCATGTACATTTGAACCCCCTCAAACCACCCTTATATGATTTGTGCAACCATATCGTGAACGAAAAAAGCGGTTTAATACATAGAACCGGTAGAAGGGAACATTTAATATTCAGGGGAACCATGAAAAATTTTCGATTTATTATAAATTTATTAAAGTTACCCGAAATTAAATAATTGGCAAGGGAATGACTTTCTGTAAATCCAATCAAAGAAAAAGATTAGTGTTTATTACGGAATATACTTAGGTGCAAAATGTCAATGAACAAAAATAATTATAGGAAATTTAAAAGGATTTAGAATTTGAAGTCTGTCGTACCCTTCCGACACTCCATCTCTCACGTGGAGGGAGAAGGGGAAGCTCAAGACGGAAGTAAGATCCTCAGTCGACAAGTCATTTAAAGGAGAAGTACACTAATAAAGACCTCGTACATAAGGATCTTTAACTTAACGGTTTAATTTTTGTCATACGTAAATTTAAAACTATTGGCAAAGAGGGATGAATCATGAGAAAAGCTTCAATTAGAATACGTAAGATGTCTACTTGAAATCTGAGTTGAACGTTTAATCTATTTTCTAGGAAATCCACAAAACTCACTCCAATATAACTTTAAAATCTAATTATACCTCGTTTAATTGGAAACACTATGACTTAGAGAGGGAAGACTATCTATACATACATATCGTACAGAGAATTAAGGGTAGAACGAATTCCTTTCAAAATATCAAAATAAGGTATTTTGAGATACATACCGTATGGTAGAACCATCGAGACGACCTATAATTGAAAGTCATTGTAAATAAAGAGTGGGGGGGGCAATATGGTTTCGAAAACTTAAAAAAAGACGAATAGTACATAGATTGGGGAATTGAGTCTTCCGTTACCGTGGGGTGAGGTGAGAACGGACTTTTTAGGGTACCTACCTCCTCGGACCACCCGACGTCAGGTACCCCAGCGCTTCTCAGTCTGTACTGACTCGCTGAAGTGGAAGTGAAAAGTGAGAGTACGTAACCTCTTCTTTTACCGTTGGGTGAGGTCACAAGAACGGACCTCTTAGGGTCCCTGTCCCCTCGGACCACCCGACGCCAGACACCCCAGCGTGTCTCAGCCTGTGCTGACTTCACTGAATCGTCGTCGTCGTTGGTGAATTGACTCAACTAAAAGACTTTTATAAGTGTCAAAACACCGAAAATTTAAAATATTAAACACAAAAGGAGTAATGTAATCTTGAAAGGACCACCGAGTCGACCATTTCTTAGACGGACGTCACGTCCTCTTGGCCCAAGCAAGGGTCAAAACCCTGTCAGGGGACCTCTTCCCTGACCGTCGAGTGAGGTCATAAGAACGGACCTCTTAGGGGTTCCTGTCCCCTCGGACCACCCGACGGCAGGAACCCCAGTGTTTCTCAGACTGACCTGACTCACTGAATTGTGAAAGTGAAAAGAAAGAGTAATGAAACCGATCATTGTAAAAATATGTCACAATTTACTATCGTTACTATCAAGTGTTGAACCACCACCAAATCTGAAATTCCCCTAGACTACAAAATCGTAGTTAATGCTACAAATGGTTTCGAAAGACTATTTGCCTCTCATATTATCCAATTTTATAAAAGAACATAAGAATTGAAAGGTTCACTAAAATAACAACAAAAATTGCAGACTATAAATTTTTTTAGTATTTACCCATAACTTAAAATAACTACAAAAACTATGGAAAACTCATAAACATATCCCCGTAGTGGTAATAAGGGACCAATCATAAAAGGGTTTTCTCGACAAAAAAATGTCTTAGTTAAAATAACTCCTATTAAATGAATATTATTTTATGTATCTAAATTTTACATACCGAGGCACACAAAACTGTCTACATATGTCAGTACAGTGGTGATGGTGTTAGTTATCATCTTACAAAAGCAATGATGTCAGTTCTATAACTTATAAAGAGAGTAGGGGTTTTCAAGGGAAAAAGTCATTCCGTGAAAAAATGGGAACCGAGATCCTTTGTCAAACAGGAGAAAAAGAGTGAGATCTACCCAAAGTAAACAAGATCTTAAAATATATTTATTTAATACATTACATATAAGAAGACACAGGTACCAAAAAAAAGGTGACACAATAAAAATTCCTATTAGGTACACACACATACAAATCGACCGAGTGCCGAAAACAACGACTAATCATCAAATACCACATAACTAAATGGCGTTATTAACTGGTAAAGTGGATACATACCCATAAACCTAACAGAGGTCAAATCCTAAGAAAAATTATTTCGAGATGTTTGTAAGTAAGTACTTACACACTTGTATATAAAAGTAAAGAGAACCAATTTATGAATATTTACCTAAACAACCCAACATAACATTTACTTATAAATTAACATTCTTGCACCGTTTGACAGGGGGTAAAATGTCAAGGCCACCGAGATACAATAGTTTGAACCAATTAAAATCGGGAAGATCACCCATACATCATCATACTGTGATAAAATTTAAACATAAACGCACTACAGATTACTACGACTTTTGAACAGCACATAATACCCAGTAAACATACAGAAGGAAACATTTCACACACAAGTCTAGAAAAGACAGAAACTTGTAACTCAACGAACAGAATAACCGAACCTCCTTAAGAAGTATGTCAAAGGACATCTTCAGGAAGCAGGGCGCCTGCGCGTGTGCGAGTCATGTCAGACTTCGAGTGGAAAATTAACAGGGTCTCCTCGAAAATTAAAACTAATTTAAGTAAAGTAGTTAAAGGGAAAATATTAAACACAAAGACACAAGATTCAAACGAGTCATGTTTCAGTCCGTATAAAGGGGAATGTCAAAGAAGAAGTCTACAATGACAAAAATACAGTTCCCCAACGTCAGACAAAACTCAATAAAAACATACACCACACTTTATTCCTAGTCCAAGTAAAAGGGCCAAGATCGTGGCGAACCAGTTTTCAGTCGAACCGGAACAGACACTCACACGAAGACCTGGGGGGACCTAGAGACGACAGAAGGGCAAGACGGTCACGGTGAAGCAGTAAGTACTAATAACAACGAAACATTATTCAAAATTTTAGTCTATCACGTCCAAGAAGTCGAAGCGAAGGGTTTCAGCAAGACCGAGAAGATCAAGGGAAACGAAAAGGTACTTTAAAAAGTCTTCATCGAACAACCAAAGAGGTTTTTCCTGACTCCCCTACAATTGGATCTAATGTCACTTATGTAACTAGTTGAACTATTCTTAACTGTAGAATTATAACTTATTAGTACATCCGTGTACTCTATAGAGACCAAAATTAGTTTCCAGAAGTAAAAGGAAGTAATTATAAAATATCAACGTTCTATGTCTTCAACAACGAGAACAGTCCAAATATAGGTCCATAGAGTAGTGAAGATTATTATAACCTTTATTATTAAAAGGTTTCAAAGGTGCAGGTCCCAATTGACTGTCATACATCTTTATGTTAACTAAAACATATGACTAGAACTTGGAGCTTTGGAACGATTTGAGTGGATAGGATCATTGAAAAAAAAGGAAACATCTAAGAAAGCCTAAAAGAGTACATCTTTCAATCGTAGTAAACACTTATGTCTCGTAAAAACAAAGAAAACAAAAGTTAAACATACATCGGTGAAGGGGACATGGAAAAAAGGGGAATAAAGGCACTGTTCCTGGAGGTCATACTACAACTTTCGTCACCACTCTTGTCCATGGAAACAGAATAAGCATTAGGATCCCTTTCTTAGAAAGTCAGAAAGTAATCATTCCGATGATCCCGGAAAATAGTCCAAAATAATATATGACGTATAATATCAATTCATTTTATTAGGAAATTAGTTCAATTCCTACAGGGGTAAGACAAGAATCTACTCTTAAAAAATTAGTACTAACCTGTAACTCACACGAATCTACAAAATAAAAATTGAATAAATAAATCTACTAGACTAAATTAGAAGGAACCACACAATTATTCTACTTAATGTAACTAAATAAAAGTTTACAACACAGTTGGAACGTAAGAGATCTATCCGGAGTGAACCATTACTATGTAATAAAAGTATTCAATCCAATCTAAACGACTATAAAACAACTCATAAAAAAACATAGACACAGGAACTTTCTATGTAAAAACACATTATAAAAACATAGTCCTATTACGACCAGAGTATCTGCATTCACAAAGAAGGAGACATAAAGGACTTTTTAAAACCTATCCTAATGATAAAGAAAGTATTTACAAATAGTCTCAAACGTTCGATTCAATGGACCCGGATCCAAAGAGGTAACTTGTCCCTACCAAATCAACGGAATTACCTACATCCTACTATTCCTATGGGATTAAGACAGACTTTTTGTATCAGTCGGAAACTCATACACTCAGTGGATTATGTACTCAGAATCATCAAACCCGCAAAGTCCCTTAGACAGAGACAATTAACGGTACTTCAACAAAGAACAACAGGGAAATCATCGACACCGTAGGTATCACTACAGGAAAGAAAGTAAGGCCTACAACAGTCACACTGGAGAGAAAACAGAAGCAATCAAGTAAAGGTCCAAATAGTTAACACAATTGAAGAGATTTCTAGGTCGGAAAATAATGAAATTTTTTTCGAAACTCTATGGGACTAAAATTGAGAAATGACAAAGAAGAATTCACGAAACCTAAATTTAGGTGAGTCTAAAAAGTCCACATTCGAATTTTCCGACAACTAAACTCTGGAAAGAAGAAAAGGAAGACTCATGATGTAGTGTACCAGAGTGTCTAGAAGTACAACTATAAAAGACTCAAGAAAACACTGAAAGTGTAACTGGGCACCCAATAAATCTACATATAACAAATTAAGGGTTAATAAACCACTAAAAACGGGTAGAGAAAGACATTGACTAAAGATCCGAATTAAAATAACATCTACCTTTTGTATGAAACAAATTAAAACAAACTGAAGAAACTTCAACATATTTAGTCTTATACCAGTCAGAACCATTTACAGACACGTTAAGTTTTATTACATACAGTACAACGAAACCCCGTCCTATAAGATATTTCAGACGTAAGGTAAAATTTATGATTTAATTAGTAAACATAATTTATGGGACATTAACAATCCAGGCCAACTGTACACTACGAGCGACTCCGAAACAGAGGAACAAAACGACCAGTGACGTTCTTCTCGACTTCAAGTTCACATTAACACCCAAACAGATAAAGACGAAGTAGAAGGTTGACAGAAATGAAGTACACCAAACTTGGAGACAACAATCCACGCATAAACAAATCCTCACAATGTAGCAGAACCACTCAACTGGGGAAATAGTAATACATCATGGGAAGAAATGGAGACCATTATAAAGAAGACGTCTGATGAAAAGACTATAACTATCACGATGAGACAGAAGGAAAACCAATCACTAACGTACTAATTTTTTGAAAGTTTCCGTAAATAAATTTTTTTGTGAAACTTTTGTGCGTATTATACTTCTATTTTTCTGACTCATTCATAGATCATGAAACCGGTGGAGTACGCTTCTCAACTGAGTAACCTTTTCTGAGACTACGACCCTCCCTAACCCCCGTCCTCCTCTTCCCCTGCTGTCTGCTACTCTACCGACCTACCGTAGTGACTGAGCTACCTGCGCTCAGACTCACTTTGAGGCCCTCAACCACTACCTGTCCCTCCGGACCGCACGACACTAAGTACCCCAGCGTTTCTCAGCCTGTGCTGACTCGCTGACTTGACTTCATAACAAACGTTCATGAGTGGTTTTCATTTGACTATACGGACGTAATCAACATTATAACAAGTTTTATCTGTATTTCCTTCTTTATAATGTTCTTTATCCTTTTATAGTATCATTCATCCAGTTAAGTAGTTCTGTTGTATTATTAGGATTCACATACAAATAGACTATTGTAACGGAGACTTATATCTTCAATTATATTAATCATTTCTATCCATACGTAAGTATTGACCTCTAAAATTTATACGTAAACCATATTGATTACCTTGTTTATATATTTTTACAGTCCTTTATCCTTTAAACTTACTGTGCTAATTAGTAGTAGTATATTAACTGTAATTATCTTGTAAAACAGATTTGGACTTCCGACACGAAAAGAAAAGTTCGTGTATACCCTGTAAACAACTTTATGACACCAGGAATTTTTCATAGTAGTTTAAAGTGTCCTACCTTTAATATATCATGCACAAGAAACTTGGGACACCTTAATTGATGTTAAGTCCGAACGGACCCTTCAGGGAATCTGTCTCCTCGGACCGTCCGATGTCAGGTACCTCAGCGTCTTCTCAACCTGTACTGAATCGTTAATTTGTGAACTTTCTGCGTGTATCATGTTTTCATTTTTCGGCGACTTGTCGTTGTCGTTGTATTTTTATTGGTCGATCCGGGTACCCCAACGTGTCTCAGCCCGTGCCGACTTCGCTGAAACGTACGTACGTACGTGACCTCTTCCTTTACCGTCGGGTGAGGTCACAAGAGCGGACCTCTTAGGGACCCTGTCTCCTCGGACCACCCGACGGCAGACACTCCAGCGTGTCTCAGCCTGTGCTGACTTCGTTGAATCGTCGTCGTCCGAGGTTTACAAACTTTTAATTGGTTCTGTAAAATTTATCGTGTACTTAGTTTTACTTCAGTACTACTTTTAATCTTTTGTAAAAATAGACTTTTTATTGTTTTTCTAATGTAGGCTCGAATAACTCACGTTGACTTCGTCACGAGCCTCTCATGAGATATATGTCCGTATGAAGTCAAAAATAACACGAAACGAAGTAACGTGAAGTACCTATGACACAAAGAAATGCCTAACTCCTTAAGTAATCACGGTGAACAGGTCATCGTAAAAGAGTGACTATCTCAATCGTATAGGAACAGTCAACTCCTTATCTTCTTTTGACAATTAAAAGACATATCATAGTCGTTGTTGTTTTTTTTACGATGTCGACTATATTATGAGTCACTTTTGGAACAAAGTACAGGGGATAGAAAAAGAGAGAAATTGATGTAACCTTAGGATTGGTCACGGGAGTCCAATCTTTTCCAATTAAAATTTTTTACCTTTTTTTTAAAAATTTCACAAACGGTCATTTCAAAATCTTATACACTTAAATTTTTCTATGTTCCCATGTTTCTGTTGAACGTTTTTACATTCAACATATGATCGTTGGTTTTCATGAAAATCTTTTCATAGTCTTATACATTCTATGGACTCTTATTTAGATTATTTTTGAAACCGTTTTGAAGATGTGACTTTTAATATTTTGTCACGATCCTCTGTAAAACTTTATGGCTTCATACACCTCTTTATGAAGTAGAAATATAGCATCCTTGAGTGATAACAATTTTACAGTCAAAGGAGGTTCAACTCGACATCCAAGTTATACTAAAGTGCAATTCAGGGTTTTAAATTTCTAATCCTACTTTACCTAACGTTTTAAGTATAGTTTTACATTTACAGAGTTATGAACGATATTTCAATCTCATTAATTGTTCGATCTCATTAATCTTGTTCTACCTGTTTTTCTGGTCACCTCCTTATACTCACAGATCTTCACCTTGGAAGTGTATACATCATAGAACCTAATACCGTTTTCGAGGTGACTTCAATTATTTGTACAAATTATTTGACACAATCCATTTAACCTATAACTTATAAACCCCTTTTTTACTTGGAACTAAAGATGGACTATGACATAAGTAAACTCAACTTAGACATATTCGATTTTAATAGTTCAAAGATCTTCGTTTGGATCTTGCAGTAGTCGGACCTAATCTGTTTTTAAAGAATTTGCATTTCAACCATTTAATCTGATGTGATTCAATACTTAAAGATAAGTACTTCTACATTTTCGTTGTCCGCTCGGTGTCTGATGTTCTTGTATGAGTGTACTTCATTCAGACCACTTTCTGAACGTAGGTCTTTCATATCGGATCTTTAGTTTTTCTTTTTCCCTTCGTTGTGTCGTGTGAAATTTTAGACGTTTTTTCGTCCGTCCAAGAAGTGTCTTCTATGGGTCTTCCCGTCACACGTGTCCGTTTCCGTGAGACGTAATAATGAGTAGTCCCTTTGCAGTGTTACTCCGTGGCAGGGCAGTGTGGGGACGGTTTACCGACTTTAATCTCTGGCTGTTATGGTTCACAACGGTTCCTATACTTAGTTATGGTTCACAACGGTTCCTATACTTTGTTGTGAGAATATATAAACGACCACCCTTACATTCAACAAAGTCGACGAAATGTTTCGACAGTCCTAGACAATATCGGCTCACATCGAAACATGATACTGGGTCATTAAGGTCCAGTACCTATGAGTTCTTTTCAACCCCTTTCTTCGGGTATGTTTCTACAAATATTGTTGTACTTACTTAGAGTCTTTGTAAGACAGTTCGTTTTCATTTATCTGTGTCTTCTCAAATACTACGGACTAACGTGAAGACACTTCCAATTTTAGACTTTTTGAATTGACCCCATTACCTTCAGTCCTCTGACCAACGGAAACCCAACTCTCCTCAGTCACAGAATCTTCCCTACTCTCTTTTGGGAGACTTCACTACTATTTATTAAAACTAGATCCACTCATCGATCTATTTATATACATTTTTAAGAAACCTAACATTACATACGAATTCTCAAAACATACACTTAAGAAGTTATTTACTAACGTTTCTTTTCCCTTTATTACAGTTTCAAAAATAGTACCTTTAAAGGTTTGTACAGATACCTAATGTTCCTTGGGGGTACATGTATGGTAGAACGAAGTTGTAAAACGGAACGATCAAAAAACATAGAGGAGTTGGAAGTGACTACAAAGAAAAAAAAAAAAACTATCATGTGTGTAGAGTCATAGATAGTGTCTATGTAATAAGACTCGTATAAAACACAAAAAAATCGTAGTTTACTGTAAACAATGGAAAACCATACGTATTGTAACTTAAAAAATGGAAGAAACAAAGGACATGGGACCAAAAAAGAAAAAGACCGAATGACTGTACTTTTATTTAGAGATGTCGAAAAAAAAAGAATTAACTCCACATCAACTAAATGTTACAATCCAACCAAGAAAGGTCGAAACGACGAATTTCGAGTAACTAAACACATAGAGCTTCCTCCCATCCAACTCGTCGTAAGAACAATGAACACTGCGAACTAAGTCTCTAGAAGGACAGATTTACTCTCCATTTGAACTCCTCATAAGAAGTAGAGAAAAATTTTACTTAATTATAAAATAAGAAAGTAGAGTGAAAAGAAACTGTGATTAGAAAAGGACGGAATCGGTTAATATGAAATTCCATTTGGTGTCTTTAATAAATAACAAGATCACACAACTCTCAACATAAAGTGAAGAACGGAGTTTCTAACGATAACTATCAGAATTTTTTAAAAAAAATGTTCTGAAAAGAAATTGTCTTACTCTTCAAATATTTTTGAATCACTCTATGTTCGAAATGGTCTTGTCTTAAACTTTTATGTCGAAAAACAGATATTTTTAAAAATCTAATAAACAAAGACTAATGTATACAAACTCAATGTAAAACATTACATTAAAAGTGACATGGTCACGACTCAAATAACAAAGAAAAAATGTTATCAAACGTTTTGATAGAAGTCTCTTCTCATCATCAATTCTCATCATCCATTCCCCCTCTTCCGTTACCGTGGGATGAGGGCATGAGAACGGACCGTTTAGGGTACCCGCCTCCTCGGACCACCCGACGTCAGGTACCCCACCGATTCTCAGACTGTGCTGACTCGCTGAAGTGAAAGTGAAAAGTGAAAGTACGGAACCTCTTCCGCTACCGTCGGGTGAGGTCACAAGAACGGACCTCTTAGGGTCCCTAGCCCCTCGGACTACCCGACGACAGACACCCCAGCGTGTCTCAGCCTGTGTTGACTTCACTGAATCGTCGTCGTCCAATTCCCTTCTCATCATCTATTAGTCCATATCGGAAGACAGAATAGAGAACAATGATCCCTATTGTTTGGGAAAAGTAGAGTCTTCAAAATTGTCGACAAGGAATTTTAAAGAGAGACTAAATCCATCATAATAATAGCAAAGATTTCAACAAGTAAACGTCTCAAACGATCAGTATGGAACCTTCAAAAGAACACCACCACCACCAGTAAGTGAATCAGTACAGACTGAGAACACTCGGGTACCTGACGTCGTGCGGTTCAAAGGGACAGGAAGTGATAGAGGGACTCAAACGAGTTTGAGGACAGGTAGTTCAGTTTGAGGACAGGTAAAGTAGGACAGTAGGGAAGAGGAGAATGGGAGTCAGAAACGGTCGTAGTCCCAGAAAGGGTCACTCAGTCGAAAAGAGTAGTCCACCGGTTTCATAATCTCGAAGTTGAAGTCGTGGTAAGGAAGGTTACTTATAACCCAACTAAAGGAAATCTTAACTGACCAAACTAGAGGGACAACAGGTTCCCTGAGAGTTCTCAGAAGAGGTCGTGGTGTCAAGTTTTCGTATTTAAGAAACCACGAGTCGGAAGAAATACCAGGTGCAGAGTGTAGGTATGTACTGATGATCTTCTGGAATTGATATGTCTGGAAACAGTCGCTTTACTCCAGAGACGAAAAATTATGTGACAGATCCAAAAAGTATTGAAAAGAAGGTTTTTCGTTCACAGAAAATTAAACCACCGACGTCAGTGGTAGACGTCAATGAAACCTCGAGTTCTTTTACTATAGACTCTGACAAAGATGTAAAAGGGATAGATAAACGGTACTTAACTACCCTGGCCTACGGTTCTAGAATCAAAAGACTTACAACTCAAAATTCGGTCGAAAAAGTGAGAGGAAGAAGTGGAAGTAGTTCTCCGAGAAATCAAGGAGAAACGAAAGACGGTATTTCCACCACAGCAGACGTATAGGCTCCAATAACTGTAAAGAAGGGTGCCAGGACTAAAGTCGAACACGAAGTCGATCGACCCGTAAAGTGTGCTACACGAGACGTTTATGCAATTTACTCGTCTCACCGTCATCTGTCGAAACTACATGAAGAAACGCTTAAAACTTGGTCAAGTAACAAGGACAAGTCAAGACTGACAACGAAGAACAGGACGTATGTCCGAAGAGTCCTCCGTCCATTACACCAGACCATAAGGGTAGAGTAATTCTTAAAAGGTGTTACACAACACTAGGTATGTCAATTTCCGAAATCGTATTAGTTACTTCGTCTTCATGTAGAAAGACACCTTAAGGAACGAAAGAGACACTAGGTCGTATACAACCGTCAAACTAGAGAACACGTCGTCGGACATTGAAATTCAGACCAACCAACGAACTAAGTGACGTTAATCAACTCCATTATACAGGTCAATTAATGTCACCATATACCTTAATTATAGTGGAATCAGGAGTAAATAACACACATATGATCAATCTACATGACTTATAAAACGTGAACATTTATACATATTCGTTAGTAACCACGAACAACTATCTTTTGTACTTTTTAGATCTCTAGGTAATTTTTATTATGCATTCACAGTCTACATTACTTTCATATTCGAATTCAACGATTATCACCTAAAAATAATTAGAGAACCCTGTAAATGAAACGGAACCGTCGACTTTTACCCTCCTACTCTGCTACGATCCCTCGATCCGAACTTACGCTACCCGAGGTCGTATATACTCTGACGAACGACCACCGTAGACAGTCTCGAGCAGTATTTAGACAAAACAGTACTTCAAAAATCAAAACTTAAATATCGAATTCACACCTTTATTAATGTTTCGAAACACACTGATTTTTTAATAAAATGACTTTCCTTTATACCCGATCCAATAATATTTTCAAACAAAATTCTCTTTAAAATTCTTGGCAAAGATCCCGTGAAACTATATACATTTCGATTTATACCCTCTTATGTTTTATTTATGAAGTCTCTCGAACCTTCTCATTAATTCTGAAGGGGGGAGAATTTTATCAACCTAGTTCGACATAAACAAAGACTTTATAACAAACAAGAAAAAAAAAATTATGTATTATAATAGATTCGAAATCCACAAGTTGTAAACACAAGTAATGTTTCACTAGTAGTGGTCTTCAGACCAATGATAAGTAGTAGTAAATGAGCTGGGGAAAGTGGAGAACACGGGTGGGGGGAATTAATTGAAAAAACAAAGACGGAGATTCAGTGCAGTCAGTGACATTTTCATCTAATAAAGATCCGTTAGATTACTTGCCCGAAGGGGCCACCGAGTCTACCATTTCTTAGACGGGCATTACTCCCTCTGGACCTAAGCTAGGGATCCAACCCTTCTAGAGAACCTCCTCCCGTACCGTTGCGTGAGGCCATAACAGACCTCTTAGGGTACCTGTCTCCTCGGACCACCCGAAACCAAGTACCCCAACGTCTCTCAGTAAAGAGTTTCACTAGTACTGGCTTTCAGATCAATGGTAAGTAATGGTGCATGAACTGGGGGAAGTGGGTAAAACGGGTGGTGGAATTAATTGAAAAAACAAAGATTTTCCTGTGAAAATTTCATCTAATAAAGATCCGTTAGATAACTTATCCTCTTTTATAAACTTTTAGTACATAAACTATTCCCCAATTATAAGTTTTACATATTTATTAAGTACGTTGAGTTATTGTTTTTTTATTCATCTGGAAAAAGGTTTCTTCTGTATGTCTACCGAGAGTCTGTGTACTTTTGTACGTCTCAAATCCACGATTCGGCGTCACGTCTGTAACAGTCGTTCGCTTACCACGTCTATTAAGTAAATGTGACAACAGGGGTTGTACCGCGAGGGTCCTACTCTTATCCGTCCAGAGATTATCCCTCTTTTACGTGAAAACACTCTACCATAATCTCTTAGAAACACCACCCCTGCGTATTCTTTTAAGTCTTAGATACGTGTCCATTAAATTTAGCCAACATAAATAGATTATGTCCCATCAAAACACGTCATTATCTGCATTGTCGAGTCCTACACATAATATAGTATCAAAGACACCCAGTCTACAGGTCCTCGTCGGACTGACCTACCAAAACCGAGTTCCGGAGTACTCCCAATGTTAGTTCTACCTTGACGTCAGTATTTTTCGGAACTTACTCCGACTTCTTAGACGAAGGATCTACCAAATAAGAGTACCGATAAAGGTCTTCTGCAACCAAAGAAGACGGAAACCGTCTTTGACGGTCAGGAGTAGTGTACCCGGTAAGACGTCCTGACGCCTCACTAGAATCCCATGTCGTCGGGCGAAGAGACTCTCTCGCGCTCGGTTCTCGCACTCCTCCTTCGGCGTCACAGAACACGGCCTCAGAGCATGTAGTGTATCAGTGACGACAGTGAAACAGAAGTAATCTTTGTTCAATGATTCCTATCGGGTGTGAATTACCCTTGGTTAGTCCAAGACGAAAAAATTCCTCTTCATAGTCTCCTAAGCACCTGTACGACATTTTGGTGATGTAATAGGATTGTCGATACCACTATAATGTGTTTACTCATCGGATGTAACGTTTTTATTATCACTACTTACACTTGAAACTTATAATGTGTCCGGCCTCGTAATCCACTGATGAGTCACCGTACACACACGCGCGTACGTACGTACGATTCAGTGAAGTAAGCACAGACCGAGAAAGACGGGGCACCTGACATCGGAAGGTCAGACCTGTCTCAACGGTACATATCCTCTTGACTAAGACTTCCGTCAAGTTCCACATCGAACCACACACACACAAGTTGAAGTCACATATAACACAAGTAAATCCATATACTCGTGAGTAATAAGACAAGCGAACTCAGAAAACGAAATAATGATAAAATCTAAAAATCAAAAGACTTAATGAAGATGATGATCGAAAGCAAATTACACACACTCAACCTTGAACTTAGATTCACAAGGGTCGAGAAACAAAGAACATTGACATACAGAGGTAAAGGTAGTCTCTGCCCGTGTCGGATCAGTACGTAAGTAGGTAGGGAAGTAGCTGCAAATTTATACACAGTGGTACAGTGTGCCACATGGCTGTGCCAAGTAAATTATCTGTACTGTGTGAATTTCGTTCCAGAAACAGAAATCTAAGTGAGAAAGTCGAGACGGCACCCTCCATCCCGGGTATAAGTCGGAAAAGGAACACAAGAAAACTTCTGACAAGGGTAATGGACAGACATTGACGACCGTATAATAGGATCAATTCCCCATTTTACTACTGTGGATTCAATTATTAACCTTCTAGATCTTAATTATGAAGGGACTAATTAAGGAAATTAAGAATCTGTTGTCGTGTAAACATATCTCAAAAAAACAAAACAAAAACGTTAATCCTCCTTCATACACTTGTGAGAATTCTTAAACTTTACTTATTAACAGTGTTCATCTCTCCTTAGTATATAATAATAATCTACTTATCATGATCGTTTCCTTTGTAAAGAAGTCTCTTTTCTCTGGTTTACAAGGGTTATTTGAAATACATGTTAGACGGTGACTACTTAACTAACAAAATTAGAACTGCATATTGATACCAAAAATAACAAGTAGGAGACAAGACGAAAGAAAAGAGAAAATATGAAGTCTCTATCCTTATTCACGGGACAACATCCCGAATAGACACCCTCTTCCGTTACCGTGGGGTGAGGTCGTGGGAACGGACCTTTTAGGGTCCCTGTCTCCTCGGACCACCCGACACCAGGTACCCCAGCGTTGACTCGCTGAAGTGAAAGTGAAAGGTGAAACTACGTAACCTCTTCCTTTACCGTTGGGTGGGGTCACAAGAACGGATCTCTTAGGGTCCCTGTCTCCTCGGACCACCCGACGGTAGATGCCCCAGCGTGTCTCAGCCTGTGCTGACTTCGCTGAATCGTCGTCGTCGTCGTCGTCGTCCTGCATAGATATATCGACCGGACCTATTTTATCTCTATTAACTATAGGTGTCTCTCTAAGATCAAATGTAAAATAAGTATTCTGTTCTTGGTGATAACTTTTACTGTTACTACTATCTTCTTCGTCCCTTGTTCTTTGTGTTCTTTAGACTTTTTAATAATCTTATAATCTTTCGGTCTTTATGTTTTCATGTACTTGAGATAGTAAGACATGTAACTTTTACTCTTTCTTTTCAAATCTCTGTTTCTTAATTTGAGACACCCGGTTTATGTCTCTTTTATTCCGTTCTTTTTACTTATTGACTCCTTTAAAATACACTCAGAAATTTCGTCGGGAATCCTGAATCTTGACCTGTACCTTGTTGTCTGACCAAGGTTTGTCCTTTTCCTCACGCAGTTCCGACATATAACAGTGGGACGAATAAATTGAAGATACGTCTCGTGTAGTACTCTTTACGACCCGACCTTCTTCGTGTTCGACCTTAGTTCTAACGGCCCTCTTTATAGTCATTGGAGTCTGTACGTCTACTGTGTTGGGAATACCGTTTTTCACTTCTCCTTGATTTTTCGGAGAACTACTTTCACTTTCTCCTCTCACTTTTTCAACCGAATTTCGAGTTGCAAGTCTTTTACTTTTAGTACCGTAGACCAGGGTAGTGAAGTACCCTTTATCTACCCCTTTGTCACAGTCTGAAATAAAAACCCCCGAGATTTTAGTGATGTCCACCACCAACGTCGGCACGTTAATTTTCTGTGAATGAGGAACCTTCCTTTCAATACTGGTTGGATCTATCGTATAACTTTTCGTCTCTGTAATGAAACGGCTGATTCCAGGCAGATCAGTTCCGACACCAAAAAGGTCACCAGTACATACCTACACTCTCAACCTGAGACTTCTTCCGACTCGCGACTTCTTAACTACGAAAACTTGACACCACAACCTCTTCTGAGAACTCTCAGGGAACCTGACGTTCCTCTAGGTTGGTCAGGTAAGATTTCCTCTAGTCGGGACCCTAAAGAAACCTTCCTTACTACGATTTCGACTTTGAAGTCACGTAACCGGTGGAGTACGTCTCAACTGAGTGACCTTTTCTGAGACTACGACCCTCCCTAACCCCCGTCCTCCTCTTCCCCCGCTGGCTCCTACTCTATCGACCTACCGTAGTGACTGAGGTACTTGTACTTAGACTCACTTGAGGTCCTCAACCACTGTCTGTCCCTCCGGACCACACGACGTTAAGTACTCCAGTGTGTTCTCAGCCTGTGCTGACTCGCTGACTTGACTTTCATTGGGATGATCACGATACACTATCTTTAAAAAATTTACCGGTTTCTTTCAGGAACACTTTATGTCTTATGGTAAAGTACTCTCTTTTAGGATCAATAAGATCTTTCTTTTTAACGAAATGAATGTTTTCTTGTTCTTTATTTGACTGTCCTGTCAAAGAATCGTTGTTGTACCCTACGAATCTTTCGTCACGGAAAATCTCCAACCTTTTTACTAAAACAAAACTTGTCTTCAGTTCTCACACTACCTTTCTCCTTGATAAAACTATACATTTCTGAGTTGAAGATGGACGAATGTATTTTAAGGATTTTGTTAATGAACTCTTAGAAGATTATTTCTGTTTTCCTTGTGTGGGGACAAGGACTTTGTTTCTTTTCTCCCCTCTTGTACCTAAAGTTTACTCCCCTGGATTGAGTCTTGTGTTGGTCTTCTATCGGGTCTTCACAGCCTAGAACTGTCGTTCATCTGAAGCAAAAATAGCCCTTCAACCTCCCGAGGTTTTTCTTAGAAAATCCTTCTTTACCTAAATACAACTTCTTTTCGAACTAATTCTTTCCCCCCCTCAAAATTGCCAAAGACGCGAGAGTGGTGGAGACAGAGGCGCCGTGCGAGACTACCCCGAAGACACAAGTGGCAAGACGGATTCTGCGGCAACAGTTCTCGGGGTCAGGGGAGGGACAACGATCCGGGTCCCAGTCGATGTCTACGAACGGTGCACGAAGAAAATCGTCGTCCGACCGGGTCCCCTAACGAAGACAGTAGACTTCACGAAAGAAGTAACCGTAGGTGTGAGGATCTCAAAAGAGAAAGAGAGTGCACGGAGAAAGTGACCAACCAAAAGGTCCGTTAAGAAAAAGGGACTGGAGAATTAAAATCTCCGGTAGAGATTGTTTGGGAAAAACTTATAATTAGATATAGGACTATTGAGGGTTTAATATGACCGTCAAGTTTTAAGAGGTCAGTCGAGGTCGGAGAATAAATTGTAAAGATGAACCTCACAAGAACGGACCTCTCAGGGTCCCTGCCCCCTCGGACTACCCGACGACACATACCCCAGCGTGTCTCAGCCTGTGCTGACTTCGCTGAATCGTCATCGTAGATCATCTATGGAGTCTAAATTATGTAGGTCTTCATTTGAGTCATATGCAAGAGGTTTGGACGAAGAAGGTGTTTAAAGGATGTAGTCCATTACCGGGTAGACAAAAAGATCAACGGATCCGACATTTTGAATTCTTAGTTGGAGTATAAGACTGGAAGGACATATTGGATATAGTCTTTTAAAACAACGGAGACGAAAGTCTTATATAGGTGTCAGACCATTTGAGAGTGACAGAGACAAAAGTGGGACCAGGTTTGGTGACACTCGACCACAGTCATAAAAGTATCGAAAGATTGGTCAGAGCGCTGGAAACTGGGACAAGGGAAGTCAGACTTGTGTCATCGGTCTCACAAGGAAAATTTCTTCACTCCATTACAGAGAAGACTCTTGATAAATCACCAAAAGGTAGAGTGAGTCTTATTGTGGACGTAAAGAATGTAACCCGAAGGGACCGTCGAGTCGACCATTTCTTAGGCGGACGTCACGCCCTCTGGACCCAAACTAGGGACCCAACCTTCCTAGGGGACTTCCCTTTCCGATGCGTGAGGTCATAACACCGGACCTCTTAAGGTACCTGTCAGACCCCAACGTTTCTCAGTCTGTACTGACTCACTGAAAGTCAAACCGAAAGACCAGAATGGAACATTGCTGAATGCACTAGTCAAGGTAAAATGAGGGGGTAGGCATTAAATTGGGGTAGACAGTGAACGAGTAAGGTGGGGTCTGAACAACGGCACCAGTGAAGACCCTTAGGAGTGAACTCTCAGAGGAAAACATGACGACTCCTACAAGAAAGGGCGTGCACCCCGAGGGAGAGAGTGCCCACAAACGGGTCACTAGGGAAGAACCACTCCGGCAGGGATTGACACGACAAAATTCGACGTATTAGGGTCGTCGAGAACTCAGGGTCGAGACGAAACGAGGTACCTACAACAGACACCCGAAGGGTTCACCGAGTCACCATTTCTTAGGCGGACGGTTACGTCCTCTGTGTCCAAGTCAGAGACCTACCTTCCCTAGAGGGACCTGCTCCTTCACCGCCGGATGCGGTCACAAGAACGGACCCTTTCAGGGTACCTGTCTCCTCGGACCACCCGCGGTTCAGGGACCCCAGCGTTCTTCTGACTGAGGTGACTCGCTGACTCGCGCGTGTGTGTGCACACAACAGAGTGTAGATAAAGAACAAAATAAATCACAGACATGGGGTATGATGTTACAATCCTCCCGAATTCTACCGTCCTCATAAACAGAGAAAACAAGTAAAAGCATAGAAGTCGTGACTTCTATCACGGGCCTTATAACGGAATAAAGGTTCTTTTCCGAAACCCACTTTATAGGTACGCGAGTTTAGGTACCGGTACGAAATTCAGACGACACATAACACGACACTCAGACACTTCGACGGTCAATGACGTCCAACAAAAATAATAATTTTGTCATAATTAGTCTCGAACATTTGTGTTCGAACGGTCATACCGTCCTAATAACAAAACTATAAGGAAAGGGAAAATCGATGACAATTGTCAGACTGAACTGAGTCGTTATAATCTCGTCATTTGTCGGATAACGACCCAAATATTAAATATACCCTCTTACACATACATATGAAAATATACACAATTAAATATCGATCGATATACCGATCTGTCTATCGTATATCTAACTTTGATTAAAAGTCTCGACCGTAGAAGATTATTGAAATTCAACCACCACCCGTCAATCGTCATCGAGTCCACACTTCCACAAATTTATTTTTCGATTCGAGAACGGTTTGAAATTTTTCGTGTCCAACATTGAAAATTTTATGATTTATTTACCTAATTAAAGTTTTGTACTTCAAAAATATACAATGTACCATTTAAAACAAAAGGACTAAATCTTATCCAAGAAACCCTAATTTTATAGACCAGTTAACTGATAAGATTTCTTATCAGCTGTATAGTAACAAATGTGAATAGCAGTATTCGGTAATATGTAAAAAATTTACTTCAAACACAAGAATCCCAATTGAAGAAAATTGTCACCGTCCCGATTCCCTTGAAATCACAACCTACCTCTTCGTTTCTATCGTATCAAACATCATCTACGGGTTTCACGACATATTGTCTTCAAACCAGTATATGGGGTCAGGTGTGAAGAGGACTATATAAACGAATACATGAATGTTTAATAAGTACACAATAGTAGTAAGAGACAGAATTCCTACTATACATGAATTCCGTTCCAAAAGGTTCTCCTACGATTTACAGAAGTTTATCGGTAGAAGTAACAACACCCTAAGAACACTAACGGAAGAGTTTGGGTCGCTCGTAAAGACACCACCACACTCGTTCGATTCTCGAGGCGATCTTCGCGATCAACACGGCAAGACAAACCACGAAGACAGAAATAATTACAACACAAATTAGACACCAAAGAAACATCCTTAGAAAACGTCGAATAGGTAACACACTCATTTTTGATTTGGTGTAGGTATTAAGGTGACTTGACCCATGTGCCTGTGACGGCAGATACAGTGTCATATAACTCTTGCTCGGTCGTCCACTCGTCTCAAACGCAATCAGTGAGATCTACCTCCTGAAGTATAAAAGGGGAGACCCAAGGAACACTTGACATATGCTACAAATTAGAACCAGAATAAATTCCGGTCAAAGTCAGGTACATGACTTATAAATATTTCGAATTAAAGATTAAAAACTATGTTTCTACTCATATTTATCTTTAACAATGTAAAAGAAAAGGATGGGGGAACCGTAGATAACACCAAATGTGAAACCTCTGATAAAAAAACCTCCACAACAATTTCCATGACCAAGACCTCAGTGGTCAAGTCAGGTCAGCGAGTCAGCACAGGCTGAGAAACACTGGTACTTGGTGTCGTGCGGTCCGGAGGGACACGTAGTGGTCGAGGGCCTCAAGTGAGTCTGAGTTGCCGGTAGCTCAGTCACTACGGTAGGTCGGTAGAATAGGAACCAGCAGGGGAAGACGAGGGAGGAAGGTAGAAAGGGTCGTAGTCCCAGAATCAGTCGAGAAGTGTAGTCCACCGGTTTCATACCCTCAAAGTCGAAGTCGTGGTCAGGAAGCTTACTTGTGGGTCCTGACTAAAGGAAATCCTACCTGACCAACCTAGAGGAACGTCAGGTTCCCTGAGAGTTCAGAAGAGGTTGTAGTGTCAAGTTTTCGTAGTCAAGAAACCACGAGTCGAAAGAAATATCAGGTGGAGAGTGTAAGTATGTACTGGTGACCTTTTTGGCATCGGAACTGATCTGCCTGGAAACAACCGTTTCATTACAGAGATGAAAAATCGTACGACAGATCCAACCACTATCGAAAAGAAGGTTCCTCTCACAGAAAATTAAAGTACCGACGTCAGTAGTAGGCGTCACTAAAACCTCGGGTCTTTTTATTTCAGTCGGTGACAAAGGGGCAGATAAAGGGTACTTCACTACCCTGGTCTACGGTACTAGAATCAAAAGACTTATAACTCGAAATTCCGTTGAAAAAGTGAGAGAAGAAAAGTGAAAGTAGTTCTCCGAGAAATCAAGAAGTGAAAGACAGTATTTCCACCACAGGAAACGTATAGACTCCAATGACTATAAAGAGGGCCGTTAGAACTAAGGTCGAACACGAAGTAGGTCGGGTCGCAAAGAGTACTAAATGAGACGTATATTCAATTTATTCGTCCCACTGTTACATGTCGGGACTGCATGAAGAAGGACTAAACCTTGGTCAGGTAACAAGGTACAGGTCAAGATTGACAACGAAGGACTGGACGTATGTCTAAAGAGTCCTCTGTCCAATCAACCAGACCATAAGGGTAGAGAACTTCTTAAAAGGTGTCAAACAACACTAGGTGTGTCAGTTTCCGAAACCGTATCAGTCAATTCATCTCATCTACAAAAAGACCTTGAGAGAACGAAAAAGACACTAGTCCGCCTACAACCGTTAAACTAGAGACCAAGGAGACGGAAAAGATTTAGGTCGAACTGTAGACCTTCAAGTGCCAAGTGCATAATGACTTCGGACCAAACCTTTTAAAACTCGTAATGAAATAATCGCACACTCTACTCACGTCAACACGTCATCAAACTCGTAAGAAACCGTAACGGAAAGAAACCCTAACCTTAAACACGAATTTGCGTTAATATAAAAGACAAAATTATGGGATTTTGTCTTTATACATTGAAAGTAAATGACTGATAAGGTATAAGACACTCCTTTATAAAATAATCAAGGACGCATTATATACATTTAACGGGAACTGATTCGTTTGAATAAGAAACACATCTACACTCTATTACAGGATGAATCATTTTCTACGATTAGAAACGACAATATATAGCGAATCCGAGTCTTGAATCATGAATGCAACAAGTCTATAAAAACTGAAAAAAAACGGTACGCATATTGTAACCATCAAAACTTTTCAAACTGAACCGAGTGGTGACAAAAGAAAACCTCTCAAAATGAACTGGGATTAGAAACCCCATATAAAATAACACCAGGTCAACCAAGAAACATCATGTCTATCGCAATTTATTTAATGAACACTCTTTGCATCTATCGTATAATTTTTCGTCTCTGTAATCAAACGACTGTTTCCAGGCATAATAAGTTTCGACACCAAAAACGTCATTAGTACACACCTACACTCTCAACCTGATATCTCTTCCGACTCGCGGCTTCTTAACCACGACGTAAACTTGACAACACAACCTTTTCTGAGAACTCTCAGAGAACCTGACGTTCCTCTAGGTTGGTCAGGGAGGAATTCCTTTAGTCAGGACTTATAAGTAACCTTCCTGACTACGAGTTTGACTTAGAGGTCATGAAACTGGTCAACTACACTACGACCCTTTCTACCTTCCACCCTTCTCTTCCCCTGCTGTCTCCTGTTCCACCAACCTACCGTAGTGGCTGAACTACCTATACCCAAACTCATTCGAGACCCTTTATCACTTCCTGTCCCTCCGGACCACACGACGTCAGGTACCCCAGTGTTTCTCAGCCTGTGTTGACTTGTTGACTTGTCGTTAAACTGACCTTAAATAAGTGAAAATTACATTAACTTTGGTAATATAATATACGCTCATTAAGTGAGTTGCTTAAACATAACTCGTCAATATGTATTCCATGAATCTATTAAACTTCCTAGTAAGAGGTTAGGAAATCGTCGAAAATGTCAGATCATTAAACCGTACACCTTTTTTAACCCCCATCCAATACCATATTTTTCGACGTCATGGAATTTCCTTGGTTCTTTTCTATAAACCCCCTCCCTACTTCCCCCAGTGTATTGAGAGTCTTTCATTATATGAGTAAAAAGCTCAATCAAAATACAATGATCATTCCCCGTGAACCACAAGTCATCGTATACTAAACTGTCTATTATCGTATATACAGGTAACCGTCCGTCCGTGCGACCGGAGACTCGTGGGATTCACCGGCCCTACAGTCAGAGTCACTTCTTCTGAGGGTGGTCTCAGCGGTACACAACGTCCTTCCCCCTGGGGAAGGCCCCGGGCTTTGACCCGAGAACAGATTGTGAGCCTCTACTTAACAGACTCCTCTGTGTACACGACTGTTTCGTTCTCTAAAATAACCCTTTCCCGGGGGCCCCCTCTCGTCGTCCCACTCCCTCGGGTCCTCTCACAGTGTTGCTTTCGGTGCCGACACGGAGAAAGACTGACACAGAAAGTCACTACCTAGTTCTGACATCGTTCCGACGGACCGGTTTTGGTCGTCCTCCCATAGTCTGGTAATGGCCGTCCTCTATGCCGTCTTCTGTACGCATACAGTCGAAGTTCGGCACGTACTGGTCCGTGCTCTCCTCGAATCCAGCCCGACCGCTGCTGATACTTCACGACCTTGACCTGCCGCGAGGCCTCCTTTCGGGGAGTCCATGCGTCGGACCTCCACGAGTCTCGACACTCATCGCTACGTTTTTCACTGGAACACCACGAACTCTATCACTCACCCAAAACACACACAGAACTCGTATTTACGACACATAAAGGATAGTCCTTAAAGATAAAATTTTAAAAGACAACTTGAATTATCATATAAGTATCTTCTTTTATGTTGCGTCGGACAGCAATTAGGCATTGTCGTAACAGTAGTGACCCTAATGTGACAGGGTAGCAAGGCGGTCTCCTGTACAAGTTCCTTTTCTTAAAAGAAAAAATTACACGTGACTCATATAAGAGGGGACGTATAATGTGAATTTATCGAAAAAAACAACAAACCAAAATAAACATAGAGATTTATTAAATTGAACCAATTAAACTATAAAAATCTTAGTAATATATTTTATGTTTCCAGTTCATTATCAAAAAAATAAATTTTAAGGAATTAACAAGTAATGAGTTTGTCATAAAACGTCCATAGGTACTTGACACCGAAGGGTCTACCGAGTCACCATTTCTTAGACGGACGGTGACACCTCTCCGCCCAGACTAGAGACCCAGTACTTCTGGACCTCTTCCTTTACCGTTGGGTGAGGTCATGAGTGCGGACCCTTTAGGGCACCTGTCTCCTCGGACCACCCGACGTCAGGTACCCCAGCGTCTCAACCAGTGTGAAACGTCGATTTCTTATTGTCGCCACGGACATGACATTGATGTGTAAAAATTACAGTTAAAGGAGAATAGGACTCGTTTGAACTATTAAGACCCCAAAAAAAAGACAGTAAATACATATTCTTATACTTAATAATCGATTCCAGTAAGACGATTTCTTCGGAAAAACGCTATACTGTTCTGAATGGAAATCAATAAATATTAAATATTTTAAAACAGAGTTGTCCAGAACCACAGAATTAAAAAAAAAAAATCAATATGTAATCACATTTTCTATCCACACGACTTTCATTAAACCTCCCATATATCGTAAAATGAGCAGAGTATCAAGAATCTTTGATACTGTTTCTCTTAGTTATATAACTGAAAAAACAACAAAAGGTCAGTATCGACATTGTATTGACTTCAATTGAGTGACATCTATATAATATTGTCAAGTAAAACCCCTATCTTTAAATTATAATATATAGACCACTGACTCTATATTAGACTTAACTGTATCTTGTGTCAGAGTGAAGACAATCGAGACAATGGACAAAGATATCGATAAAATTTGGGAAATTTCTCTAGATGCACACTATTTTATTAAATTCAGACTTAGCGGGAAAGGTCGGAGACCTTCTCGTCTAACCAATAGGATCCGGAAGAGAGTCCAGAGAGTAGTCAGAGAGAATTTATAGAACATATCTTGCGACATTCATAAGCCCAAACCCACTTTTTGGATGTCTTCTACAGACTCTCTCTCCTATAACTCTCCGATATGTTACCGTATTTTCTTGAGTGTCCCATTGGTCAGACGGGGAGGGCCGATTCAATCCCGCATATCTTCGTGGTCAGTCTCTTTAAGTGAGTATAAGAGTTTATCCATTATTAACCATACCAAAGATCAATTTCTCAGTAATAATTTACAATAGATTTAATCGGGGAGATTTATACAAAAGAAAACAAGACACTTCCAAGGTCAGGTGACCTAGTTCAAGTAAGAAGACATGGGTCACTGGGAAATAATCTTTTTTCACTTCGTCTTCAAGGGTAAACACTATGTCGTAACTTGGTTTGGTAACTCTCGTGAGGTAGGAAGCGACGTCACGCAGTATCGCTCCTTCCGTCCCTCGGGAGTCCTTCGCCGCGCCTAGACGCGTCAGTGAGCCTCCCTCTTACATGAGGCCCTCGAACATTACGAAGTCCACAGGTTGTACCTCAATGTGACCGAGTATGACTGAAAATGCTAGGTCTACCGTCTGCACCTCTCCTATTACCGGTAGAAGTCGAAAGACGTCCGTAACACCTTCCACCGTCGACAGTCCGTCGTGACCCGCTATGCCATAAACTCAACCTTTTACCTCTCCGTCTCCGTATGTGACCAGAGGGTGGTCGTCGAGGGAGAAAGTTGACACTTAATTCTCTGCTCAAACCTCTCCGTCTAAGTCGTGGAGGTCACCTTTCCAGATGACTAGCGCGACTCGAACAGTCAGTCTTGTTAGTCCTTAAAGTCTGTCGGAGAAGACTTCTACTTCACCAATCTTTCTTTGTTGTTTTATTACGATCGGTCCTCTCTGTCTCTCTTTTAAGTCGACTTCTAAGTCGGACACGAGGGTCCGTATAAACGTCACTTCTTTGGTGGTCACTATCCCCGTTTTTGGTCCCTTCAAGGGAACTCGTCCACCACTCCGGGTTTCAATCCTTTCACTATTCAAGTTCGGTCCACCTGGTTCTTTGTCCAAAATTATCCGTACTCCAGTTTGTTTCTTCACAAGTCTCCACCTCTCTCCGAAACCTTCAACTCCTTTTACCGAGTCTACTGGAGAATTATTTTACACTACTCATACTGCCTCTTGTACTAACATACAAGAACCTAGACGGAAAGCGTTCTCAGTGTGTCTCCCTTCGTCTTCTAGCGGTCGATTGTCGTCTTTCACCTCGGGGTCATTCCGTTCTCCGACACCTATTGTGCAAAACCTTACCGACACCTCTAATAATGGTTGACATACTGTTTCTACTTCTATCCACTCAAAACACGTCGCGAAACACTCTAACACATCACTCGTTTCGCCGAATAAAAGATCGTGGCAAATACAAACCACCTACCCGAGAGACGGTACCAGTACCTTAGTCGATAAAACTGAGTAGTCTATAAAAATAAATGGGTCACGATCGGTACGTATGACCAATCAAAAGTATCTTTACGAGAGACTCCACAAAGTCATCAAATACCTAGAATTTTCAAGTCCATCATTGATAAGTAATAATTTTTTGCTATCACTATGATTAATGAAGTTAAGTACCATAAAGTCAATTACGACTATTTTACGTTCCATTTGTAAACAACATAAAATTTTTTAAAGAATACAATTCGGTCAGACCTAAATGTCACACCAATTCTAGTTCCTTTAAAACCAACTATTATAATACAAATGAAACGGTTATAAATAATTATAGTGGACAAATAAGAAGGACAACAACAAGGATAGTCATATAAAAAATAAATAAAAATAAATCGTAAATAAAAAGTAATCATTGAAATACACCATGTAAACAATAAAAGGTGTAAACATCTACTTTGACTCCATATTCTCATAAATGATTGAAGGATTCCAGTGTCTCGATCATTTTCCACCTGGACCTTAAACTAACAGATGAATGATTAAGGTCCGAGAGACAAGAAGTGACGACATTAAATGACAAAACTCCTCTTGTATAGTGAACAGAACATTCTTCGTAAGACTAAGGAGAATGTATCTAGGAAGAAAGGGTATGACATTCTGTTGTCTTTCTTGTCTCTTTACTTCCTAAAGAAACAGGTCGACGACTGAAAAGTCATGAGGTCTCAGATCTGAAAATAGACGAGAAAATGTGGACACCAGTGCGAACCTTACGAGTTAACGTCACGTTAAAGTTCTAAAAGAGTTAAAGTCTTTTTATAACAAAAAAATTGATCTTTCAAGATGTTTCCTTCTTTAAATAGACACACTTATACTTACGTAAAATATATAAAAGAAAGTGTAGTATTTTAATTATTTTAACAGAACTAAACCCCCTACACATTTAACTCGAAGGTATGACCTCGCACATCGAACATCGTCGCCGACCTCAGAAAGACGACAGCGGAACTGCAACTCCCGTACACGGCCGGACAGACGACGAAAAGGTCACATCCGCGTGTTAGAAAATGGGTTTTAGGTACTTCAAGATTTTTGTCGTTAACTGGTGTTTTGGGTTGATCAGAACTAACGTCTAGATCTATACTTGATTTTAATCCGGGGAAAAGCTCATAAGTATGTCAAGTGACGTCTTCATACTTTTGTAAACTAAAAACGACGACTGAATCTGAGGTAACCATTACAATTCATCATAAAGATTTAGAACTCCTCCCCTCCAACTTCAAGATTTAAGACTTTGTATCAGGAGTCCAAAAACCTAACCTAAGGAAATCTAATGATGATTTTTGTGAATTATTAGGAGCTATAGAATACTAAACTTTCATATTCCAACCACATGAAAAAATGGTGTAAAAACGAAAAAAACTTCTTTTAGTAAATCGAACCGATACGAAAGAGGTGATATCTGTGTAATTAGTTTTTATTTTTGGAGAAATCAAACGTAAAACATCAGTTCAGATTACACTAGATTACTTCAACGACTTTATAAATACGATAAACGGTTGGTGTTCTTTTTCCTATCAAAACTCAGACACTCCAAAAACATAAAAAAGACGAAATATTTTGAATTTCTACTGTATGAACTTCTCAAAAGAGTAGTACAATTATCATATTATCGATGTTCATCTTGAGAAAATAGTTCTTTTATTTGATTTTAAACGACACTGTAAAATACCATATCCTAAAAAAACCGGTGAATTTTTATATATCAAATAAGAAATATTCACCTTTTATAAAATTTCTTATATACAAACGAAGGGACTTTTTAAGATTTACTAGTATATTCGTGTACACTTTGTAATATGAAATACCCTATTTGTAACGTCGACCACCTCAACGAGACTCGACAAACTGTCCTTGACTCGTGGTGGAATAATTTAATCTCGACGTTCCCCTTAAAATTATCCGTCACATATTAATGGTCTGAACCTTAATCTGGTTTCTCGATTCCAAGTATGAACCGAGAAAACTTTATATGGGACTCTTACAATTATTGACAAACTCGTGTTCTAGCACTCAAATTTTCTCGGAATACGGGTACCGTCGTCTAAAATTGGAACCCGGATTAACAAGACTTTTCTCCACACGGTAGAGGACTGGTGAAGAATCTCGTGAATTCCAAAAAAGAGTCTCAAAAAGACAGGCATCCGGAATTGGAACGAATTTTCCATTCTTTGGAATGAATAGATTACATTTGTACAGTCCTGTTGAAGAACAACAGCTACTGAAACCCTCTTACTTTCCTTATGATGAATGTCAACTAAAACTAAACTAAATAAATTTTTCTTAAAGAACTTTAGGAGGATTTCCAGTGTAAAACAAGGTCCATGAGACATTTATGTTTATTATCACTAGGGATAACGGAACTAGAAGTAGTTGGAATACTCTTTCTGTTATATGTCTATCAATGGTACTCCGATTTACTTCGAGGAAAGGAGACGATACACAATCAACTTTAGACACTTCTGTCGAGGAGACTAGTATGATAGAGGGTTGTTCACTCTATAGACAGTTGTCGGTGTCGTTTATAGACATTCGTGTATGAGATCATAAAGTCGTTTTGAAAAATAGAACAAAGGTTCAAGTATCAAATCTTCCTTATTTAACCACTATTTATTGAAACAAGGAGTCCGTATGGACCCCTCAGTATCTAATGTCATAAACCTATAACTCCCTTTTCTGGTCTTTCAACATTTTCCGTCTGTGTTAAGTTCTTCTTCGGATCCCCGAAGGGACCGTCAGGTAACCAGCGTTGACGTGTGACGGTTCCCGGCCCCGAACTAGGGGCCAGCCCTCTCATTCGAGGGTGTTCGGGGCGCTACTCCGGTTTTTTTTCTTTTTTGGAATTGATAAACCCAGAATAAATACTTTACTTCGGCTGAATGTCTAAACTTGTTGAAGATAGTATAGTAAAATAGTGTTGTATTAAGTCACAATCATGATCATTTTTCGGGGTTTGACGAATCTAATACAAATCATATGATAAAAACTCTTACGGTTCTTAATATATTAGTCAAGTCAGCGAGTCAGCACAGGCTGAGAAACGGTGGAGTGTCTGACGTCGTACGATCCGGAGGGACAGGTAGTGGTTGAGGGTCTCAAATGAGTCTGAGTACAGGTAACTCAGTCACTACGGTAGGTTGGTAGAGTAGGAGACAGTAGGGGAAGAGGAGGACGGAAGTCAGAAAGGGTCGTAGTCCCAGAAAAGGTCACTCAGTCAAGAAGTGTAGTCAGCCGGTTTCATACCCTCGAAGTAGAAGTTGTAGTCAAGAAGGTTACTTACAAGTCCTGACTAAAGGAAATCCTACCTGACCAACCTAGAGGAACGTCAGGTTCCCTGAGAGTTCTCAGAAGAGGTTGTGGTGTGAAAAATTACATTAAAGGAAGGTCGCATAAAAGTTATTTCAAGATTTTAACAAAAACTAGGTGTCGACCAGTCTATTCTTTTGATACATTTTGAAGTGAGAAGGGATTCGAAGACATATCAACTTAAAAATCCCCACCACATTTATATATTTATAGTCTCTTCTGTCTAGTTAAGGAATACTCTAAATCCCTGAGTCTCCAACTAAACCCGATTAAAACGAAGAATAAAGATTGATCCTAAACATGGATTTCATAAAATAGATCTTTGGTGAATATCAAAAAAAATTAACCTCCTATTAACGAAATATTGTACAACCAAAGACGACATGTTACCCACACTTAGTCGACATTTATATGGATACAGATGTATATAGAGGAGGGAGAACTCGGAGGAGGGTGGTGGGGGTAGGGTGGGGAGATCTACCAGTGTCTCGTGGTTCGAACTCGGGGAAACAACGCGTCGTGGACAGGTGATTCACAGACACATAAAGTCACGATGAGAGAGTCAAACAGGGTGAAAGAGGAGGGGAGTGACACGGGTGTGCAGAAAAGAGACACGAGCGTAGAGACAAGGACGGGACGTCCATCCAAGTAGTCATGGCAAACAGATCTAAGGTGCATAGACACGAAAATACAAACGAAAAGAGAAAGACTGAACGAAGTGACGCGTATTATCCGAGGTCCAAGTAGGTGGAGTTAAGTCGACTGAGTGCAAACAAGGAAAAATACCCACTCATTATCAGGTGGCGTATACACGTGGTGTTGAAGAAATAGGCAAGTGGACAGCTACCTACTGGTCAACGAGGGCACAAGACCGACGACATTTGTCACGACGGCACTTGTAACCCCACGTACATCGAAAAAACTTAATACTATCTTTTTGGTGAATGTACTTGCAACCCCACGCACATCGAAAAAACTTAATACTATCTTTTTGGTGAATGTACGTCTCAGGTAGTACGGTTTACGGTCCGACCTACCTCGTGTTAGACCTTAGTTCTAACGACCCTCTTAACAGTCATTCGAGTCTCCACGTCTACTGTGGTGGGAATACCGTCTTTCACTTCCGTGATTTCTCGGAGAACTACCTCCACCTTCTACTCTCACCTTTTCGCCTGAATTTTGGGTCGTAAGTCTTCTGATTCCGGTACGGTAGACCAGGGTAGTGAAGACCGTTTATCTACCCCTTTGTCACCTTCGTCACTCTCCGAAATAAAAGAACCTGAGGTTTTAGTGACTCCTGTCACGAACGTCGGTACTTTAAGTTTCTACGAGGAACCTTCTTTTCAATGCTGTGTGGATCCACCACAAAATTTTTCGTCTCTATGATAAAACGACTGCTTCCAGGTATATCGTCGGTTTTCAACACCAAAAAGGTAATTAGTACATGCCTACACTCCCAACCTGATATTTCTTCCGACTCGTACTTTCTTAACTACAAAAGCTTAACACCACGATCTCTTCTGAGAACTCTCAGGGTACCTGACGTCCCTTTAGGTTGGTCAGTTAAGATTTCCTTTAGTTGGGATTCATAGGTAACATTCCTGACTACGACTTTGACTTCGAGGTCATGAAACCGGCGAACTACGTTTCTTGACTGAGTGACCTTTTGTGGAACTACGACCCTTTCTAACTCCCGTCCTCCTCTTCCCCCGTTGTCTCCCACTCCACCAACCTACCGTAGTGGTTGTTGTCTGCACTCAAACTCCTTTGAGACCCTCCATCACTTTCTGTCCCTTTGGGCCGTACGACGTCAGGTGTCCCGCCGCTTCTCAGACTGCACTGACTCGTCGACTCGTTGCTTGTCGTTGTCTTTGGTGTATACTAAAGTAAGGACACTCTTTGAAAAAACCAAGTGTCAATTTAGACATTTCTCGCATCATAAACTCATTCCGTGTCAAAAGGCGAAAACTTATACCAAGATCTACGAGTACCCGTTGTCATGATCGCTTTCTGGCACACTGTGCGAGTCCCCGTAGAATCACAGAGGAAACTCTTTAAGCTTTACAAATGGAGTACACGAAAGTGTCAGTTCTTGCTTACTCAGGAGTGTCCAGGTTCCGATTAGAGACAGCAGAGACAAGACAACGAACAAGAACCTTTTAATGAAATTTTAGAAAAAGAAAATCAAGGAATAGCAGTACAGTGAGTCAGACAATTGACATAGAGACGAAAGGACCTCTGTGACTCTATCATCTTACCCTAGCAGGACAAAAGGAGGGAGGTATTCTTATACATAATCGTATGATTGTATTCGCTTTTCACTTTCGTTTCAGTGAGTCGGTACAGGCTGAGACACTAGGCACCTGACATCGGGTGGTTCGAGGAGGCAGATACCCTAAGAGGTCCGTTCTTACGACCTCACTCAACGGAAAGGGAAGAGGTCCCCTAGAAGGACTGGGTCCCTAGCTTGGGTCCAGAGGGTGTAACGTCCGTCTGCGAAATGGGAGACGCGGTGGTCCCTTCGATCATGCAACAATAACCAAGGACAAAATTTAAAGAAGGCTTTAAAACAGAAATCGTAACACAGACTATGGAACGAATAAATAACAGAAGTGGGGATCCAAGGAAGTCAAAAAGATTTAGAACCCCCGTTGTAACTAACTAGAACGAAGGAGAAAAATAACGAACGGACAAATACAAAGGTGACGACTCAAAAGTCTCATTCACAAAGTGTAGTGACGTAAAAAATAAAGTGATAGATGAGAATAATTTACGGAGTTTTAAAATTAAGGGAAATAATAAAGATATAAGAGATCAAAGGTATCGATTAACTAAAAAATGAGACATGTATAGAAGACGACGCTAACTCGACAAACGAGTGGGAAAAGACGAGTGCCAAAGAGAAGGTGACTAGATACAACCTACGAAGAAACGATACAGAAGAAACCCCAGACGTTTGAAAAAAATTTTTCTAATTGGTCTATCATTTATAAAATTCGAGACACCTGGTTTTCCGTTTTAACTCCTATAATACACCTATGGATATACTCGTAAAATTTTACGTTTTTTGTGGGAATCGAAGGTCCGGTGACTTTTTGTCTGCCCACCCGTCTAGGACGAAATCATGGCCCCGTACTAAACGATTCGAGACCACATTTCGCCAGTCCCCTGGTCCTCTGACTGTTATGACAGTCAAACAGATAAGTCATTCTGTCTGGTCTTCCATAACTCATCTAAAGGAAACCATCTCTTTCCCTTTACCACCACACGACCGTCCTTTAGGATAACTTTAAGGATTCGTCCATCCAATATGCCACTTTCTTCAATTGATGATGAAAATAATTTACAAACGGTAAAAGACTTTTAACACGTTTAGTAAAATAGACAAAAAGTAAATTTGTAGTGACATCTGAACTTTCCATTTGTAATTACAGGAGTAAAATGTCTACTCCTTTTCACTTGAGTCCCTTCAAGTAAGTAACAGGTCCGAACATGATATTCATGACTCGTCTAGGATTCAATTGACAGTCTGAAGTTTCGGACGAGAACGGTAGTAGTATAAGGTGGCAGTCCCACTTTTTCCGACAGTATGTAGTATCTACCTTGAAGTGGACTACAATTTACACCATAGAACAAAGAAGTCATTTCTTTATTAGATACCATCCAAAAAACGAAAAGTATCATTTTTTAGAATTAGTATCAATTTAAATGAAACTGATCGAGAGACTTGGTTAAACCTCAAAATCTCGATGTCTACTCATTGTCTGTAATTTAACCCTTTAAACAGTATCTATTATTACAAGTCTTACTTTATTATTATCCTTTAATAACTATATAATGAAAAATGGTTAATATAGTAGGTACACATAATTAAAGATCTCTTGTATGTGATTTCTTCTAACAACCAGGAGAAATTTATTTGACTATAGTGACTTTTAAGTGATAAATTTTAGTAAACTATTATGTCAGAATCAATTGAAGATTCTCGAATGTCTATGAAGTGTTATGTTCGTTTAGAGGAACCTACGGAAAGACCATTTTTCTTTGACTCAAACGTGAATGCTTTCTACGGAAATTTACGTCGAGATTTCCTCGTCGACGTAAAGTCACCAAGTCTGACTTACTTATTCTTCCGATCAGACACTTAATCAACTTTTTGTTTTCTTTGTCACGACATCCCCTTCCAGAACTTCCTTGCTGGACCGGGACTTTACTTCTTTCTTCCACTCCGCTACCGCTTGTGGGTACCACCACCCTCGCTGTCAACACCACTTTGAAGCATAAACTCCCCGTCGCAAACCTCATCTCGGACAACCTTCCTTTCACGGCCTACACTCTTACATGAGCGTTGACCCCAGTCTAACATCACTTAGTAGTCACGGTAAGCTTCACTTGTGAAAAAAAAAGATATGTGATTATAAAAAAGCTCACCGATTTTATATAATTTACCATGTTTCAAAAGAATTAAGAATAGTAATATACAAATAAAACTACACTTAGTCTTTTTTTATTTTCGACCGTGTAGTGTAATCCTTGAAATGCTTATAATGAATCTTCTATTGATTTTACATAAATCCATTGTTTTTTTTCATAACAAATTTTTTTACTAAACAATTATCAACGACTACTGACTGAAAATGGTCCGGGACAATCTTACAAAAGACATATAATTGCGTAAATGAGGAGTTTATTTGAGTCACACTATCACCCATGATGATAATATAATAAGACTATCCACTGCGTCACTTCCGTGTCTCTGTAATTTATTGAAAAGGCGTCGATTATTGACCACTTAAGTTTAGGTCCGATCGACTGAGGTCTTGGACACAAGAGTCGACGTAATGGAATTCCGTGTTACAATGACCTGTCGATCTCGTTCTTACCACTCCCGACATCCCTCTACCGAATACACACACTTTATTCGGAATCACCTCTCCTTGACAACTGCAAGGATATAACAAAATTACATTTAGATAATAAATATTATAAAATAATATTTTATATAAAAACCTCATTGTAATATTTACATGACAAACTACATTTAACTTCACTATCCTTATAAGTCTTATACAAAAAGTTAACTCAACTCCCTCAACCCTAATTTAAATCCCTGTGATCGATCATTTCATTACGAATTTTAAGAGGTTCGGTCCGAAGTCGTTATGTACTTGACACTTGAAGGTCTACAAGTTCGACCAAAATCTTTTCCGTCTCCTTGGTCTCTAGTTTAACGGTTGTAGGCGACCTAGTAGCTTTTTCGTTCTCTCAAGGTCTTTTTGTAGATAAAGACGAAATAACTGACACGGTTTCGGAAACTGACGCACCTAGTGCTATTTGACACCTTTTAAGACTTTCTCTACCCTTATGGTCTGGTGGTCTGGACGGAGCACTCTTTGGATATACGACCAGTCCTTCGTTGTCAATCTTGACCTGTACCTTGTTGTCTGACTAAGGTTTATCCTTTTCCTCATACAGTTCCGATATATAACAGTGGGACGAATAAATCGAATCTACGTCTCATGTAGTACTCTTTACGACCCGACCTTCTTTGTTCGACCTTAGTTCTAACGGCCCTCTTTATAGTTATTGGAGTCTATACGTCTACTGTGGTGGGAAGACCGTCTTTCAGTTCTTCCTGATTTCTCGGAGAACTACTTTCACTTTCTCCTCTCACTTTTACAACCGAATTTCGAGTTGTAAGTCTTTTGCTTCTACTACCGTAGACCAGGGTAGTGAAGTACCCTTTATGTACCCCTTTGTCCCCTTTATCTACCCCTTTGTCACCTTTGTCACAGTCTGAAATGAAAAACCCCGAGGTTTTAGTGACGTCTACCACTGATGTCGGTACTTTAATTTTCTACGAATGAGGAACCTTCCTTTCAATACTGGTTGCATCTGTCGTATAATTTTTCGTCTCTGTAACAGTTGTTTCCAGGTAGATCAGTTCCGATACCAAAAAGGACACCAGTACACACCTACACTCTCAACCTGACACTTCTTTCGACTCACGACTTTTGAACTACGAAAACTTGACACCATAACCTCTTCTGAGAACTCTCAGGGAACCTGAAGTTCCTCTAGGTTGGTCAGGTAGGATTGCCTTTAGTCAGGACTTATAAGTTACCTTCCTGACTATGACTTCGACTTTGAGGTTATGAAACCGGTGGAGTACGCTTCTCGACTGAGTAAACTTTTCTGGGACTACGGCCCTTTCTAACTCCCGTCCTCCTCTTCCCCTGCTGTCTCCTACTCTACCGACCTACAGTAGTGGGTGAGCTACATGTACCCAAACCCATCTGACACTCTCAACCACTGCCTGTCTCTCCGGACCACACGACGTCAAGTACCCCAACGTCTCAACCTGTGCTGACTCGTTGACTTGACTTGACTCAACTATTAATTAACAGAATTCAGATCCAAACCTCTTTTGTGAACTCGGTCTCTAAAAATCCCCTTTACCTCTTTTCCCCCGATCTTGTATTCTCGGTAACTTGTCTTTTCTACCCTTCTCTCCTGAATGCACACCCCTCGAACACTCGTCAGTCTCTGGACAGGTCGACTTCCCGTCCCATTAGGGTAATCGTCTATTTTTTAGTTCTATCCCTGAATTTATCGTCTACTTAAAACAATACTGATGTATTAAAAATTTTCCTTACACTTTTAGATTTTTTATAAACCACCCGTCAACCAATACTTTCGAATCATACACCAGTCCCGACCCCTATATACAAATTTTTCAATGGATGAATCTCCACTCACAATATATATTACTCATCGTCACTACATCCGGTCCACAGATGTTCGAAAGAATTTCCCAGTCTATAATTTATAAAATCCAAAACGACTGATTTTCCGTTTTAGTTTATATTTTTGGTAAAAACCGAGTGTATGGTAATTTTTTATTTTCGCCGTCATCCCGGTCTAAACCGATTGCTCTACGTATCAAACGGTCGAGAGTTGTATTCGCAGAATTTATACAACTATCAACCAGTATCTGTAGGAAAAATATAACTTTAAATCTCCATAATGTAGTCCATAAAGTGATTAACTATTTTCAAGTCTTCAAAGCATACTATAGAAAGACCTGTCCTGGAATGAGACTCACTTTACAAATTATTACTTCAAACAAAAATTCGTTCGCACAATTTGTAAGGGTGTTTGATTACATCTTTAGAATGGGACGAAGAATTTCTGTTTGGTTTTAACCTCAACCATTAAATCGATATTTAAACCCTTCGAAGTATCAGTTCCTTTCAATCAAGTCATTCGAGGAAATTTTGACAAAGAAACAATCTAAAACTGTGACTATGTTCAGACTTTTACTAAACGAACCGGAATCCCATAAGAAACCCAGTCTCTCCCAAAATGTCTCATCTTCGTCGAAACCGCGAATGGGTCACTTCCGGGTGGACGATGAGCGATACGGTCCCGAATCAAGAGAAGGAAGGGGTCCTGCAGACACGGGACGACGGGTAACAAAAGACTTTTAACCTTCAACCGAAATAAAGAGATGAAGACGATCGCCGAGTCTCGAGTCTAGTCACGACGCGAGACAATCATTGTAGAACTAGAGAACCCAAGTAGACGGATATCTTCTTCTGTGATGGTTCATAGTGCAGGAAAGTTTTTGTGTTTCGAACAATAAAAAAACAAAAGAATTTTCAGTCACGTTTTTTCCATTAGAAATTCCCTTAAGACCTGGTCTTACTAACTATACTGACCTTTCTCGTAAATACTAAATATAAGTCGTGACAATTCATTATACCATCGAAAACCATTACATTCTACACCGAAGGGACCCCCGAACCCCCATTCGGTCCTTGGGTGGATGGTTGCGTTCTCTACGTCCAACTTAGGGACCCAGTCTCTCTGGGGGACCCCTTCCCCTACCGTCGGACTAGGTCCTAGGAAAGGACCCTTTTGGGTGCCTGTCTCCTCGGAACCGCCCGGTGCGGGCACCCCAACGTCTTCTCGACCTGTGCTGAATCACTGACCTGTTGTCGTCTATGTTCTACTGCTTACGAAACGTCCAATAACTTACATTTGTCTACTTGGGTAATTTATGTATATTGACTTTCATTAAAAGGACTTTAAAAAGAGATTGGGAAATAGTGAATAAAATAAGGAATAGACTTATAAGACAACTCTAAATAAAACACAAGTATCAGGACGGTTTCCTGAAGTCATTTCTAAACAGTCACGTCGAAACATACTTAAACTTAGAAAGAGGTAACGTTTCACAAAAAACATTTTCCTTCTCCTTTTTTATCCATTCGAAAAATTCGCACCATTATCACTTTTAAATAAGTGTCTCCTATACTATGGTCAACAGTCATCCATTAATGTTTCAACAACACCTATCCAGACCACTCATCGTCGAGAATAATATATAAGGTCTATGGTAAATTTAACACTAATAATCTTAAAACAAATCTTATACAGATTTTATATTCCTTGGATATAGATTCGTAGTACCTTAATCAATGAAATTACTTCTTTTTTTATTTAACTATTAAAGTATTGAACGGTATATTATATAAGTAAACTTTTACAATGTAAGACGACTTATAAATATAAATAAAATTTTACACAATTTTAACTTAGTCGAGGACTACTTTGTAGATCTCGTAGTCATCAGGTAAGAGATGGTATTACGGACCAATTGTGAGGTTTACTATTTATGTGAACATTACTGTCACAAAAAGACAAGATTTAAACGTCAAGTCTCACGTCACTACCTCTTACCAGACGAAGAAACGGAGTAGCTAAAAGACCATGTCTCTTTCTAGTCAGGAGTTCGCTACTTTCGACCCTCTGGGACGGTCCTTTTCTCCTCTTACTCGGACTCGACGTCTCACTGTCGTCACCAGGCCTCCTCCTCTTGGTCCTCGACAGAGAAGTTCTTCCCACGCAATCGTCCCCCTGGACACTAGCAATGCGCACAGCGTTCCTCGCGGTGCGTCGTGTGAGCCTACGAGCCACACACGATTGGTGTCAATGTTCGGGACACATCCCGGCCATCCAAGACGAGTCAAAACAATACGAAAGCCAATAAAAGGCTTCTTGTTAACTGAACTTTTATGACCATTAATGTCACAGAAGAGAACTTCATGTCAGACAAAGGTAAAACGAAATACTTTTCTTTGGCACCCGTAAAGTCGCTAGTAAAACCAATTCAGTCCATACTCACTTAGTCTCGGTGGACGAGGAGTCGCCTCTGCGACTACTCCGCCTTCCCTGTCGGCAGCCCCCCTCAGTCACCAAACAAGGACCCCTACGTCCGTCAACACTCTCCACCTCAAAGTGACAACGATAGACTAACGTAACCCACTATATCGGTTCATCACCCAACTACAATTTATAGACACAAAAGGATTGAAATTACCCTTACGAGATCACGTCTCGAACAGTCCAAATATGAGACTTCCCGATCTATCATTTATAAAAGTCGAAACACACAGTCACAGATAACCTCGATGAGTCAAGATAACAACGTCACAATTTCATCGACATCCGTTATACATTTAGTTACCCAGTAAATGTATCGACAGAAGGTCATTTTAACAAAATACTTTTGTCCACCGTCCGACCTTTATTCGACACCCGGTAACAAAGGGTCGAGAACGAGGTGATCATAAATGGCCCATTCTCTCTGAGACCACAAATCTAACTAAAGTATGTATGTCTTTCTTATACATGAGTATAAGAGTATATGTTTCTTAAAAAAAACAAAATTTAGTGTAATTTCTTTAAAAGGGGTAAAACATAAAATATCCAAAGACCATTCTTACAAACAACTTAAAATGTCAGAACAATCGTGGTCACCTTTACTGTATCACTAAAAAATGAAAACAGGATCATTAGAACTCGTCAATAAGACATGAGTTAAAGGATTATAAGTCGATGGGAACGATGAAGAATATTAATCGGGTCGTACTAGTGTGTCAGTACCAAATAACAACAAAATTATTCGACGATCTAACAAAAACGTCACCGTGGGTGAGGTCATGAGAACGGACCTTTTAGGGTACCTGCCTCCTCGGACCACCCGACGTCAGGTACCCCAGCGATTCTCAGCCTCTGCTGACTCGCTGAAGTGAATCTCAAAAGTGAAAGTACGTAACCTCTTCCTTTACCGTTGGGTGGAGTCATAAGAACGGACCTCTTAGGGTCCCTGCCGCCTCGGACCACCCGACGGTAGATACCCCAGCGTGTCTCAACCTGTGCTGATTTCACTGAATCATCATCATCATCTAAGAAAAACGCCGCAAAATGTATCCTAAAAATGTACTCTCGACACACTTAAAAGGGATAAACACCCAAAAAAAAAAAAAAAACCAGAACTATTAAACTATGAGAGTAACGATTTTCTCATATATTTATATATATATATTTATACGTAAATAGAGAACCACAAATTTATCGAAGAATAAGGAAATTTCCGACAATCATAAACACTTTGGAAAGTCCGAATCATAAAATAAAACTCCCTCATAAAGAAACCATTAATTTTAAAGAAATACTACTATTAACCAAGATTAAATCAGAGTACTTTAGATAAAACCATTCACATAAAAGAATCCTTTTTTGATAAAGTTGAACCTGTTTACAGTTTAAAAATGAAAAGTTTTTTATATTTAAAGGTCGAACTCTAATTAAGATATTCTTTTAGATGTTTATTTTTGTAATCTTTTAAACATTTCTTTCCTTACATGTTTGCTAACCAAAACTAGTAACAAAACTATTGACCCACTTCACCGTAAAAGAAGGGAGAAGGATTGAAATAGAAACTGGTAGAAATAATAATCAATCAAAGTCAAGTCAACTCAAGTCAGCGAGTCAGCACAGGTTGAGAAACGCTGGGGTACGTGACGTCGTGTGGTCCGGAGGGACAGATAGTGGTTGAGGGCCTCGAATGAGTCTGAGTACAGGAAACACAGCCACTACGGTAGGTTGGTAGAGTAGGAGACGGCAGGGGAAGAGAAGGACGGAAGTTAATCAATCAAATGATTCATAATTTAAAAAACATACATTAAACACTTTTTAAAGTATACATTACAAACCATACCTTGATACTTCGTTGTTTGTAAATGACTCGCACGGCATACACGGTACACGACTCGCACGGCATTCGTAACATGACCTGGGACCCCAACACAGTCACTTGTTCCGGTCCGAGGCAGTACTTCGAATGCACTACCACCGTCACTGTCCGTTATACATTCTACCTTTATTAGCATTCAGTGTTCGACTACTAGTACCACTTCCCTTACTTCGTGTTTACATTACTTCGTTGGTTGTCCGCGAATATCATGAATCTTACCAGTCCCTCCTGAAGAGAATCCTTAACTGAAAACTTGACTCAAGATTTTCTACTCTTAACCGTCAACTCCCTCTCGAAAAAAAAAAAAATTATATATAAATAAAATCAACCTCCAACTAATGAAATGTTATAACATAACCAAAACGGTATATAGTTGTACTTAGGCGGTGTCCATATGTGAACAAGGGGTAGGACTTGGGGGGAGGGAGGAGGGAAGGGCATGGTAGGGAGACCCAGCAAGGTCACGTGGTCGGGGTTCGTAGGTCATAGTACGTAGCTTGGACCTGACCGCTAAGCAAAGTATATACTATAATATGTACAAAGTCACGGTAAGAGGGTTTAGTAGGGTGGGAGAGGGAGAGGGTCTCAGGTCTTCTGACAAGATATGTAGACACAGAGAGAAAGACAGAGCGTATGTCTCAATAGTAAGGGTAGAAGGATTTAAGGTATATATACACAATCATATGACACAACCACAAAAGAAAGACCGAATGAGGTGAGACATATTAGACGAGGTCAAAGTAGGTGGAGTAATCTTGACTAAGTCTACATAAGAAAAATTACGGACTCATTATGAGGTAACACATATACATGGTGTCGAAAGAACAGGTAAGTAGACGACTGCCTGTAGATCCAACGAAGGTACAGGACCGATAATATTTGTTACGACACTACTTGTAACCCCATGTACACAGAGAAAGTCAAGACCAAAGGAGCCACACATACGGGTCGTCACCCTAACGACCCAGTATTCCGTCAAGATAAAGGTCAAAAAATTCCTTAGAGGTGTGACAAGAGGTATCACCGACATGATCAAACGTAAGGGTGGTTGTCACATTCTCCCAAGGGAAATTAGGCATGGGAGAGGTCGTAAATAACGAACATCTGAAAACCTAGTGTCGGTAAGACTGACTGCACTTTACCATGGAGTAACACGAGAACTAAACGTAAAGAGACTATTACTCACTACAACTCGTAGAAAAGTCCACAAACAATCGGTAGACATACAGAAGAAACCTCTTTACAGATAAATCAAGAAACCGGGTAAAAAACTAACCCAGTAAATAAAAAGACCTTAACTCGACGTCCTCAATCAGGGTTTGTCCTATTTGGGTTCCGCTTTATGGGGTTCTGTGTATTATTAGTTTAATTGTTTCTAGTTTGTGTTTCTTGTTTATAATTTTCGTCGTTCCCTTTTTGTTGTTTATTGTGTGTTCCCCTAAGGGTATTCCTATTGTCGACTAGAAAGTTATCTTTGAGAAGTCCGGTCTTCCCTTACCGTTCTCTATGAATTTCACTATTTTCTTTTATTGGATGTCGGGTCTAATGACATGGGTCGTTCCTAGAGTAAGTTTATACTTCCTCTTTAGTTTTCGAAATGTCTGTTCGTTTTCGACTCTCTTAAGTCGTGGTGGTTTGGTCGAGAGGTTGTTTACGATTTCCTATAAGAGATCTGTCCTTTGTGTTTTTCCCACATATTTGGGTTTGGGTTTTGTTATTTCATTTACCGTTACCCTAGTATGAATAGTTATTAATGGAATTTGCATTTACCCAACTTACGGGGTTGGTTTTCTGTTTCTGACCGACTTACCTATGTTTTTGTTCTGGGGATATATACAACCGATGTTCTCTGGGTGGAGTTTTATCCCCTGTGTATGTCTGACTTTCACTTCCCGACCTTTTTCTATAAGGTACGTTTATCTCTGGTTTTCTTTCGTCCTCATCGTTATGAGTATAGTCTATCTTATCTGAAATTTTGTTTCCGACACTTTTCTCTGTTTCTTTCTGTGATGTATTACTAGTCACCTAGTTAGGTTCTTCTATATTGTTAATAGTTACATATACGTGGGTTGTATTCTCGTGGCGTTATACATTCTGTTTACGATTGTTCATACTTTCCCCTTTAATTGTTATTGTGTTATTATCACCCTCTAAATTATGGGATGAGTGTGGATGCCTGTCTAGTTGATTTGTCTTTTAATTGTTTCTTTGTGTTTGAAATTTACTATGTTATCTGGTCAATCTGGATTAACTATAGATATCCTGTAAAGTGGGGTTTTGTTACTTAAAGTGGAAAAAGAGTTCGTGTGTACCTTGGAAGAGGTCCTATCTAGTGTAGGACCCGCTATTTAGATCGGAACCATTTAAGTTTTTTTAACTTTAGTAGGGTTCGTAGAAAAGACTGGTGTTACGTCATTCTAATCTAGAGTTAATGTCCTCTTTTTGATAATTTTTAAGGTTGTATACCTCCCACTTGTTGTACGACGACTTATTGGTTCTTTAGTGTCTTCTTTATTTTTTCTTTAGTTTTATACGTATCTTTACTTACTTTTACTTTTGTGTTGTTGGGTTTTGGACACCCTGTGATATTTTCGTCACGATTCCCCTTTCAAGTATCGTTATGTCCGTATGGAGTTCTTTGTTCTTTTTTCAGTTTATTAGATTGAGATGTGGATTTCGTTGATCTTTTCCTTCTTTACCTCTCGGGGTCTCAATCATCTTCCTTTCTTTAGAATTTTTAATCCCGTCTTTATTTACGTTTTCTTTGTTTTCTCTGGTATCGTTTTTAGTTGTTTCGTTTTTTCGACCAAGAAACTTTCCTATTTATTTTAACTGTTTGGTAATCGGTCTGAGTAGTTCTTTGTTTCCCTCTTTTTAGTTTAGTTATTTTAATCTTTACCTTTACCTCTCTAGAGTTGTCTGTTGTGTCTTTATGTTTCCTAGTATTCTCTGATGATAGTCGTTAATATACGGTTATGTTACCTGTTGCACCTTCTTTACCTGTTTAAGAATCTTTTCATGTCAAAAGGTTTTGACTTGGTCCTTCTTTATCTTTTAGAATTGTCTGGGTAGTGTTCGTGCCTTTACCTTTGACATTAGTCTTTAGAAGGTCGTTTGTTTTCGGGTCCAGGTCTACCGAAGTGTCGACTTAAGATGGTTTTTAAATCTCTTTTCGATTGTGGATAGGATGAGTTTGAGAAGGTCTTTTAACGTCTCCTTCCATTTGAAAGTCTGAGTAAGATACTCCGGTGGTAGTGGGATTATGGTTTTGGACTGTTTCTACGGTGTTTTTTTCTTTTGATGTCCGGTTATAGTGACTTCTTGTATCTACGTATTTAGGATTTGTTTTAAGATCGTTAGTCTTAGGTTGTTGGGTAATTTTTCTAGTATGTGGTACTGGTCCACCCGAAATAGGGTCCCTACGTTCCTAAGAAGTTATAGGTGTTTAGTTAGTTACATTATGTGGTGTAATTGTTTAACTTCTTATTTTCGGTATACTAATAGAGTCATCTACGTCTCTTTCGGAAACTGTTTAAAGTTGTAGGTAAATACTATTTTTGAGAGGTCTTTCGTCCTTATCTTCCTTGTATGGAGTTGTATTATTTTCGATATATACGTAATAGGAGTTACCACTTTTTAACTTTCGTAAAGGGGATTTCAGTCCTTGTTCTGTTCCCACGGGTGAAAGCGGTGATGATAAGTTGTATCAAGACCTTCAAAACCGGTGTCGTTAGTCTCGTCTTTTTCTTTACTTTCCTTAGGTTTAACCTTTTCTTCTTCATTTTGAGAGTGACAAACGTCTACTGTACTAGGAGATGTATCTTTTGGGATTTCTGAGGTGGTCTTTTAATGATCTCGATTAGTTACTTATATCATTTCAGCGTCCTATATTTCAGTTGTGTGTCTTTAGGGAACGTAAGGGTATGTGATTATTACTCTTTTATCTTTAATTCCTTTGTTAAGGTAAGTGGTAACGTTGTTTTTCTTATTTTATGAATTACTTATATTAGATGGATTTCTTTGATTTCTGGATATATATCTTTTGATATTTTGTGACCACTTTCTTTAGTTTCTCCTGTGATTATCTACTTCTTTATATGACACAAGTACCTAGCCTCCTTAGTTATATCACTTTTACTCATATGATGGGTTTCGTTAGATATCTAAGTTACGTTACGGATAGTTCGATGGTTGCCATAAAAAGTGTCTCGCTCTTGTTTATTAAAGTGCTAAACATACCTTTATGTTTTTTGGAGCTTATCGGTTTCGTTAGAACTCTTTCTTCTTACCTTGACCTCCTTAGTTGGACGGACTGAAGTCCGAGATGATGTTTCGGTGTCAGTAGTTCTGTCATACCATGACCGTGTCTGTCTTTATATCCGGTTGCCTTGTTTTATCTTTCGGGTCTCTATTTAGGTACGTGGATACCTGTAGAATAGAAGTTGTTTCCTCCGTTCTTATATGTCACCTACTTTCTGTTAGAGAAATTGTTCACCACGACCCTTTTGACCAGTTGGTGAACATTTTCTTACTTTGATCTAGTGCAAGATTGTGGTATGTGTTTTTATTTGAGTTTTACGTAATTTCCAGATTTGCATTCTGGTCTTTGATATTTTGAGGACCTTCTCTTGTATCTGTTTTGTGAGAGGCTGTATTTAGTGTCGTCCTAGGAGACACTGGGTGGAGGGTCTTATAACCTTTATTTTGGTTTTTATTTGTCTACCCTGGATTAATTTTCGAAAACGGGTTGTTTCCTTTGATATTCATTCCACTTTTCTGTCGGAAGTCTTACCCTCTTATATTGTCGTTTACTTCGTTGACTGTTTGTTGATTAGAGTTTTTATGTGTTCGTTGAGAACTCCCTCGTGAAAGATCCGTCATCCTTCCTAGACTCGTCTCCACGACCTTTCCTTTCCCGCACCGTACGCTCTTCTAGTACCCCGACTTCGTCTACTCGTCACCTCTCGTTCTACTCTCCCGCACCCGCCCTTGGTCCGACTTGTCGTGTGTCGTCGACTTTCACAACTCTCTCGCCACCCTCAAATTCACACCTCTTAATTGACTAAATTATGTGTAAAAATTTTCTAGTTTGTCGAAACACCTCTAACTTAACCTTTCCCTGATTTCATTTTTTCTTCCATTCTCACTCAATCCGACACTCCCCAATAGACTATCACTCTTATTTGTTCAAACCCTGATAAAAACTCAATCCTAACCACACACTCTCTCCCTCTTCAGTCAGTTAATACTGACCCATAAAATAAACTCGTAATCCATCTGTAATTACAGTAACTGATTCTACTCCTTCGGACCCCTCTTTTATACCCTTTATCTTTGGGGAAAAAACCTCAAAATTCACACTCAATCTGTACGTAACATCCACCGTCTTCTGTGCACCTATAAATCGAATGTTCAAATTCCCTTCACAGGACTTAACATCAATCTACATGTCTATGTACGTACGTTTGTCTTTGTGTAAACCTTCAGTAGGTCACGAACGTAATCATAGGACATTACTTTGTGCGTCATTGAACTAAATTTTTTATCTTAGTCAACCACTCTTCCCGTCTTGATTGTGCGACACGTCGTCACCGTAAGGGCAACCACCCGTTCCAGTCGCAACCTCACACATCAAACCTTCTCCAGGCTTTCAATAGAAACCTGTATTCCATTTAAACATACCATTTTAAAATTCCTATCGGTAATATTCTTATTTATGTCTCATATACACAATCTTTGGACATATGTTCCTTTTTTCTTTGAACTCTGTACCTTTTCATTGTAAATTTCAGTTAGGTTTATTGTCATTTCTTTCCTTCTTTTTCGCAACTTTGTACCTTCTTTTTATCTCTAATTTTTTCGTCGTGCATTCTTTTCAAGACATTACATTTGACAAATGAGAGACGAACACTTTCTATTTCGAAGTTTAGTCAATCTAAAAATTCAATTTACAACAATATTTTGGGTGTGAATTTCGTAATCGTATGTCTTTCTAACTTCCAATTTCCTGTCTTTTGTTATAAAGTCCCTTTACGACTGACTTTCTTTTGCTTGATCGGTATGATCGCAATCGTTTCGTCCGAATTTCTGTCTTCTCCCCTCCCGCCGTCGGCGACGCACTATTCCGGTCAAAAGGTCATTTTACGTCGTCAAAATTTGAACTTACATGGATTATTTTATCTGGGTTTTCTAAATTTAGTTTTAAATTAGTTTGATCTCTTATAACTGTCTAAAAGACAGTATAATCTTTTTAAAATTTATGGAAAGACTTAAAGATTAAGTATCTATGTTTTTTAATTAACGTCTAAACTCCGTGAGTAAATTTGTTCCAAATTACTTGTGACGTACGACACCTTATGTTTGTGTGTCCTTCACTTACACAGGACCTCTGACGTGTCGTGTCTAACTGTGTAAAGCTTCTCAGTCCTAGGACGTCTGGTCAAAGAGACTGGCAGTACGTTAATTAGAATATTTATTATGTACATACAATACATTTTGGGGGAAACGTAAACTTTAATAGACAGGAAGATTTTTTTGGTCATCCTGTTTTTCTTTAGTATGATCTTCAAATTTATCGTACGTTGAGTTACTATCACTTTGGTGGTGGTTAGTTTTGGACACCCTAATATCACTTTAACTATAAATGTCCATGTAAATAGAAATATTTATAAATACAATCTTTTTTTTGTTTTCGACTTCTACCTCATCGATACGCAAATTGAATTTTTTATGTTTTCCTTATAATCTTACTTATTTGATTCCATCCTATTCTTAGTTCAATCTCTTCCGCTCTTGTTTTCAGTTGAATTAATCTTTTGTCACTGTCGTCCCTCTTAGTCTCTTCGGCCTTCGACTATGAGACGTTTCGATTCTTGTTCTTCTGCGACGTCAACCATGACTCGTCCTTTCATGTCTACTGCGTCTACCCACTGGACCCTCACGCGTGTCCCTGTCTCGACGTTTCGGTCGCCTCCGGACACCTGGTTCTTCTCGTGGCACTTGAACCCTCGCCACGTGGGCTTCTGAATCTCCGACCGTCTAAGGGTCTTCTCACCTCAAGTAGTTGTGAGTGACGAGATCTATTACACTATTGATAATGTCTATGCGTCAGTCACCAAATATGAGAAAGGTACCTCTTTTGTTGGTTAGGTTTACCAAAATCTCGACTTAAGAAAATTTAAGAGAGATCTGAAAGTTTCCAGTATAGTATGATAAGGTCTCTTACTCTTTTCTTGACAAAAAGGTTCAGTAAGTTTATTCCGGTCATATTGGGATCATGGTTTTCTCATACACTTCTTTTAATGTTCGAATACATTAAGTAATTTCATATGTCGTCTGAGAATTTGTCTTAATAACCTTTAGACCTAAACAATTCACATAAAAAATTGTCTATTTTAAGTCAATGGTTAAACTCAAATAAGGTCCATACATTTTCATCAAAGTACATCTTATGGATATTTACAATAGTGGTGTAATCGTTTTATGTCCTCTTTTAAGTTTACTGTCTAAGAGACCAAAAAAAAAAAAAAGGACACCCCCCTTTTTTCAGTGAACATTACAAGTCGTAGAGTAGTACTATTTTTAAGTCTTTGATCCTAGTGTTGTCTTAAAGGAACGGGAGTATTTTGGATAGATTTTTTTTGTCTTTATTAAAAGTTATTTCTTCGTAATTTTTTTTGAAGGGGGAATTCTAGTCCTCATTCTGTTCACATGGTAAAGATACCCGTAACTCCCCCTTCACAATCGTACCGTCCTACCCTCTAATCATTTTCTATTTTTTCTATCTCTTCTCTCGGTTTAATCCTCTGATATGAATGTCACAATCAGAATTACACGTCTCATGTATCACTCGACCTTTAGTCATTCGTCTTGACTCAGACTAACACTTTACTAGTTTTGGAACTCGTCTATTGAGTGACTTCTCCTTTATAATTGTCGCTTAATTTTTATAGTTTTCTACGAATCTAGTAATCGTTAGTCCCTCACATGTAACTCTCGTGTTCCTCCCCCTGAAGGGACCACCCGAGCACCAATCCTGAGACTCGAAGACTACGTCCCTCACGTCCTAGTCAGGGACCAGGGACCAGCCCCTTGATTCTAGGGCGTACGACACACCACGTCGGGTCTTTATTGTCGTCGTCGTTACTTTCCCAGTGTTCCTCCACAGAAGGAAATTCGTGGACAACACAATCGCCACAGTCTACAGAACCTCCTACATCTAGTCAAGAATGAGCGACGAACAACTCCACCTATAATGGGTCCATACATACTTATTCTTTCTACTTACATAAGTATGTATCTCATAATGCGTCGTCTCCCTTACTTACTCGGTATCAATCTGTGTCTTTGTACCCACTTAGCATTTCTATCTTACGACTCACTCCCACTGGTAGGGACCCTTTTACACATAGTATGGATAAAGTATTTCAAATCTTTGTCCGTCATCAGTCACAGAGTAAATTCATATCCTTTTGTCACTTTTGCGGAAAGCCTTCGTCACCTTACCTTCGTCGCACCTGTACTACCATGGAGAAGTCCGGTTCCCCTATCTCCGTCACACCCGTCTCGTGTTCCCGCACGACCAGCCTCGGCTGCAAGAAGGACCGAACCCACCGACCCGAGGCTAACGAGCCGTGTCACATGACCCCTTGACTTTATCCACCGTAAATAAGACGTAAACTTTTTTTTCCTTACTTTTTTATTTGCCTTAGCTTCCACTCCTTTACCTCTATGGGTCAAGAATGTTTTCCCTTCGCTAGGGTCCGCCTAAGCCCCGGATCTTTTCCCAACAGGAGTGGGGACTTTTGGCTCTTCGTACTAACGAACGAATACCTTACAAGTTTCTCTTTCATTGACGGACTATTAATCTCGCTTCCACTCACTCTGAGAACTCGTCTACCGGGTCTCGAGTCCTTCTCCCGGAGACCCTAGTCTCCTGAGGAGGCAACACCAAGCACCCCTCGATTGTCGACCAGGAGCCATGAAGACGTCAGGACAACGAGAAAAAGAAAATCTAGTCCTAAGGAAAACAGTGTGACAGTCCGGTTGAGCCAGGTCGGTGTCACGGGGAGAAGACCGGACTGCCCAGGACACAATTTACCACTTACTGACACACCGTGCGACTCGCGTGCGCGGCGTATCGTGATTAGGAGACAAAGTGTCGACACAACACTACTCAACACTCGCTCTCTTTGTTTACCAATTCGTTTTATACATCGGTTCCTAATATATCAACTTTCTCATAATTACTGTGGTAGTAAATCTAAGTCTTATTAAAGAATAAAATCAAAAGAAGAAACTTAAATTTTTGGAGTATTTAATTATAAAGAATACGACTTATTAAAAGTTGGTAAATAAACTCAAAATACAATCGATAGACTTAATGTCGTATTATCAGTAAAACTATCGACATATTATTCTTTTTTACATAAAGAACATCCACATATAACTTTATTGTCTGTAAAAGTTCCTGACAAGATCCGAATTAGATTTAATAAACTGAAAATTTTCTAAAGAAAAAGTTCCCAAATAATAATGTAAACGTTGTGTCTCTCCCTTGGATAATTCACAGCTCGCGTACAATATCCCTCACTCCGAGACTCCTCACGCGACCCGAGTCAACGAGTCCGTGCAGGTTGAGACGCCGGGGCACCTGTCTTCGCGTGGTCCGGGGGCCCGGTACCCTAAGGGGTCCGTCCTCGTGACGTCACCCAACGGTACGGGAGGAGGTCCCATTACTCCTCTCTGTTGTCGCACAGTGCGGGAACTCTTCACCGGTCGTATCCTCCTCCGCTCACTCAGGGTTCTCAATCTCCTGAGACGGTCCATGCGGGTCTTTCGACACTTCTCTCCGGACGACGCGTCTCTGCGAATCGAACTAAACATGAATTTTTGACGAACTCCGAATTAAAGTGACTTTGATTTAATACGTGTTCTTTCGTAGATGACAGATACATAATCTGTAATTTTGAAATTGTTTTATTCGTATAAAACCATACGAGTAAAGAGAACAAAATAATCTCATTTAGTATTTTCGTACAATAACACTTCACATCAACTCCTCGCCTTTAATTTGTAATTACCTGAATTCGTGCCTTCCTCTATCAGAGAAATTTTACACAACGAAGAACATACACCCGTAACAGACGCAGAGACAGTATTTACAAAAAAGGGACTTCAATTTAAAGGTGTAATGTCACTTATCTCAAGATTAATCGACAAGAAGTTCAACTCTATGTATCTAACAACATATTGTAATAAAGAGTAGAATTTGGGTTTGATTTTACTTTGAAACGACTCTGATATAATAAATTGGAGGAAAACCATATGGTTTTCCATAAAAAAACAGTTTATTTTACTTATTCTTCTAAGATGGTCATATTAACAGAATAAACATTTAAACTTTCATCGAAAACAAGTCACAAACGTCGGAACTTTACGGTAAAAAAGAATACAGAATATTAATAATTAAAAAGAGTCAAACCAGAAACAACAGGTTCAAAAACCATAAAGGTACTCGTAAAAGAAATTACACATACAACACCTGAAATCGTTAATTAAATAGAAACCGAAGTTTTAAAACGTAGTACAAATCTTGCTGCGACTCTAAAAACACCTTTAAAGAGAACACCAAGAAGATCATGAACACAAAAAATCTCCGTAACTTCCCTCTGTACGCAAAGACATTTTATCTAGACCTTAAATAAATTCCATTTTTTACTGTAGTCTTACACTGCGGCGGCGGGGGGGGGGGCGGTACACACACGCGTCACCAGAGTCACAGTAAGGAGTTTACCGGAAAAGGGGACAACGAAACTTTATGAAAGTAAAAGGAATAGAAGAAATAGCCACAGTGACTAAACGGACAGGGACAAAGACAATCGAATAAAAGATCACCTACTTACTGATTGTCATTTGTCATTTCCCTATTTATTTTCCTTCCAGACATTCCTCTTATTCGTCTTACGACGTAGTCGTCACTGACCACTCGACGAACTTTACTCACCAGTGCTGTCCGAAGGGAACTTCGTCGCTGTAACGGAGACCAGATTCGTCGTACGTAGACCACCTTCCGTAAAGTGCACCTCCCCCACAGCCGCTCCGAGGCCCTCCTCTCGCGCGTCGCCCTCTCGTCACGTCCACCCCCGTCGCTCGGGTCCCCGCCCGAGGACGAAACGTCCCAATCGTCCGGTCCGGCTCGTCATACCGGAATGACATTGACTCCCCTCGATGAGTTCTAGCCCTGTATTGGTAAGTCTATCACTCTCATATCTATTATATATAGTTCATTTGCCTAAGTGTAGATTTGTTCCGTCTAAAAAATCTTAGTACAATGGTTCTTAAATCTTAAATTTATTTCATAGATGAACGTGATTTCTCTCGAGAAATTTCTTTTTTAAATACCATACAAAATTTTATTATTATAGAAAAGAAGGTACTTTTAAAAACATTATCCCTTGTTTGTAGGAACCTTCTCCCTCTTTAAGGAACCAATGTCATGTTACTTCAGTTACTCTCGTCGTCACTACTTCCCTTACTCGGGCGATTGCTTAAACGTGTCGGTCTTCGAAAGTACAACCTACCATTGTTATTGGAACTCCTACTGAGGTCGCACTCACTTCTGAACCTACACCTGACCTCCATACATCGTGTCACACGCATGGTACGAGTGACAAGTGACGCACCTTAGCAAGAACTGAGATTTAACACTTTTACCTAGAGACTGTGATCCCTTATAAAGCTAAAAAGAGAAGACAGTCAGAGGGAGAGGAAGGTTCGAGTAAAGTCTATGACGAAGGATGTACTTGAGATCAGTAACTGGAGAAGGAAGAAACTGGTAATTGAGATGTCTACGAATGGAACATAGGATCAATAAGTGTATGAACAAACTCTAAAGACTGAAAATTTAACCCACAATTTTTAAAAAAATACTGTTTAATATAACACACACGACTAGGGGAATTATATCGTGAATTATATTAGGACATTTTTTATTTTCAGGTACTACTTATGATGAACTTCTTAAAGTTTTGGACACTAACTTAGTCTTCTTAGCTCTGATATTAAAAGGAAGACATAAACGTTTTATGTCAACATAGAAGGGTCTCTACAACTTACCTAATTTAAATGAAGTACGACGTTTCTTATCACTCGAAGTTTATTTTCATTGTATATGTAATTTACCTAATATCTTAACAATGACGAACACTATCTTACTAGTCTTAAATAGATAAAACCAAATATTTGTCTGAAAAAAAAGTTCACACGTGTCGGGAGACCTTATTAATGACTCTACATCTCTCTTACAAACAAGGTCGATGAGACAAAAACAATGAAAAAGACCTTCTTTAATACCGAACTATGATGGGAATAAAAGAAGAGACGTGTCTATGTAAAAATTCTTAAACAGAATAAAAAGGTCAATTTTAAGGTAATGTCTTTTAAATCTTTTTATTTCCATTCTTTTTGAGTAAGTCTGGGGACCACTATATAAAAATTCCGAAGGAAACACAGAAGTCAAAGAGAAAGACTTATAAAAAAGAAACATGAAGAGATTTAAAAAGGTCTGTGCTTTGTGTCACAGAGGTACTAAGAGGAACGACTGGGAAAAGAGGGAGGGATCCCCTTCTCAGTCTCGTCTAGAATCACTGGGACAATGTCTTCGTCTTCACCCTAAAGAGGTGTCGGTGTGTCGATCAAACATTAAGTAGGATGTCCGAGAGAAGACTCTGGACAAAAGACAGAAGGGTTCGTGTTACCTTAGTCACCGGAGTGGACCGCGAGCAGACCCACTGGAACTTGCGGGAGAGACAGAGAGGGGAGGAAGTCCGGACGGGTGAGGGGAGAGTGACTCGAACAAGTAAGACTGAAAAAAGGACTACCGTAATACGTGACAGCAAAGACTGTCACGAGTCGTCCTGCCACATGAGTCGTAGTAGACACGTACAACCCTCTGTGAATACCAAAGTATACTCTTTGTGACATATTTGCGAGGTGGGATGTCTTCGTGCTTTTAAATGAACTAATAAAGGAATAACTTTATCACGTCATTTAAAAAGTGGGTATTTTGGACTAGACATGTAGTCTAACAAAGAGATCCTGTCTACTTATTCTCTACCATAATGATTACACTATAAAAAATTCTAGAACTACATATATAAAGATTTATTGGAAACTTTTTCCGAAGGGTATTTTTACACTTCTTTACTAACTCCAGAAATAACTTACTTAAAATTGAATTTAAACTTTCGAAGGCTAAGTAACTACTAACAAGACAACGTAATTCGAACATTTCTGTAATGACTAACGAGGGGTTCAACACTTCGAAGTTTCATCAAACAAAAAAAGATTATACCTTTGGTTAAAAATCGGAACTAAAAATTCTGTTTTAAATACTTTAATGACAAGACTTAAAACAGATTTATACCGTTGTGGAGTAATAAACGAAACCACCATAAGACAAACTAAATACACCATCATCGATTTACAACCATTCCATTTTTATACCAAACTAAAAGTGTAATTTTATCGTACAGTAAAACCGTAGAATTTCCTTACGGGTACCACTTGTCGTCGTTAAGAATACACTGAGGTTTTAAATTACGAAAAAAAAAAAGAAAAGTCAAAACGGAGACGTATCTTTTTTTTTTAATTTCAGAAACCAAAAAATAAAATCGAATTTCCTTTTACCTTTTTTGGGAGATAGTTTTCAACCGAACGAAAAAACAAAAGTAATTCAGTGTCTTTACGACATCCTATTGGTCTCTGATAAAGTACCTAAACATACCATCCTCAACTACACGTTTTTTGTATCTAAAATCTAAATCTGTGTAGGGTTTGTATGGTAAATAAATAAGAAACTATTGTTGAATTCAAAGGAGAACCAATCTTTAACTCAATGGTAATAATAAAAAATTATTAATAGTTGGATTATTCTTTAACCCTACTATTATGAATTGGATTAATCTAACACTCTTTAATTAAGAAATACCGATATTAGTACCAAATTCTCATCTTAAAAATTTTGAGAACTTTAATAAAGTCTGAATGTCTTTTTACCGTCTGTCATCGTGTCTTTTAGGGTATAGGGAAAGTAACTCTGAGATAGTTGTAAGTGGTACAAGTACAACGGCAAGAAAGAAAGTAAATATAAAAAAAGACTGCGTAAATCATTACCAACGGAGAAATGAATCTTTAGTGGATCTTACTTAAAGTAATTTTACCCTTCTAAAAGTATATGTCATTTTAATATTTTTAGTCTTTTAGTTATGACTATGTTCATGAGAAGATTAGATGTCTGGATAAGTCTATAGACATTAACAGGGTGATTACGGTAATCTCTAAAAAAAAGACTACGTCAGGTTCTATATAATCAATTGTACAAAAGAAATCAAAGAAAATTAGACTTTGTAAAGGAACCAGAATCAAAAAATACTTAAACCATAAAAATTTTCATGTTCGACGAATAAAACATCTTACTGAACAGCCCTCGGTGTAATCCACAATGACTGTTTTACCTCCGTACCGGGGGTTGGGGGAGCGGAGTGGGGTGTCCGAGCCAGGGTCCTACTTGCTCAATCGAGAACACTAAGACTGAACAAAGAAGGAAAGAAGTCAACTCAACCGACCTTTCTTACAATTCCACGAATAACAAGAACTCTCTTCGTACTCTTTCGTGTTTCGGAAGACGTCAACACGGGTCTTTTATTAGACATTTCATTGGCAACTGTAAACAAGTTCCGAGAAATGTTTCTTACAGGGTCCCACTCGTACATCCGGAGTCGAACTCCGGTGTCCTTCCTAACAATAGACTCTGGACAAACACTCCCTTTACAAATACCGTTTCTTCAAACAACTCGAATCCCAAATCCTTATTAATCCTTATCGATCTTCGGAAAAATCCTCTATCACTCGAATCCTAGGATCCCCGTTCGTCCTAAATCTTTCTATTCTTTATTTGACTCCTCACACCATACGCCGGGTCTGTATCGTATGTCACATTAGCGTTCCTTTGTCCTAAGACTCTCTTGGCGACTTCGTCCTCGAGACGAACTTCCCGTTGTTCCTCTGCTGTCAGACCCACTTCCCCTTGACTTCTACAGTTTGGAGACTGGACTACGAAAACAGTTTCCTATTTTCTTCTGGACTACGAACTTTATTTACACATCAGGGCGTGGAGCTCACCCTCCGACGTAGTAAGGGGCGGCTGTGGCGAGTAGGGAAGTCCGACCAGGAGACCGACGACCTCGACTTGAGGTCGTTACAGAGAATCCAATTAAAACAGACTACCGTAGCAATCCACACTCAATCTACCGCAATCGTCCGTCTGGCATCCTCGTCCCAAGACAAGAGTCACGCACAGTCCTCCGTGTACCACAGCTCGGCAGGGTACTCCTGTAACTAAGACTAGTGAGACACTTCCATGACGGAGAGTCTCGAGTAGGGACGTGTCAAGGGTAAAAATGGTAGCTCACCCTTCTATTGGACAAAGGAGAGTTCGACGAACACAATCACAGACACCACGAAGAGCAGACTCTGCCAATAATGGTCCCAAAAATGGTTTCCTTGTTATGACCTTACAAATACAAGTGACTAGTAAGAAGTCAATGGTCCCATGTTGGTTTAATACGAGACTCAACAGATCCAAAGAAATCGAATCTGTTCTTTTATTAAACTACCCTATTAACTAAGAGTAGTGAACTTTCTCATTCCCGTGTATCAAACACAACGAAGTCGTCCGTCTCGAGCTCGTGACTCGAGCGTGTAAAGTCTGAACCTTACGCCCGGGAGGAGACGGTGCGTGCGGACGAATCTCTCGTCACACACGGGACGTACGTCCTTCGCCGAGACGACGGGGGACGTACGACTGGACCGCGGTAGAGACGTGTCGTGGACACACGCGAACGAGTCGATCAAACGAAATACCTATTTGTCTTTGTCGGGTTATTTTCAAAGTATAACAAATTGCTACTAAGTCAATTTACACTGTAACTTAAGGATAGACAGACTGAGGGTTCTAAGAAGGAGAGACTGGACATAGAGTGACTATCTACTTCCCAATTGTCACGTTTCCTCCAACCTAAGTCATTAGATTCCAAATTAAGATTAAGACTTTAGACACTAACACACTTTTACGGGCAAGGAAAGCATGGCATACTACAGACGCCTAAAAATCTATGATGATTCGATATCATATCAGAAGTATCTTTATGAAACCTAGAGACCCGGTATCGAAACATTAAAATTACCTCCGCGTCTCCGTGTAGTATTGACAAAACTCGATCGTATTCATTGACCCACAATAACTGACACTATGAGTCAAAGACTATCCTTACACCTCCAGTTGTCTTCGAACAGAAATTGATCTGTTTTATTCGGGTCAAAACCTCTACAACTTAAGCTCCACCATCCTCAAGTAACTCCATTTCACGGGGTGTCTTTTAATTTTTATATCCAGTTCTTGAGTTCTCTCTCAAACATAATGCATTTCCGAATCCTTAATGGACGTCTTTCCTATTAACTCCTCTACCTTAAGGTCGTCTTGTTCCAAATCTTTCTACTGCCTCCTATAGAATATAAAAGACTTAGAACTTCATAAATCATAAAGGTTCAGATCTCCTTTCCCTCCTTAGACACATATATTTTTCCACCTCCCCTCTTCTACTCTCGGTCTAATTCTGTATTATAAAAGAAGGTTCACCGAATGTTGGAAGTCTCATTATCTTCACTCGTCAATCCTCGAGTCTAGAAAAAGTTTGACTTACCATTCCCTCTTTGGGATCAGGAATCTTTTTATCTTCTCTTTAATTACTCTTTTTGAACTCTTTTACTTCATAAGAATTCGGTCTCACTAATTCGTCATGTTCCATTCTCTTCTTTTTCTCCGAAACTGGTTACTATCTTAATTTTGTCTACCTCGTCAAGAATGGTACAAGAGTGGTTTTAAGTTTAACCTTTGGTTTTATTTCCCCTTTCTGTGTCCTTTCTTAATCATCTATTTTTCACAATGGAAATAGGGTCGGTATGTGCCAAGGGTCTTGATCTTGATCTTTGTCGTCTCCTAAAAGAATGCTTGAAACACGTCACTCACACCGTCGGACAATCCCTACCCTTACCATAGAATTGAGGAATGTGGATCGTAAATTAAAGGACAACCCAAGAGGAGCGGGGAGTGGGGTATTCTAATATGATTTTATAAAATTCCAAAAGACGAACACACAAATAACCGAACAGTCATACGATCACATATTAATACAGAAGTGGTAATTCCAAAGGGTTTAGTGCCAACATGAAAAAAAAGGGGTCGAACAAACTACCGAAACGTCTACCTGAGCCTCAACGACTTCGATAAAGAATACACCTAGGAGTCAAGGAGTGAATGTACCGTGACCTTCTCGCGAATCGGGTCCGATACCTCCATAAAATCACGAGACCATGGGTATATACCGACCACCCTACGTGTCACTATTTTTACTTTCTAAAAAGATTTGACGAAAGTTCTTTTCCACTTATTAAAAGAACGGTCATATTATCGTCAACGACTCATCACCAAGTCCCATATATATTTAATATGAACTGTAGGACGGGTAAACGGACTTTAATGTCATAAAAGGTCATAGATGACGTCTCATATCATAAACAAAAAAATGTAAATCCTTTATGTGAAGGAGATAACTTAATATGTCCAGACACTTAGACTTATAAAAAATATGTGTATGTGTGTTCATAGAAACAATTTACTTTAATTTCTATAGATTTCCATATAAAGTCTAGTGAAGGGAGAAAACCAAGTACACCGAAGACTCAGATACATCGACGAATTACGTCGACCCTTTGAAGGAGGGGAGTGGGGTGTGTGCGTGTGCCCGGGCATTCGTACGTGTGACCCACGGACAAGCAGAACGGAAGAAACGAAGCAAACTGGTTTTGTGTTTATCGAAGAAGTTTTAACATCAACGGACGCCAGCTTTCGCGTCCGAAAAAGTGCAAACCCTTGGACGTAACGTGGTCACCTACAACAACAATTCTTCAGAAAATTAGTGACAGAGGCACCACTAAAGGTCACCTCCTCACCATCATTCTACTTACTCAGTTTTCATTTCCTTCCTTTTCCTTACTCTCCTGAAAGTCCCTGTGACATTACCACAGAATGGAACTTTGGGGCACTCTAATCTAAACATTTCATCCTTTGTCTGTTTGGAATGGATGTGTACGCACACGTGTACACCCAGTGGAGACGGAGCCGCAGTGACTCCGCACACAGTAGGAGGTGCCTCTAGTAATGAGAGTCAATGAGAAATATCACATACAAAAAGAGTTTCACTGATATCCTCTTTAGGATATAACACCACTAACAAAACTTTACATATCTTTATGGGTTAGTGATACAACCATCACATGATTACTTGATTATGTGACAACATCCAGCTAATATGTAACTTTTGTTTATTTGAGTCCTTTTCTCTACTCCAAACACCAATGATCTCCGTTCCCCAACACCCCTTCGTCCCTAACCTACTTCCGTCAGTCTTCGTATCTGAGGGTCAATGCGCTACTTACGCCTCTTCTGCTACCGTGGGGTGAGGTCATGAGAACGGACCTTTTAGGGTGCCTACCTCCTCGGACCACTCGACGGTAGATACCCCGGCGTGTCTCAGCCTGTGCTGACTACGCGGAATCGTCGTCGTCGTCGTGTGTCGTCTACGGACGACCTCTACCTACACGTTGCACCACCCACATCCACTGCGACGCATATCACTGGCGCACACACTTCTGACAATTCTCCCATTTAGAATTCTGAAGAGTAGTGTTCCTTTATTAAAAAAAGACAAATTACAAAGTAAACAACTCTACTACCCACAACTGATCTGAACAACCCTATTACCAAAGTATCACAATAGATACAGTTTAGTAGTACGATATATATAGTTTAAATGTACCATGACATATAGTTAATATAACGTCATTTTGACCCTCCCCCCCTTTATGATATATGATATTCTTTTCAATCTTGCAGTACTCTGTCTTAATATGTAAGAATCCTGAAAAGGGTCCAATACATTGAACGGAACGGTTTAAGACTGTGCTTTTGTCACCGCGTCGTACTATTGGACGTAGTCTTTATCTTATACATTTCCAATTTCTAATGCTTGAAGGAACCCAGTTTGTTTAAAATTCACTGGTGTGTTTATGTAGTCATAATCTCGGACCAAAACGTCACGAATCTATCAAAAAAGGGTAATACGATCACCAAATACTAGAGGATGTTACACCACTATAGAAATCTTTCTGCAAAACTTTTAACTTTTGAAATAATAAACGATAATTACTCTTTACACTACAAACCGTAGAATTTTCTCGATCTCTCCGAACAGGGTTCCCAGTACGACCCATTTCCGTCATCGACGCACCGTTTCTGGGCTCGTCCTTTCTCGGAGCGTGCGGGTCCCTCGAATCTGAGAGTGACGGCGGGAGGCGAGGGTCCCTCCGGGGCACCGGCGCGTGAGAGTCGGCAAGAATGGGCAGTCCAATCGGTCCAATCGCCGCAATTCACAGAGGGAAGGGGTGTCGTATGGGCGAAGACGTCTAACTCACGGGTCGAAGCAGAATAAACCTGAACCGACTCTGCACAAAGTGAGATCTCTCGGTCGCGTCGGGGAAGAAGGACGGTCAGAGCCCTTTAGAAGCAAAAGGAACCAGGTCGTACGTGAATGAATTAGCAAAACCGTTTACTTGACTCTATTAAATATTACCTCCTAAGAAGGAAAATCAAAATTGTGATTGTAAAACATTGATTCACTTTTGTCCATACTTATTATTCGTCTGACTCGCGAAACGGAAACAGGGGATCGTCGGCAGAGAGAAACCGTCACCACCAAAAGTAGAGACAATAGGAAGGCTATGATCTGACCGGAAAGAAAAACGGATCACCGACAACCAATTATGTGACCGTCATTTGTAAACGGAGTATCGAAAGAGTCTAAACTCACTCTTTACCCCGTTTTATGATTTCCAAAAATTGACAAACTGTGTCACAATAATCTTGAAAAATGAATCAGAGGGGGTTTAAATTCATAAGGAAACATGTAGAACTGTAACTGTAGATTTCTGAAGATCGTATTTTGGATTCATTATAATAAATTGGACAATATGGTCAAACGTCATTTTTATAGAAGTCGTTAAATTTACATTTTTTTTTTTTGGACCACATCTAACTCAATTTCAACAAACACCATAGATAACTATTTCTTGTCTGAATGTTTAAAATATATATTAATGAATTTCATTTGAAAGTAATCTTTACGTAGAGAATTACTGTCTCCGAAAAAAAAGGAACGACTAACTCACTTAAATAAACATCTCACTCTGTATTCAGTCGTACTTGAAATAAAGACGAAAAGTAGAAATACTTACTTCCAACCCTTTGGAATAAGTCTATTTAGTTAACCATCCCTACCTTCCTCAAATAGTATTGTAATAGTGACTTAAGAAGACTCCATAAACGGTTTTAGGGGTTTTGAACAACTCTCGGAGGAAGTCAAAAAAAACTTTCACCTTCTACCCTTCAGGAGGTGTTTCCAAACAACAAGTCAGTAATGTCGAGTCAAACTGGGGTCATAAACTCTACCGGGGAGACTTACCCTTTCTTCATACGAAAATAAATATTTCACCTTTTTCTCCTCGCATACTTTTCCTTACACCTCATCCTCTCGGTCGTACTGTGACACTATCCTCCACGTAACAATCCGTCTAAGGAAACTTCTCTCTAATGTATTCTTTCAATTACCTTTTTCGGGACTCCTTTTAGGAGTGTATAAATGTCTCGTGACGTATATGTGACCCCACGTCCGGAATCTTTCTATCCTTCACCCTACTTGTGTATCCGAAAACTCAGTCTCACTAAGAAAATCCGTCACACTGGAACCTATCAACTGAATTGGAGAAATTCAACATCCAGGAGTAGATGTTTTACCCTTTTTGTTTCAAAAGGTGAATCGTTCTATAGACCATAGCAGTATTCGAGAGTCATTTACCGAGATAAGTTTTTTACGGAAGCCTAATAGTCGATCGGTTCACCATTAGCAGATTGTAGTACTTAATCACCATTAGTGATTAGACCTTAATCACCAGTAAGTTTCAGGCATTATTTAGTAAACCACATTCAGAAGTAAGAAATTTTCGATTTAATAAAATAAGAAATCTTTGATCTAAGACACGACTGTTTCCTAACACGACGAAATTCCGACAAGTCCGGTAGATCAACAGAAAGACTGTGAACCCGATTGTAGACTTATATATAACATGATTCCACATCTGTCCAAAAATGCCTAAAAGCATCGTCACCGACATTTCACCAGAAAGAACGTGAACAACGAATATTCACTGGGGTCTAGTAGAATTTATATACATTCACGGATCTGTTATTTAATTAAAATGGATATAACTTTAAATGTCTACTCAAGAACGTCTCAAATGGAACTCTTCCCGTAAGTACTAACGTCGACATCAATGAGTACTCTTTCTTTCCTCTTCATTGTCCGAGAATGAAAGGCAAAGGGCCAGAGAAATACCCTTTCAAAATTATATTTCTCTCGAGTATTTGTTTGTCTTCCCTAAGATAATATCCCTCTAGGTAAACCCCTCCCATAAGGTCCGATTGAGACGAAATTATGTGCAAACACAGGGACCCGAGTAATAAGGAAAAACTACTGACGTTATACATCACGACTATTTATGGACTTTAAAGTTGTATACATCTTTAGTGACATTGTTCCCTAATCTTACTTTTCCCGCACAAGCCATTGTTTCTAGCAGGACCTCCTATATGTCGTTCGTGTGTGTTCCTCGTCGGCGGTGGTCCGGGTGGACTCCTTCCCGGGCGTGACACGAGGCACCGACCCCAGGCGTGGAACCACCTCTACCGTGTCGGCACCGAGTCACTTACCGTCTCTCCCGTGACGTCAGGAGCCGACCGTCTTGAACCCCGTCTGGTCGGGACCTCCCACTACAGACGGACCTTGCGACACAGGCGCCGCCCCGACCCCTTCGGATGACCGGCGCACGGGACGTTCTCGACCCACGATCTCTTCGACACACGTGACGTCCTCAGCCGACAAACACGGTGTCTTCGACCAACCCGAAGAATGCTCCTAGCCCTCGTTTCAGGAAAGGGACGACGAGGTAGAGAACTCGTCAGAGACACTTGTTTCGAACTGTAGTACTATCGACAGTCCTCCCTTTTATACATTACCGGGTTTAGGTAAAAGTGTCTCGAATAATTTCATCACTTAAATCTAGACTCTTTACTCTTAACCAGTAACCTTGTCAGGTATATAGAAACTGAAGAATCTCAGACATATGGGGAAAGTTGCTTGTAAACTCGAGGGTAGGTTATGTGTTGTCAATCCAAAGACAGATTGTTCTATGTTGTCTTCAAAAGTGAGACGGGGCTACTCGTCTACGTCTCGGGGTTCTCAGTGACGTAAGTAACGACCGTTACAATTACTGAGGTGTTCAATTTAGTCAGTATGACTTACAAGAAAAGGTATTTCTAATTTGACATTTGAACTGAAGACATATTTTATTTTTACCCTTCCTACCTTTTTTACCAATCTACGTCTCTTTGCATTTGTATGTGGTTCGTCTACCTCGCAGACGTCTCGGCGACCGGGGGCAAAGGCACGAACCGGTGCCCGACATTAACCGTCGACGTCACAGGAAAGGGGAACACGACGGACAGAAGTCGCTCCCAGACGGACCAATCCCAAGAAAGGAACCACCACCCTGGGTTCGGACGGCGAGAGACCTCGGACCACAGGAGTCAGTGGAACGGAAAGGACCGACGACGTCAGAAGACCACTGAAGTGACAGCCTCTGTCTTCACGATTCTCTGGACCCGGGACGTGCGTCAATGGGCGATGTCCCACACGTTCCTCTCCTGTCACCAAACGCCTACCAGTCGGCGAGGACGACCATTTCCTCTGAGCTCACCGTTCCCCTAAGTTTTGTCAAGGTAGACTTAAGTCGGTGTCTAGGAGTAAGACTTGAAATCTTAGGACAAAAATTGGTCAATCACCATATTATAGACTCGTTGAACTGATCTGAATCTTAATTAAATTTTACATACAAACTAAAAATCTTTATTCTCTAAAAAAAGGTCCCGATAGTACCCGTGTGAGACCAAGAGTAGGACACGAAGGGAAACCTTCAATCACCCGGGTCCAAACAGGAAAAGGGGAACAACCGGACGTCCCTGTGAGTCTTCCCGGGGAGTGTACAGTCAAAAACGTCAGCAGCAGTGACGGCATTCCAGCCCATCCCGCCCGGCGACCCGAGGGGTCCACGCGAAGTCAGCCGTGCACCGACGTAAAGCGGTGTCTGTCAAGTCAAGACTACGACGTCGGACACGGAGCTCCCGGAGGGTGAGGTCCGCCATTTCGCGAGTCGTGACTCGAGTACGGCTTTCTAGGGCGGTGTGTCAGGCAAGAAGGAAGTACCCTAGCACGGACTGTGGTCAAGACACACACAGACCCGAGTCGGTGTTCTTTCCTTTGTCATCAAACTCGTCCTATTCTTTAGGATTGATGTCAATCCGACGCACACACACATGGGCTGACAAAGACTGAGACACCGGGGTACCTGACGTCGGGCGGGCCGAGGAGGTAGGTACACTAAAGGGTCCGTTCTTAGGACCTCACCCAACGGGACGGGAAGAGGTCCCCTAGAAGGACTGGGTCCCTAGCTTGGGCGAAGAGGACACAGAGAAGTGACACGGAGTACCCTCCGGGCTCATTTCACTCAAGTCTTCTTATATCCTTATCGTCCAAATTCCCCATCGGAATCCCGACTCTACTTCGTGAGACGGAGAGACGGGTGTCCCAATCCTACGTCTGCCACGACTTCTCCTGCGTCGGCACCAAGAATCTGTTCACAAACATGACGATCCGACCGTCTTGAACGACCTTTATACGGGAGACCAAAAACCGTTTTTAGACCGAAACCTCACGACCTCTCCGACAGGGGTCCCTTCCCCGATTGACCTTCGTGAGGATGCTACTTCGGTGGGTTCTACCCACGGCCCCTCCGACGACCGAGGAGTGGGACGACGACACTCCGTGCCCCCTCTCACGCACACGAAGAGCTCGGTCTACGATCCCTTCGGCGAGCGACCTCCGGGACACCCATCTCTGTCCTTCCGAAGGAGGGGCGTCCCCCGTTCCGGCGACCTTGGTTCGTCGTCCGGAAGGGAGGCCAGAGAGGTCGTGGGAGATGACGGACTCGGACTCCGTCTCCTTCCTGCGGATTGTCCGGGTCTGGGCAAGGTGTCGGACCTTCCTTCCGCGCAAACCGCGACTCTCCGTCCCCGGGACGGCGACCGCGTGACCCGACGAGAGACGTCCAGACAGACGTTCAGGTCGCAGTCTGACCCCGAGCCCCAATTATTGGCACAAATAATTGAAGATGTCTTTTGGACAGAAACGGTAAAGGAAAAAGTCAGGACTGAAACGAAACCGGGAGACGAGACAACATTCAGAAGAGTTTAAGAAAAACCTTTCTACCAACAACTTTATAGATCCGATCTAATACTCCTCATATGTTTTCTGACACAAATGGTAGGTGTCGTTGTGTCACAATTGGTAGTCCGTCTTAGGATAAGGATGGATCTTTCGGATCAAATAAAACATAACACCATTGTCCGTACATTACACTTTAAATGGTAAGATTGTTAAAAATTCATTTACCAATTCCCCGTAATTCATGTATTTGTCCTTGGTGTAGGGAGGAGAAGAGTAAGACACCGTCGGAAGTAAGAGGACAGACAGGATACCTAAAATGACGAAATCCATGGAGCATAGTCACGTCACGTCAGCGAGTCAGTACAGGCTGAGAGACGCTGGGGTACTTAGTGTCGTGCGGTCCGGAGGGACAGGTAGTGGTAGAAGGCCTCAAGTGAGTCTGAGTGCAGGTAGCTCAGGCACTACGGTAGGTCGGTAGAGTAGGAGCCAGCAGGGGAAGAGGAGGACGGGGGTTAGGGAGGGTTGTAGTCTCAGAAAAGGTCACTCAGTTGAGAAGCGTACTCCACCGGTTTCATGACCTCGAAGTCGAAATCGTAGTAAGGAAGGTTTCTTTAGGGTCCCGACTAGAGGAAGTCTTGCCTGACCAACCTAGAGGAACGTCGGGTTCCCTGAGAGTTCTCAGAAGAGGTTGTGGTGTCAAGTTTTCGTAGTTAAGAAGCCGTGAGTCGGAAGAAGTGTCAGGTTGAGAGTGTAAGTATGTACTGGTGACCTTTTTGGTATCGGAACTGATCTGCCTGGAATCAGCCGTTTCATTACAGAGACGAAAGCTTATACGACAGATCCAACCAGTATTGAAAAGAAGGTTCTTCATTCGTAGAAAATTAAAGTACCGACATTAGTGGTAGACGTCACTAAAACCTCGGGGGGCATTATTTCAGACTGTCACAAAGGTGACAAAGGGGTAGATAAAGGGTGCCTCACTACCCTGGTCTACGGTACTAGAAGCAAAAGACTTACAACTCGAAATTCGGTTGAAAAAGTGAGAGGTGAAAGTGAAAGTAGTTCTCCGAAAAATCAAGGAGAAGTGAAAGACGGTATTCCCACCATAGTAGACGTATCGACTCCAATAACTATAAAGAAGGACGTTAGAACTAAGGTCGAACACAAAGAAGGTCAGGTCGGAAAGAGTACTACATGAGACGTATATTCAATTTATTCGTCCCACTGTTATATGTCGGAACTGCATGAGGAAAAGGATAAACCTTGGTCAGACAACAAGGTACAGGTCACGATTGACAACGAAGGACTGGACGCATGTCTAAAGAGTTCTCCGTCCAGTCCACCAGATCATAAAGGTAGAGAACTTCTTAAAAGGTGTCAAATAACACTAGGTGTGTCAGTTTCCGAAACCGTATCAGTTATTTCGTCTACAAAAAGACCTTGAGAGAACGAAAAAGGTACTAGGTCGCCTACAACCGTTAAACTAGAGACCAAGGAGACGGAAAAGATTTTGGTCGAACTTGTAGTCCTTCAAGTGCCAAGTGCATAACGACTTCAGACCGAACCTCTTAAAACTTACAATGAAATGATCGTACACTCTTACCACGTTGACACACCATCAAACTCGTAAGAAAACGTAACGGAAAGAAACCCTAACCTTACTTTTGACTGCAAAAGGTCAGGACACCGACCTTTTCGGTACGGGAGGAGGTCCCTGGTAGGACTGGGTCCCTGAACTGGTGATCGTGGTGGACCCTTCGGGATACCAGGCGGAATTTGGATGTGTCGGAGTATAGTCCCTATATCATAAATAGGCAGACACTAACTGGATAAAGTGGAACGTGTCACAGAAGTCACGAGTGGGAACAAAATCGCACACAGTCTTGAGGGAATAAAAAGTTCCGACTTAACATGAGGTGACAAACATACATGGTGTAACAAGGTCGAAATAACCCTATATTCACTGTACATTGCAACACATCCAAATTCCGTCTGGCGTTCCGAAGGATCCGCCACGACCACCATTTCGGGGACCCAGTCCTACCAGGGACCTCCTCCCGGACCGTCGGGTGACGGCACAGGAGCGGACCTCTTAGGGCACCGGTCTCCTCGGACCGTCGGGTGACGGCACAGGGGCGGACCTCTTAGGGCACCGGTCTCCTCGGACCGCCCGACGTCAGGTGCCCCGACGTGTCTCAGACTGTGCTGACCTCGCTCAACGTGTGTCCGCACGGTCCGCGTGTCATACAGTCAAACTATGTGAACACTAATAGCGTCCTCTCAACGATGGGAGGCAGTCGGGTGCATTGAGGGCAAAGACAGACCACTCTCGGGGACTCTGAGCGGGGGGAGGACTGAGCTCCGTGTGTCCCGCCGTGACAGCGGAGGACTGAGCTCCGTGTGTCCCGCCGTGACAGCGGACGGCAGTCGAACGGCGGGACCTACGGTCGGGGCCGACCGGAACACGGACCTTCGGACGACAAAGGCGGGGACACGTCGTCAGAGACGAGGCGCAGTCCGACCGAGAACCACTCACCACATCCCGCCGACAACGAGTCAGTGACTCAGCACCGACTGAGAAGTGTCGGGGACCTGGCGTCGTGTGGGCCGAAGGGACAGATAATGGAAACGGGTGTCGAACAAGTTTGAGTCAGGTAACTCGGCCACCACGGGAGGTTGGCAGAGCAGGAGACCGCAGGGGAAGAGGAGGGTGGAAGTCAGAACGGGTCGTAGTCCCACAAAAGGTCACTCAGCCGAGAAGTGTAGTCGACCAGTCTCATGACCTCGAAGTCGAAGTCGTAGTCAGGAAGTCACTTATAAGTCCCAACCAAAGGGAATCCTAACTGACCAACCTAGCGGAACGTCAGACGTCATGAGAGTTCTCAGAAGAGTTCGTGGCGTCAGGTCTCCGCAGGCAATGAGAATCCCTAAGTCGAAATGCGTGCACTACGAGGTAGACGTACACTACAGAGCCAGGAGGGTCATGGCGAATAACTCCTCTAACAGGAAAGGGGTAACTCGTCAGGACCGAGGAAGTAGTCCAGGACATAAAAGGTCCCAAATAAAGACCCAAGAACTAATACAAGGTGACAACACACACAGACATAAAAAGGTCAAGGTCTGACAAAATTAGTGATACGAAATATCATGATCCTTTACACTACTGAAGTCGAAACAAGAAACGAAACCGATAAGTGCTAGTCCCAGAAAACACCAAGAAATGCTTAAAATTACATTTCAATCCAACGCACTTATTAAGGAAAAAAAAATTTACATCTGAAAAAAACAATATTTGAAAGGAGAATCTAGACAAAAACGAAGTAGGACATTCAAAACCGTATGACTTGTACACTTGTTGGGTAACCAACAAGTCTTCACAAAACAAATTAAGGTGCATCAATACTTAAAAGGTCAAAGAAGGACAACAACCAAAAAATAAAGAACGGTAAAACCAGTCTTTGCTAACAGCCACACTGAAGTCCCAATAGTTTAACAGTTCTGAACAAAACTCGATCCGAGATTGGACCTTTGACGGGGCACACGTGGGTCCTTCTCACACGGGACGACGAACGAGACACCTCACAAGACGCAGACGGACAACCCAGGCACAGTGGATGTCGTCTCGGGTTCAGGTCCCAAAGGACAAACAAAGGACAGACCCATCACACAGACGACGAGTTTCACTCAATGACTTGAGGGGACTAGGATGGAATAACGACAGATCAGAGTGAACTCCAGACCAAAATGAACGAGTGATACGACTCCGGACTAGAGTGAAGTCCAGACCAAATGAACGAGTGACACGACTCCGAGAGGAGGAGTAACAACGGATCAGAGTGAACTCCAGACAGACAGAGTGAACGAGTGACACGAATCCAGACCAGAGTGAACTCCGGACTAGAGTGAACTCCGGACTAGAGCGAACTCCAGACAGAATGAACGAGTGACACGACTCCGGACTAGAGTGAACTCCGGACTAGAGTGAACTCCAGACAGAATGAACGAGTGACACGACTCCGGACTAGAGTGAACTCCGGACTAGAGCGAACTCCAGACCAGAATGAACGAGTGACACGACTCCGGACTAGAGTGAACTCCGGACTAGAGCGAACTCCAGACAGAATGAACGAGTGACACGACTCCGGACTAGAGTGAACTCCGGACTAGAACGAACTCCAGACCAGAATGAACGAGTGACACGACTCCGGACTAGAGCGAACTCCAGACAGAATGAACGAGTGACACGACTCCGGACTAGAGTGAACTCCGGACTAGAACGAACTCCAGACCAGAATGAACGAGTGACACGACTCCGGACTAGAGCGAACTCCAGACCAGAAGGAACGAGTGACACGACTCCGGACTAGAGCGAACTCCAGACCAGAAGGAACGAGTGACACGACTCCGGACTAGAGCGAACTCCAGACCAGAATGAACGAGTGACACGACTCCGAGAGGAGGAATAACGACGGATCAGAGTGAACTCCAGACAGAATGAACGAGTGATACGAATCCGGACTAGAGTGAACTCCAGACCAGAGTGAAGTCCAGACCAGAGTGAACGAGGGACACGACTCCGGAGACGATAAGCCAGGGATAGAAAATACCAACAGTGTGGGAGAACTACTCAACTAAGAAGTATATTATCAGCAGAAACAGAGAATGATGCCAAAAACCGAATTTCAAAGAAAACAGATTACGTTAAATCGACGGGGACGAGAAACTGAAGAGAACTTATCTCACAGAAAAAGGTAGGGAAGTGAAACTCGGACACACACAGGACTTTCGACCTCACTCAGAGAATGTCCATGCGTACCAATCAGCTCAGCCGAAGAGAAAGAGGAAAACGGCGACACACGGAACGATTCTCCGTACGTCTCTCACCATACGTCTCATCACCCCTCTTACCACTCTTCGATGATTAGGAGAGTGGGTGACAAAAGACCGACAAACCATCCAGGGAACAAGGAAAGAGAGAGAGGACAACAGAAGAAACACTGAACTCATGTAATAGAAAACACATCCATTACATCTACATAATAGATGTGTCTTTAGATTACGTCTATAAACGAAATACTAAAGACACTCGAAATGTATTCTGTAGAATTATCGAATAAAAACGACCCTTGTTGAAGTCAACGTATGTTTTTGGAGACGGGAAAATAGGTGGGGAATTCAAAAACTACAGGGTCAAAGAGAAACATATAACTCATAAGAAATCGCTCAATAACATCACATGAATAAAAACTATGAGAATAGGAAATTGGAATTATGATTCATTTTACCAATTACATGACGGGTATAATGTCATAGTTTCATAAGACTTAAACTGGTATATGAATGGAAAAGATTGGTCAAACAAGTAAGTAAGTAGTCATCTATAAACCAAATAAAGATGGAAAATCTAGAACACTCATATCCAGGACAGACGTCAGCATTAATTAGTTTTCCCGATTAGTTCGGTGTTCTCCTCCTCTGACTCAGGACGACCTACCAGGACACTAGACGACAGAAGGACAGAAAGAATCTTCTCACTGAGAAAGGTCTGTAAACTCAGGAATTCATTTCAAGTGTCGGTCCTAGCGACCCTCAAGCCCGTGTAGAGTCACTCCAGTGTCCAAATCAGGCTCCCGTGGTGTCTCCGCACTCCGTGTGCCCACGGTACAGGGAGCCACGCACGTCAATCCACGCACGACACGATATAATTCACACGTCATCGGCGCACGGACTTCTTCACACACGCGGACTTACACTGTCTCGAAGGGACGACCTTTGTGACCGGCAGTAGAATCGCGAGTCACTCAGTGCCACTACCACTTCAAGTGACTAGGGTCTAGTCGTCTTGTTTCTATTATTATCTTTCAGACTTTACCCTCCCAACGACTTTACCCTACGTCTCTGTACTTTACTCTTTACGACAACCTTTTTCCCCGTGACTATCTAAACAGACTCCGTCCCGACGGTCTTTAGAAACCAAGCATTTTTCACGGCATAGACGGTCCACGTCATTTTGCTCGACGCGGTCACGACCACTCGACCATTGCACCCACGGGCCTGAGGTACGGTCCTCATCTGCGACGGTAAGTCCTCGCGTCACAAACGAAGGGACGGAACTCGTAGAACATTGGAACCGGTATAAAATGAAAGTACTCAACTTGGCCAGGTTTTATAATGAAAGAAAGTACACTGACTAGAGTGTGTCTTTGAGTGTTCAATCTTCTCTTGGTGACAACACTTTTATATTCATACCATCAGTTTATTTACCAATAACTCTGTTTTATCTAAAAACAACATAAACATTCTTTATCCAAACAAACAAACAAAAGGGACACAAATACTATAAAAACCAAGTCACACCTTGGTTTCGTTTTCTTTGGTCGTCCTTCTCCCCACTACAACCTACACTCAAATCTACTGTGGAAATTTGTACCGAAAGTAGCGACGAATTTTTCACATAGATTGTCTCACAACACTGACAGGTAAAAGTCTGCCGGGACCGTGTGAATCTCAGAGAACGTCACCTACACCTTCACCGGTTAGGTGGTCGGTCATTCCTCTCGTAACTACCAGAAGGTCTCTGGGAACAAGAACTTCTAGTGTGACCATTCTCGTTTCAAATAGAGCTTATTTACACAGTCTACCGTGCAACGCATAAGTTCATACAATTGGTCCCGTGTATCTTCTGTTCTTATGACAGTCTGTAAAAGTAATCTAAGAGACACTTTGAGTCGAGACTGCTTGAATGGATTACCCTACAAGTGCAAGTAGTCCATCGTCCAACCCGTCTACGAGAGGTCAGTCGGAAAGATGTTTTCGTCACAAACAATTTGAGGCTTGACAGTACGTAATTCGTCTTTACGTGACGGTTAATTAACTAGTTTAGGGCCAAGAAAGTAGAAGACATCAATCGTAAATACTCAATCACACAACCTAAAGTTGAAATAATTTTACCTTGAAACACCCTAACTATTCAGCGTAGTAGAAAAAAGTCGATAGCCAGTCCTCGTCACGACGGGCTAGACGACGTCACTCATATAATTCCTGCTGTATCGCTGCCTCGACGGGACGGTGGTAAAGAAAGTGTTTGGAACACAGAGCTAAACCGATGTTTTCCACTCGACGTCCAAATGAACAAATCTTAATTATAAAATTATTAAAGAAGATGTTATTAGTACTATCATCACAAATTCGGACAATCGACACATGAGTTTTATAAAAAATTAAATCACAAATTTTAACCAATGGAAAATTTCTAATGTCTAATTGCCATTATAGTTCGATAAAATGGAATGATTTCACACTCAGCGAGTCAGCATAAGTAGAGAGACACTGGAGTACCTGACACCGGGTGGTCCGAGGAGACAGGTATCCTAAAGGGTCCGTTCTTGTGACCTCACCCAACGGTAAAGGAAGAGGTCCCCTAGAAGAATGGGTCCCTAACTTGGACCAAGAGGACGTGACGTCCGTCTAAGAAATGACAGACTTGGCAGTCCCTTAGGGAAATTGAATGATTGTAAAAGATTTTTTGTTACTCTCTTTTACTACAATCCTATTTTGATCAATCTAGAAACTAACATAAAGACTTTAGCCTACAAAAGTTTTTATGGAACTCGGCCCTTCAGAAACCCTGATGAGTCTCATGACATTGTAACATGTCTATAAGACGATTGTACTCTGTCAGAGAGATTTTTACGCCTATTTGTTCCAGAAGGTCACAGCGTGTCCGTCGATATCAGTTATAGGACACTCTTTGACATTACCTCTCATTATACTCTTTCTTGTGTGTCTAAGCGGCATATCATCTTCAGTTGTGTCGTAAGATTTAGTTGACACGGAGTCATTTTATAAATCTTACATTTCACTTTTACACAAACTATTTATAAATTATTGGATGGTTCATGGAGACCACGCTAAAAATATATGACACAAAATTACAAGTGGGTTATTAAAAATTCATATAAACTTAATGAATTTTTTCGTAAGAAATTTAGAGTCACTTGAGACAAGAGGGTATTTCCTATAAATGTACGTCAAGTCACCTTCGAAAGGGTCGAACCAATGAAGGCCTCTGCCGCGAGACAGAGGAGCACTGGCGAAGGAAACTAGTGGAGAGAGAGTGTAGGTGGGAGAGGCAGGAGGGAAAAGAAAGGGAAGAAAACGAAACCAGAACCAGGGGAAGATGACGGCGAAGTAGAGACAGTTTTAAGCTCAATGACAGAGAGTTTAGGTCACGTCTTCACAAGTAATAAGGAAATATTATGGGTTTCAAAGACGGATCCGAAAGGTCCAGAAAACCCTGGACCAGACAGGAAGTCTAAATGAGGAGCCATGGAAACGAGTACGGATCGGACCACACTCGTAGAGGAGCGACATTTGTCTCTCCAAGACCCTCCAGGCCGAACACAAGGTGGAAAAGACAAGAGCCGTAGGGAAGGCAATTTGCGGGCGTTATCACAGTCTCGGCGTTCCTCCCGGAGCACACCAGAGACTACGACGCACAGGGAGGACCCACCGCGTGCGCGCGAAGGGACGAGGTAGGACCGTCGAGCCCCTGTGCAACCACAGGAGTGAGCCCAGAGGCCCATCGACAGTGAGGGCGTTCCGAGGCGCCGGCCTCACGAGCCGCCTCTGACCCGGGGAGACACACCGAGAGGCTACAACGAGAAGCCGAGGTAGAGGCACCGTCCACGTGCCACGGACAAACGACTTAATTCAAGAACTCAATGCAACATGTCAGAACTTAACACTTACTAAAACGGAATTGGGTTCCAGCATCAAAGAAATAAGAGAAAGGACAGTCCTTCGTCGTATCACACTTCGGAAAGGAGACCCGTCTTCCAAGGGTTCTAAGTATAGAAACAGTGGAAGTTTTCGTACTAAAGAAGTTGGACAAAAGATAGCCCCTCTAGCGACCCTTTTTCTTCTAAACACTCCCCTAATAGATAACGGTCCACCGTTAGAGACATTACACGGCAACCAGGATTTTGGTACGTGAGGGTCAGATCGACGAAAGGGACCAGGTGGAAGGGAGTAACTAAACAAAATAATAAGTCTTCCGTGGATTGAGAAGAATTGAAGGACTTTTCCTTCATATACCGAATATTTCTTCCCGACGTCAGGTAGACGAGACTGCATAGACATGGTGTGATCTCACTCCAAAATGATACATACACCTTCTAGGATCCCCCGACTAAACTACATTATTTATGCACTTAATTCATCCAGGGACCAAAGAGAATTATGTATGTAGTATCTACGTATTATTAAGTGAAATCTCCTCCTGCACGGGACGCTCAGATCGAGTGGGAACACCGCGGTCACGATTCACCTCTCCTCTCATCTACGAGTCACTTATGAGTGATTTCCTTCTACTCACTGGACATTGTGTGTCTTGACTACCCCTCTGTAACCAGGGGAGTCCCTTCAGCTCTCAGACTGACCCTACTCCCCTTTCGCGGAGTCTTAAGACGAAGAGACATAAGCACCTAACCACAAGTAAACAAAGATGTAATAAACTGAAAAAATCCTATTACGATGACAAGACTATGAAGTATCGTTAAGTCTGGAAAGGCAAACAACCGACGCTTGAACGAAAAAGAGAGGGAGGTAAAAAGAGAGAGGTCAGGCCCTGGACGGGGCACACGGCGGCAGTGAAGGGTGGACGACACTACCTTTGCGGGCGGCGACGAAGGAGACTCGGACTAGCACTGTGGGGGCGACGTTCACTGTCACGACGTCTTCGGGGGATTTGGAAGGGTGAACCTACTCTAGTCAGATAGTTTCATTTAGACGTCTAAGGAAGATTTAGACTACACGTTTATTAATATATATTTATATAATTTTTACGATATATATCAGATACGGTATCAAATCTTTCTCTCATAATTGGAAAGATTTGAATTCAAATCCAAACGTCTTTCACGATTTGCAAAAGTTCGACTTACAACTTCATCACGTAGGCAAAAGAAATCAAATTGTACAATAATTAACATTTCAGTTCGAATAGTCAAGTAAGAGAGGTCTTCTTTATTAGTAGACACACCGTGTGTAACAACTAAAACAGACCTCATGACGGTGATTCACTAATGTTAATTCGAAAGGATAAACGTAGTTTACACCTCTAACACTAATGTTGTCATCATTTTAAACCAAAGCAACCTTTATTTTTCCTTAATATTTCGTACGAAAAAGAAACCAGGGAAACGAAGTAGTTTTGGAGAACCAAGCATTATGACTCACCAAAACATTCTTCCACAGAGAAGAAAGTTTAATTCCGAAAAATCTTACGGTTGGTCTTGAAGGTCGATCTCGTAGCGTTTCACGAAGATAGGATTGACACCAGAGAAGCGTTACCAGTCCATCCTTTAATCAGTAATATAGACTTGACCACCTACGCACATTTCATTTCAATCATTTCTTTTCATTGGTTAGAGGACACGAGTCACGAACCACGTCACTCTGCTTAATCTACCGGAATACTCTAGGAAAGACAAACAGATTTCAATATGAACTTCCAGGTCTTGTGAGTACCGTGTAAATACATTATTTATAACCTAATCAATTTCCATTAAAAGTGAGACACATCATAAAACCTTTCAGACTTTTTCTTTCGTACTTCACAAAATTTTGTGAGTAAGACAACATAGGGTTTCCTTTTAGACTTAGGAATTTTTTTGATCTTTCAATTAACATGATAGAACATATTTCGTAGTTTAACTACCTCATGTCCTGTCTAAACTGGTGTCGAAAAATGTTGTATCGATTTGGAAGGAGACAATATTAAATAATAAAATTTCATAACGACCTGTCTCTAATAAGTATAATGTAATAGTCGGAAACAAAGAGACGTGATTATATAAAACCACTTTGACAAGTGGGTCTCAATTTTACCACAGTTTACTTCGACGTCTACTTTTTGCTTATCTGACACACTAAGGGAGCATTGACACACCTGTCTTGACTCGTCCATTGTGTCGAGACCACAACTAAAGGAAAGATATCTTCCTTTCTACGACTGGAGTCTAAGTAGGAGACTTTCTCTGGACAAGTGTTCGAAAATGTGTTCTCTCCTTTAGTCGAAAGGAGTGTAAAAAAAAAAAATTACCCTTTGGACTGGTGTCTCAGTAGAGACATTAATACTTTGGTTTGATTCTGACGTGTCGAGAGACAAATCCAGTAGGGTGGGCCATCCGTTCAGATATAGTTGTACCTGTACTTTAAATTGAATCTCTACGAAATCCACGGTTCTGGCCTTTTCCTGCTATCCAGAATCTTACGGTGTAAACTCGTTCATTTTATCATTTCGTGCACCACTCACATGTAGGTAGTTTCATCATGTAACTATTAAATCAAACCTGTGATTTTGTCCTCACAAATATACCGAAGGGTTTACGTCTCAAATACAAAATAAACACATTAAAGAGACTCATAAATATAAGGTAGAGAAAAGAGGTAAGAATTTTTATTTACTTAAAAGTGACAACCGTGTAAACTCCGAATTTATATTCCTTGTATTTTGAACGTAAGATTAAAAACGTATATAACATTTACACAGGCCATAAATGTCGTTTCATGACACATAGGAAAATACCCATTTTGTTTCGACTTGCAACGTACGGACGTGACACCACCGAAACATCAAATCTCCAGGACACCCCGTAGACACTGAAGTCTTTACGAGTGTAAGTCCGGAATTGCAACGTAATCCATCGTACAAAAGGAAGACTACATATATTCGTGACAACATATTTGATTAGAAACGAACAAAAGATGAGGCACCAGAAAGGTATGGTATAAAGTAACTATTAGTCAATCACAGTTCCCCAGTTTAGTCTAATTTCAATTAAGGGAACACATATAACACCTTTAAACACCAATCACACTAAAAACAACAACAATAAACAAAGGAAATTCATTATTACTAGTCAACACTGTGAATGACCAATTTTACTGTAACAATGTCCAAAAGAGACATTATTCGGTGTGTAATATAAATCCGTCATATTACCCTGGAACCAAAAGAAGATCTATCGTCGACAGTCTTTTATAAAGAAGAAACGGATAATTCTAAATCGATAATAGACGGTCAACAATTCTCCAAAACCAAGGTCTAAGTTGGTCGTCACAACTCTCGACTTGAATTCTCTCGACAACATGAAAAACGAAAGGTAGACAAAGGCGGGAAGCAACAACCGAGGGATGACAGATATTTGTCGACGACACTTCCTCTTTTCAAGTTATTCTCAACCGAATTTTTAAGACATTTTTTATTTTAACTCCAAAATCTTAACAGTAACATTGCTCGACTATATTAGACTCCGACTGTTCCGTTGATTTAAAACTTTGTCATTTCTTATATACTACCATTTAATCTTCACAATTATAATGTATTTTATAACAAAGAGAATAAAGAGATAATATACAATTCACTGAACTGGATTATTAAAATAAAAAAAAATTCAAAAGAAGAAAGAACATTATACTTACGACTATAAATTTCCATTTAGATACACCAAAAGAAAACACAAAGAACAAATAGAGATTCGATTGATTCAGAAATTCTAATAAACACTAGACCTAAATATATATTCGACAATTTATATACACTTGACAATTTTACCTTACGTTCGAAAAGTTTTCGGGTCCAGATTTACATTACTAACCAAATAACAAGATGTTGGGGTCTGGTAGTAAAAAGCACATTTAGTATTTGTTATTTGTCCTATATGAGTCACCAGTAAAGATTATAAATTAACACATCAGTATAGTGAAGATATTGTATTAGAGGAGCTCCTAAATCACAATTATCGTTTCTTGTGTCCAGAATTGTCCTTCAGACCTTATCCGAAGACTCGTTTACTAAAATATCAGGAAGGCGACACTAGGTTCTTCCTTCTCCGATTTTCTCTTGAGCCGACATGTCTTCACCAACCACCGGAACGTCTCCCACTCGGTGAGTCGCGGGGACGTTCCCGACCTAAAGTAATAGTGCCCTCACGGCGGGCGTGCGAGGATGTCTATCGTGCACACTTCGATCCGTCTTTCCAGAATAAGGAAGATGCACCGGCGGAGAAGTATAGAGGGGAGTCCGAAGTATGAAAAGAGTCTAGAACCTACTATGGATAAGACCTGGTCGACCGTAACTGACAAAGTCAGAGAGCGCATATTACGCATCGAATCTTGATTTGTGTCAAGACGCCAGACTGATTTCGTCCTGGGTCTTCGTAGTAACGGTAGCAGTTCCACTTAGAGTACACTGGCAATCTTGATCATATACAACTGTAGTAATAGTAGTAATGACAGTAAAAATCCGTGTACATAGTGTAATAACAGAAAACGATTTGGAGTTCCATAACGACCATTCGGTCCGACCAAGGATCATTAATGAATGTGTTAAACGGTAATTGGATTGACTTCCTGACGCAGGTAGGAGTGATTTCAGTCGAACACTTCCGGACACACTCGAGAGCTAAGAAGAGGGTCGGACACGGTCAGGGTCAAAACTACTTCACACGGAGACCACAATCTCCGAAAGAGGTCCAGTGACTATTTATGACTTGTTTTGTCCTACTTTATGTCCGGGAGAAGTCTTACGGTGACACCTGTCGGGAGATCTAATGGAACTGGGTGGTTAGTCACGAAACCCATGTCAACAACTTCGTTGATGAACAGTGAATCTACGAATGCAAAGGATTTTCCTGTGACATTCTTATTCTTTATAACAGGACAAACCAACTGTCCGTGATACCTTCGTCGGATTAGAACGATCATATAATTTAGTTCTTTCGTTTACTTCAGTGGACCTCTACGAAGTGAGAATCACTTTCGTACGGTGGAGGAAAGGCTGACGAGTGTAACGGTAGACCATTGGAAGAGAGATCTTTAAGTCATTTACTGGTTACAGTTGGATTGAAATAATTTAAAAACCTTAGATGGTAAAAAGAAGTTTTTAATTACTGTAAACTTAATTGCACTGGAATTGTTCGGTGAATTAGTGAGACGAAGACAAAAGAGATATTTCATTCCTGAGACTTAATTTCCAAGTCATGATGAACAAACACGTACACATTTTCACACTTTTTTTTACAAGAAACAACTACACGTCTCACTCCCCCTTTATGTCGACGAAAGATAGTAACAAACTACAATCGTGACGGAAAATCCTAACTACTTGTAAAATCGATTTTTGGAATTTTCGTAGAATTAGTGAAGAATCCTCGGGTCTCTCAAACTGTACCCTTGAAATAATTTAGTTTTCTGTCTTTTAATTACAGTCAAAATGATTTTCCGATGTACGGATCTAGACCCCAGCGTTTCTCAACCTGTACTGACTCGTCGACTTGACTTGACATGTACGGATCTATACCGTTAAATAAGGTAAAAGAAAAATTAAATATTAGTATACGTCAAGAAATCACTTATAATCTCCCTCCGCCAGATTACGTCCCTTTTTATGACGTAAAATCTGGAAGTGACAGTCTCTGTAAGTCATTCGGTGGTACTAAAGAAAAGGAAACTATTATTTTGTCGTTAAGAAGTCTAATTAACTCTTTTCACGTAAAAATGTAAGATTCTTATCACGGTTAAATGCTCCATAATTTATAATCTGTATCAAAATCCGACAGACAAAATCGATTGGAAGTATTACTCAGACGTCTCATCAAATACGACAGTGTTGAAAATGTTTACTTTTTTAACTCAGGACCAAGGCTTCGTCTTTGGGGTCCCAAGACCCACCAGGTACGGTGGAAAGACCCATCCTTGTCACACTAACCACACTCATAAATTGGTCCAACAAACTTTACTACAGACTCAAAAATTTTACCCTTTCCTTCGGACAAATTTTAAGACTTTTTATGAAACAATCAAAAAGGAAAAGTATAATGTAATGATTTAACAATGTCTCTCTGCAAAAACGGAATTCATTACATAACGACTGGTTTCAAGATTACAGGATCAATCACTTCAAAGAATCAGTGGTAATTTTAGATACTCTTGAAGGAGGGAAACGGATTAAACCTCCTTAGGAATTCAATAAGACACCTCCGACAGAGATCGGACTCTCCATTCATCGTAGAAGAACAGAGAAGTCGGTTACTCTGGAGTGACCACGTCTGTATACGCATATTCACTGTTCGGGACGAGAAAGGTCCGGTAACCTCAGGAACGTAGTCTTCGACACCCGTAAACGGAGGTGTGAACGTCAGTCATCCTTGTTTGTATACTGGGTCCCGAAGGAAAGCTAAAATCAGGAATTCACTATAAGATTTAAGAAAGGTCCGTAAATTTAGACACGGGATCGAGAGGACAAAGTAAGGGTAAAAGAACAATTTTCTGGAGTCTACAATGTCGCCAATATTCCCCGGAGGGATGCATGGTAACACGACTAACCGGAAACCGGAGGTGTTCATGGAGAAGAACCAGACCTGGTTCCTCGGAAGTAAGGACCATAACGTCATGGAAGCCAAACCTCGGTGCTTTCTTACAGTCTCAAAAGTAAAATCAAATTTAAGTGCAAAGTCCGTCTACTCCTATCTTTACCCCTCGAATGTTTTAGTTGGAACAGACCTTTCGTTCGCGATCGGATCTAACCTACTACTTAGTGTTCACTTGACACTAATACCGGGTGTAGATGAACTCATTTATCGTGGACTTTCTTCTGCAAATTCAAAAAATCATTTTTAATGAACGGAATATTTTTATTATATAATCTGTATCGGACCGTTGGAGGGACTTAGACACCTTTGTTAAAGTAGTTTAGGTTGTTTACTTGAGACATGGAACTGGACGACAGATTATTTACGAATGGTCCCGGAGGAGATCGTGATGACACTTGTTCTAGCGGTCGGAGGGACCGGCGGAGTTCACAGAACGTAACTCCTCTGAGCTGGTGCATAAAAGGGGTTTCGTCGGTTTACGAGACTTACCCTTCCCCAAGTAGAACCGGACCCCACACGGACCGAAAAGGCACTAATAGGTTCACTCTTTGTTGGTTTCGTCCCTCTTTCTGGTTGTGCACGACTCGGGACGTTCCACTGGTCGAAGGTCGTTGAGGAAAGCAAGGGGTTACTGAACATCGAGACAATGACACAAATATTCAACTTCTAGAAGATCCTCCAATGTACGGGACACCGGAGGCCTTCCAGGACTATAGAGGGTGAGGTCCTTCGACCGTTCTCGAAAAGAGGTCTCTATCCCGACCGACATTGTCTTCGTTTCCACTGACAGGACGGAAGGGTGCACGACAGGCCGTAATGGAAGAAGAGGGACACGAGCCCCCGTAAATGTCTCCGTAGGTCAAACAAAAAGGGGTCTTTTACCTTGTCTTTCGGTCGTTAAGAGTCAGTGGCCGAAGGACGACCGACTCATTGGAGACCATGTTTTATGACACACTCAAAACCAGTGCTACGACGTCCTGGTTTTGAACAATCAACATCTGAATTGAGGGGTTTCAGTAGTTTTCCAATGCATCGCCGGCTCCCAGTGTACCGACCGCTCCTTCGAGGAGTCACGGAACACGACGAAGGACGTGTCCAGTCACTCAATTGTGAGTGCCACTCGTATTTCCTTCATTTGAAGTCGACTACATTCCCCCCATAATTTCAGGGAATCTGAGACTTACCTGATTGGACGGACAATATATCGGATTGGATCGTAAGCCTCCTTCTTTTGATGAGTTCAACCATTAATAGTAATAATTATTAGTCTCTTATTCGAGTTTCTCCGATTTCTCTCCTAGGATTTGTATGATTTGGCTTAATATCAGAGATGGATTTTACCATCCTCTTCACTTTAGTGCAAATCTTAGTTTGGGGTAAGGACGGTCTCTACGAGTCTCCCGAGTTTGTGTGGAACACGTGGGTGTCTCTGACACTGTCTTGACAGAGACCCGTAGAGGACTCCTCTACCCCAAGTCGTCACCGGACGGCGTCCCGGTCCCCGAGACCCACGTCGTCTGTCCCAGACCGTATTCGGGAGAACCTCCTCCAGCGGTAATTGGGGTGGTACCTCGGTGGTCTTGAAGGTATCCTGACCCCTTCGTCTGAGATCCTCCCGTGTTTGTTTTGGACCACACGTCGTCCTGGGTCCTCTTTCCTCATCACTGGGGTGTTCTCTGACTAACTCTGAACGGGTACGGACAGGTCCTCGGAGACCGTCTCTGCACCCACCGCCACCGGACCCCCGTGAGCCACGTACCCTAGAAAACGGTATTAGAAGTAATGGAGGTGGTATCAAACCGGAGTCCAGTTTGTTCTCCCTCCCTTGTCTCGGGGTGGGTAGTTATCTTATAACCTAATTCTAAATGACTCGTACCGGACGGAGGTTCCGGTCCCTCCTCAATTGGGGGAAGACTCCAGTCTCAATCGACCCTCCTCGGTGGTGCGGGACTCCGGTCCCCGCCACCGGGACTCCTCGTTGGATTCCTCGTCACCGATGGGTCCGAATCCTCCCGGATCTCCTCGATAGGGTGTGACTTCCAGTCCTTACCGTCGCCATTCTTCTATGGGGAGCAGGTTCCATTCCTCGTTACCGACACGAAACGACCTCGTCGGTACTTCTGTATGGGGTACGGGTTCCATTCTCTTTGGGTTCATTCTGCCATCCACAACGTTCTCCCGTAGTCTCCCGTCTGTGTGACTTTGGTATAAGTGTCTTTTGATCAGTCAGATTAGTGACATCCTGGTGTCGGAACAGATTGAGTTACTTTGGTTCGGTACGGGTGCCCCGTTGAGTTCTACCCGTCCAGTACCACCTCTCCAGACTGTCTTACACCAGGTGACCTCTTCCCTTACCGTTCGGTGAAGTCATAAGAACGGAACTTTTGGGGTACTTGTCATACTTTTCCGTTTTACTATCCTATGACTTTCTCCTTCAGGGGTCCAGTCATCCACGGGTTATGCGATGACCTGTAGTCACCTCTTTATTGAGGTCTTTCTTACTTCCCTACCTCGGTTTCGTTTTTGTCATGGGTCGACACCTACACTGACTACTATCTTCGTTCTAGGCTACGACATTCATCGTTATAACGTATCCTTGGACCTTACAGTCCAGGTACTTAGTTCCGTTTAACCTTCACCAGTTTGTCCTCTACCGTTCTCACTTGCAACTATAAGATCCTTAGTCGTTTGATTTTACCTGACCTTACCCACTTAAATTGAGTCTACTGGTAATATAGATGATGACGCCCGTCCTTAGGGAATCTTCTTTACCTCATCGGTAGTACCAGTTGTTTTCTCAAGTTTTACGTCATGAACCTACGTTAGAGTTTTTACTGTCTTACTAGAGACAAGCAAAGGTTCCGTTTGGTAAATTATAGTACCATTAGGTTCAGATACGGGGTTGGTCATTGCGACTTCTTCGACTTCAACTTACCAAGATACTTCTGGATGTTCTGGAACATCTTGATTGTGGGTTTTTTCTACAGGAAAGGTAATATCCCCTGACCTTACGTTTTCATCCTTCAGTTCTTTGTGGACCTCACTGTCCGTTTAAACCAGAACCTTACGCCTTACTTCGTCCCGTTTCTGATTATCTCAAAACGGTTCTTTTACGTGACCAGTATCGTTTGTGGGAGAAGGTTGTTGTGTTCTCTTCTGAGATGTGTACCTGTAGTGGTCTACCAGTTGTGGTTTTAGTCTAACTAAGATAAGAGACGTCGGTTTCTACCTCTTCGAGATATGTCAGTTGATTTTGTTCTGGTCCCCGACTGACCGAGTCTAGTACTTGAGGAATAACGGTTTAAGTCTAAGTTTAACTTCTTTCGTCCCTTTTGGCGATCTGGTAAGTCCATACTGGATTTAGTTTACGGAATACTTATATGTCACCTTCACTCTTTATCTAAATTCCCGGATCTATACTATCTATCTCACGGACTACTTGATACCTTACTCCAAGCACTGTAACATGTCCTCTGTCCCTAGTTCTGGTAGGGGTACCTTTTCTTTACGTTTTTTCGTTTTACCGACAGACCCCT
>SJYO01006231.1:1259240-1298795 GCA_006410555.1 Capra ibex
CGACATATAACAGTGGGACGAATAAATTGAAGATACGTCTCATGTAGTACTCTTTCCGACCTGACCTTCTTTGTGTTCGACCTTAGTTCTAACGACCCTCTTTATAGTTATTGGAGTCGATACGTCTACTGTGATGGAAATACCGTCTTTCACTTCTCCTTGATTTTTCGGAGAACTACTTTCACTTTCTCCTCTCGCTCTTTCAACCGAATTTCGAGTTGTAAGTCTTTTGCTTCTAGTACCGTAGACCAGGGTAGTGAGGCACCCTTTATCTACCCCTTTGTCACAGTCTGAATTAAAAACCCCCGAGGTTTTAGTGACGTCTACCACTAAAGTCGGTACTTTAATTTTCTGCGAATGAGGAACCTTCTTTTCAATATTGGTTGGATCTGTCATTTAAGTTTTCATCTCTGTAATGAAACGGCTGATTCCAGGCAGATCAGTTCCGATACCAAAAAGGTCACCAGTACATACCTACATTCTCAACCTGACACTTCTTCCGACTCGTGGTTTCTTAACTACGAAAACTTGACACCACAACCTCTTCTGAGAACTCTCAGGGAACCTGACGTTCCTCTAGGTTGGTCAGGTAAGACTTCCTCGAGTTGGGACCCTAAAGAAACCTTCCTTACTACGATTTCGACTTTGAGGTCATGAAACCGGTGGAGTACCCTTCTCAACTGAGTAACCTTTTCTGAGACTACGACCGTCCATAACCCCCGTCCTCCTCTTCCCCTGCTGGCTCCTACTCTACCGACCTACCGTTGTGACTGAGCTACCTGCGTCCAGACTCACTTGACACCCTCAACCACTACTTGTCCCTCCGGACCGCACGACGCTAAGTACCCCAGCGTTTCTCAGCCTGTGCTGATTCGTTGACTTGACTTGACTCACTCGTACCAGACCTTGTTCTGGGACAATGGGGGAGTCAGAGGGTAGTCCTTCGAAGGTATTCGGAGAACAGGAAGAGGTAGTCTCCCGTCTGCCTGACTTTTGGTGTTAGTATCTTTTGATTCGTTTGACTAGTGTGCCTGGTGTCGGACAGATTGAGTTACTTTGATACTCGGTACGGTGTACCCCGGTGGGTTCTGCCTGCCCAGTACGACCTCTAGAGACTGTTTTACAGGTGACCTCTTCCCTTTCTGTAGGTGAAGTCATAAGAACGGAACTCTTGGGGTACTTGTCATACTTTTCCGTTTTTCTATCCTGTGACTTTCTACTTGAGAGGTCTTTGTTACTTCTCTTCCTCGGTTTCGTTTTTGTTGTGGGTCAACACCTACACTGACCACTACCTTCGTTCCAGGCTACGACATTTCTCGTTATAACGTATCCTTGGACCTTACAATCCAGGTACTTAGTTCCGTTTAACCTTCACCAGTTTGTCCTCTACCGTTCTCACTTACAGCTATAAGATCCTTAGTCGTTTGATTTTACCTGACCTTACCCACTTAAATTGAGTCTACTGGTAATATAGATGATGACGTCCGTCCTTAGGGAATCTTCTTTACCTCATCGGTAGTACCAGTTGTTTTCTCAGGTTTTATGTCATGAACCTACGTTAGAGTTTTTAATATCTTACTAGAGACAACCAAAGATCCCGTTTGGTAAGTTATAGTGTCATTAGGTTCAGATACGGGACTAGTCATTACGATTTCTTCGACTTCAACTTACCAAGATACTTCTGGATGTTCTGGAATATCTTGATTGTGGGTTTTTTACTACAGGAAAAGTGATATCCCCTGACCTTACGTTTTCACCCTTCAGTTCCTGATGGACCTCATTGTCCGTTTAAACCGGAACCTTATACCTTACTTCGTCCCGTTTCCGATTATCTCAAAACGGTTCTCTTACATGATCTATAGCGTTTGTAGTGATCTACCAGTTCTGGTTTTAGTCTAACGAATATAAGAACCGTCAGTTTCTACCTCTTCGAGATATGTCAGTCGTTTTTGTTCTGACCCTAGACACCGAGTCTAGTACTTAAGGAGTAACGGTTTAAGTCTGAATTTACCTTCTTTCATCCCTTTTGGTGATCTGGTAAGTCCATACTGGATTTAGTTTAGGGAATGCTAATATGTCACCTTCACCCTTTATCTAAATTCCCTGATCTAGACTATCTGTCTCACGGACTACTTGACACCTGCCTCCAAGTACTGTAACATGTCCTTAGTCCCTAGTTCTGGTGGGTGTTCTTTTTCTTTACGTCTTTTCGTTTTACCAACAGACTCCTCCGGAATGTTTATCGATACTTTTCTTTTCCTTTTCCTTTTCCTCTTTCCCTTTCTATACGGGTAAACTTACGTCTCGAGGTTTCTTATCGTTCCTCTTTATTCTTTCGGAAGGAGTCACTGGTCACGTCTCTTTATCTCTTTTTGTTATCTTACCCTTTCTGATCTCTAGGGAAGTTCTTTTAATCTCTATGGTTCCCTTGTAAAGTACGTTTCTACCCGAGCTATTTTCTGTCTTTACAATCCCTGGATTGTCTTCGTCTTCTATAATTCTTCTCCACCGTTCTTATGTGTCTTGATATGTTTTCTCTATAAGTACTGGGTCTATTAGTGCCTACCACACTAGTGAGTGGATCTCGGTCTATAGTACCTTACACTTCAGTTCACCCGGAATCCTTCGTAGTGAGGTTTGTTTCGATCACCTCCACTACCTTAAGGTCAACTCGATAAAGCAGGTAAAGTTTAGAACATCTACTACGACACTTTCTCGACGTGAAAGTGTTATACGGTCGTTTAAACCTTTTGAGTCGTCACCGGTGTCCTGACCTTTTCCAGTCAAAAGTAAGGTTGGGGTTTCTTTCTGTTACCGTTTCTTACAAGTTTGATGAAGTGTTAACGTGAGTAGAGTGTGTGATCGTTTCATTACGAGTTTTAAGAGGTTCGGTCTGAAGTTGTCATACACTTGGTACTTGAAGATATACAAGTTCGACCTAAATCTTTTCCGTCTCCTTGGTCTCTAGTTTAACGGTTGTAGTCAACCTAGTAGTTTTTTAGTTCTCTCAAGGTCTTTTGTAGATAAAGACGAAATAACTGATATGGTTTCGGAAACTGACACACCTAGTGTTATTTGACACCTTTTAAGACTTTCTCTACCTTTATGGTCTGGTGGACTGGAAGGAGAACTCTTTGGACATACGTCCAGTCCTTCGTTGTCAATCTTGACCTGTATCTTGTTGTCTGACCAAGGTTTATCCTTTTCCTCACGCAGTTCCGACATATAACAGTGGGACGAATAAATTGAAGATACGTCTCATGTAGTACTCTTTGCGACCCGACCTACTTCGTGTTCGACCTTAGTTCTAACGGCCCTCTTTATAGTTAGTGGAGTCTGTACGTCTACTGTGGTGGGAATACCGTCTTTCACTTCTTCTTGATTTCTAGGAGAACTACTTTCACTTTCTCCTCTCACTTTTTCAACCGAATTTTGAGTTGCAAGTCTTTTGGTTCTAGTACCGTAGACCAGGGTAGTGAAGTACCGTTTATCTACCCCTTCGTTACCTTCGTCACCCTCTGAAATAAAAAACGCGAGGTTTTAGTGACGTCTACCACTGACGTCGGTACTTTAATTTTCTACGAACGAGGAACTTTCCTTTCAATACTGGTTGGATCTCTCGTATAATTTTTATGACTCTGTAATGAAACAGTTGTTCCCAGGCAGATCAGTTCCGATACCAAAAAAGTCACCAGTACATACCTACACTGTCAACCAGGTATTTCTTCCGACTCACGGTTTCTTGACTATGAAAACTTGACACTACAACCTCTTCTGAGAACTCTCAGGGAACCTACGTTCCCCTAGGTTCGTCAGGTAAGACTTCCTTTAGTCAGGAGTTATGAGTAACCTTCCTGACTACGTCTTCAACTTTGAGGTTAGGAAACCGGGGACTACCCTTCCCGACTGAGTAAACTTTTCTGGGACTACGAACCTTTCTAACTTCCGTCCTTCTCTTCCCCTACTGTCTCCTACTCTACCAACCTACCGTAGTGGTTGAGTTACCTGTACTCACACCCATTCGAGGCCCTCCGGACCGCACGGCGTCAGATACCCCAGTGTTTCTCAGCCTGTGCTGACTCGTTGACTCGACTTGACTAGGACTCTTTTTCTAGAGTCGTCTACATCTGCAAATACAATGAAAGGTTAGGTGACGTCTGTCTTAACACGCAGGTGACTAGAGAGCAGTAAGGGACACTAAGGACGTCATGGTGACCGGTCATAGGTGGAGAGACTCATTCGTTCTCGTTATGACACCAGTTGTCTTCGGACGACAAACGTATGACTAGTTTGGTCCCACCTTTCGCCCAACACTAACTTGCCCCGACGCACAGTCCGGGGACGACAGGGAACCGGACTCATGTACCAGAAGAGGCAAGATTGATCACTGACAGGACCTATCGGTCGTGAAGCCAATTACTCATGGGTGTCGGAGTAGCAGAGGTCTTTGCTCCGACCCTCTCGTGACGGGTTCGCTGAACCGGCCTCCACGGAGAGGACAGGTATCTGACGAAACATGAACCTACTTACTTTTTACTTGTTAATTTAATGTTTATATAATGGAGTGGATTCCTCCTCCAGCACCGAACGGGTACTAGTATGTTCGTCTTATGACCTCGATTCTGAACCTCCCTCAAAAGACTGGTACGGGTGCTGCCAAGGACGAAAGAACGGGTCCCAGTAGGAGGCCTCTCAGTCCCGTTGTCGTTCGCATCTAGTCTATATCCAGCACAAACGGAGATTTCGACGAAACACGGACCCAGGAGTCGACGGACGTCCGGTTCATCCCTTTATTACCGTCTATTCGTCTATTCTAAAACGAGTGCTTAAGGATGCGAACAAGAAGGGAAGACCCGGGCAAAACTCAGTCCTTTCCGAACCCCGCTCCTCCATCTTCCTTCACCGTCTCCTTCCTCGGCCTTACTCTGTCCTGCCCTTTCGCCGCAGACCGAGACCTCGGACTCCCTAAAGAGTCGTCCACAATCCACGAGAACGTCGTGTTCGCGATTCGAAGACTTCTCAAGGTTCTAAGTACAGTGCTCACAGTCTTCTGTAAAACCATTGTAAACTTTTCCACCGATTCTTTGATTTCCTGCGTGTCGTACATGTACGACATATGCGCAAGAGCCAGACGTCCCGTGAACTATTGATGTGGAAAATGGTGTGACTGTTTTGTTACGGGATACAGACAGACACACATTGTCACTAGGGACAAGGAGTTTTTCCCGGCACGGGGATCCTGTCAACAAAACGGAAGCTGGAGGGGAGGGACTCTGTAAGAGTGTCCGGGAGGACTTCGGCTCACCCAGAGGGTGGCACCTCCCAGTCTTTATCCGAAACGGGGTGAACTGGAACTCAGACTCGGCGCCCGACCTTCCTCCCCGCGCCTTAGGTCCGAGGCCTTCTGCCTCTCCCTTCCGGGAAGGCGGGACCCACACTCCCGCGGCCGGCCCCGGCGCAGGGCGGGGTCGGGCGCGACGGGCGTGGGCGGGGGGTCGGGAGACCGGCGACGCCCTACCAGGTGTCAGTCGCGTCGCGACACGTTCGGCGGAAGGGACGGCCGCAGGTCTGGGACGACAACCCTACGAGACGAAGGTCAGTGGCATTTTCGACTCGGCGAGACCAAGTCCTTCTGTGACGTTAAGCACAGGATTTCCTCGAGCAAAGAAGAGGGGACCAACCTGAGGGAGACGTCTTTTAAGATGGATGGAGAGTGGAACCCGGGCAAAAGGGGGCACCCAGGAGGACCTTTGAGACTCCTTCCGGAGCACCCTTAGACAAAGAAGTCGAGGGCCGTCCTCCACTCCACATGAAGTAAAGAAGGCCTGACCTCGGAACGGACGGAAACGTAAAGACTCTCGAACGAGAAATGTTGTCCGGGAACTCCTTTTACTTTCATGTCCCACCTTAACAACTCGAAAAATTCCTATTACGACTAATCAGTAGGGACCCGCTACCACTAACGAAGCACCAGGACTTCCTCCCTTGGACGACCCAAATTTTTATATATATAGTGTAAACTTCCCTTACGAAACAGAACATTTGACTCATTACCGGAAGAGATCACTAGACAATTTTCATTCTCTACTACAGGGGTTTTCCCTCCCATCCGAAGTGACGTGGGTTCCTCTCGTAGAAAAAGAAAAGTTTGAATTCAAACATATATGTCTGAATTCCAACAAAACACGTCTTCTTTTTACGGGAGTCAGGACCACTGACGTCTTCGTTCTCCGTGCCGGGCAAAGAGGGGTAGCGAGGGAGGAAGGGCGGAAGCGAGGAGGAAGTAGTCGGGCGCCTGAGTCAACTTTGGGTTTGGGTGCGTAAATAGTCGACACTCTGCAGCTCGTCGAACGGCCTGGAGGTGCGGAGTAGACATGGGGCCCGACGAAGGAGTAGAGAAAGGTGGGACCGGCACCCGGACGATTCTACGCGCCGACCTGTCTACCTGGGAGACCCGGCCCAGTCGTACGTGGGACCTGGGCCGCAGACGGGACCCCACGCAGGAGTCGACGAAACTAGCGGGACTGGCACCCGGGCACCTCTGCGCGCATCTAGGACCGACAGTGTAGACGTCCAACAAGACTCCGGGATGCAGGCCGAGACCAAGGTCCTCCTACCGAACCGGTACTCAGAGAGGGCGACTGGCTGTCCTACAAAGAAAACTTTTTCATCTGTTCTAATCCGGGGGCTTAGTACGATTATACCCCGTGGAGACTGAGTGTGGTCTTTGCCTCGGTCAAGTCAGAACCGTCCTGGGCGAGTCGGACACCGGGAGCCGGCCGTGGGTACTCACAGGAAAGGGACAAAGTGCGGGCGACGACCGTCGGTCCCGCCGGTCGGTCGAGATCGCCCAGTAGTGACCCCACCGAACGGCAGAAGAGACTCCTGGGACTCTGGGGACGGGGTGGGCGTCTGGGAAACGTATGTGTAGGAGAGGACGGAGGTCAGTACCACTATGGCAGAGAGTGTCCGACCAGAATTTGGCACGACCTGGTCCCCAGTCTCAAAGAACATGGTTTTCTTGACGAAGGAGGCAGGTCGTTATAGGGAAGGACTACTGCCACACACTTTCCGTCCCCACACCAGGGTCACCTTTTCTATTCAAGATCCTTACTTCATTAGCGTCGGAGTCCTCAAGATCTCTCCTACGGCAACCTTCTACGCGACAAGACAAATACGGTATTTTAAGTCTTGTCCTGTAGAGTGTATAGATCTCCTACTTAGACACAAGTGTAAAAGGACGGATGAGACCCATCCTGGACGTCCACACTAGCAGTGGGCACTTCGTGTTATCGTCGGAAACTACCTCGGTACCTTTCGACCGTAGGTCAGGCGTAGTCCTCACTACTACATTGGTCGCAATTCATTCTCTTCCTCCTTCGACGACTCCGTTCTTCTGGGTACAACACGGTTGCGTCCAAGACTACCGGCACCGTAGCACTCAATACGATGACGACTGTAAAGGAGTGCCACCCTTTATCCTTCAATCGGTCCTTGTAACCTATACTACTATTTCTTGTACTTATTCACCAAAGACCTAGACCTGTCCTTCTTTCCCGAGGCCGTATCTTACTTTTGGAAGTGTACACACCTACCTAGCATTTATACTTTCATGTGGAAGAAAAGAGTAATAACCACGATTTAGAACTAACTGCTTAGCGTTATGGAGTGTACCCGGGAACTCAAAATATTACATAAAAAATTGGTCAATAAATATATCTGTTCCCGGGTTGTTTCCATAAAAGTCTCGAGAAGTGTGGAATCCTTTACGGAACCTCTTTTCGTAAACGAGTTTCTTGTTTCGGTGAGAGGGCAGAATGGAAATAATCATTGTTTCCACGACGAAACTGGCGATAGACGGTGGGAAGACAGAATAAGGAGCCAAAGAAATCTTAAACTAGTCCCTTCTACCCACGACAAGTAAGTCTGTGAGAGTGTCAGGGGTCATCATTCGTAAGCTTCAGTCAATGACCGAAGGGACTACCGAGTCGTCATTTCTTAGGCGGACGGTCACGTCCTCAACGTTCAAACTAGGGACCCAACCCCTCTAGGGGACCTCCTCCCGCGTCGTTGGGGGAGGTCATAAGAACGGACCCTTTAGGACGCCTGTCTCCTCGGACCACCCGGTGTCAGGGAACCCAGCGTTTCTGAACTTGTGTGCCTCACTGATTTTTGTTGTTTCCAATTTATAATATTAAAATATTCGAAAGTCCAATGTAAAAAAAAAAAAATGACAACTCCATATTAACCGTAGATTGTAGTACTATCAAAGTCCATACGTTCTATTCCTGAGTGACACCCATATGCAACGTTTCACTAGTGGTGACATTCAGATCAATCGCAGGTAGTAGTATGCATCAATGTTTTAAATAAGGAATACCACTCTTGACAACTCCAAACGTTTATAAAAGAGGGTAAGTCATGTAACAGAAAAGTAAAACAACTACTAAAGGAAACAACACGTCTCCTAAACCCTAAACTACATTAGGGTAAACAGATAAAGATGAAAACCTCAGTCTAGGTTTTGTAGTACCGATTTTGACTCAGTTCCTCGAATGGTGAATACAATGGTGAAGATTCTCGAAATGCCAAAGTCAAGAATATGAGTTCGGAAATTTAGGTAAGACTCAATTAGAAACACATATCACTTCCACCGCGGTCACCACTTCTTGGGCGACGGTCACGTTCATTTCGTTCTCTGCACCCAAGCTAAGGACCCAACCTTTCTAGGGGACCTCTTCCGTTACCTTTACGTGGGGTCATAAGAACGGAACCTCTTAGAGTACGTGTCTCCTCGTACCGTCCGATGTCGGTACCGGAATGTCTCGGTCTACGCCGACTTCGCGGAATCGCGCGTGTACACTCAGTACAGTCGACAACCGGGTCAAAGTAGGAAGACGCACACGACAGGACACGAGGGTTGTGGCAAGTGACTTCTCTGACAGGAAAGGGTCGCCGTAGACGAACTGAGAAAATAGCGCTTAAATAACTGGTGTATGCGTACCAAAACAAAGACCCGAGAGAAGACAAGGTAGCTGGATAAATACACGAACAAACGACTAGTCTATGTCAAAAATAAAACAAAATAAATAAATAAATAAATACCGACACGTCTAAGAAATGGTGACTCGGAGGTCCCTACGGGGTTTATGATAAAACTAATGATGTCAAAACATTATACCAAACTTTAATCCCTCGCATACGACGGAGGGAGTGAGAGGAATTCTAAATAAAATCGACAACTCCCAGAAAACACCGAGGTATGTCTAAAATCGTGACAAACAAGATGAAGAAACTTTTTGCAGTAACCTCATAAGTCTCTGACGTAACCTAGAGATCTAAAGACACTCATCATACCTGTAAATTGTAACAATTAAGAATACTCGTATCTACAGAAAAGTAAATAAACACAGAAGTTAAAAAAAGTAGTTACAGAATATGTAAAATCATATGTCTGGAGAGTGAAGGTACCAATTTAAATAAAGATCCATAAAATAAGAAAAACTACGTTAAGATCTACCCTAATAAAGGAGGTAAAAAGAAAGACTATCAAATAATAATCTAATATCTTAGTGTCCTCTAAAAACATATAACTAAAATATAGGAAGTTGACATGATATAAGTAACTAATCAAGTTCGTCAAAAAAATCAGATTATCCCAAAAGACATATATAATAGTACATTAGATGGTTATTACTGTCAAAATTAAAAAGGAAAGACCAAACCTACGGAAGTAAATAATAAATAAATAAATAAAAACGGATTTACGAGACCGATCCTGAAAGTCATGATACCACTCATTTTCACTGGAACAGAATAAAGTCTAGAATCTCCTTTTCGAACGTCCAAAAGTCGCAACTGATACTACAATCGATACCTGAACAGTAAATACCGGAAATAATACAACTCTATGCAAGAAGATATGGGTGAAACAACTCTGAAAAATAGTATTCAGCTATAACTTGAAAGAGTGTAAAAAAGGACGTACATGACTCTACTATTATACCCAAAAATTTGAAGTAAAACAATTATACCAAATAGTACAACTAACTAAGTAGTTACAACGTAGTAGGAAGATAGGGACCTTATTTATAAACTAGTACCACATACTGAGAATTACTTAACAACTTAAATTGAACAATTACAAAAGAAATCTTATAAAATTAGATACAAGCAATCACTATAACCGTTATTAAAAGAGAAACACAAGAAAAGACCAAACCCATAGTCCGATTACGACCACAATAATTTACTCAAACTTTCACAAAAGAAAAAACGACAACAACAAACAAAGAAGTTTCTTAAAGTCTTCCTAACCATAAGTAAGATACTTACAAACCATCTTCAGAGGTCACTTCGGTAGTCCGAGACCTGAAACCAAATAACCTGCCAAAAGTTAATAGTCAAGTTAAAACAACGATCATTAATAAAACAAGTAGTGGCTTTCTACTTGAGGGGTCCAGCCATCCACGGGTTATACGATGACTTCTTCTTACCTCTTTGTCGATGTCTTTCTTACTTCTCCGACTTGGTTTTACTTTTGTTACGGGTCTACACCTACACTGGTGACCTCTTTCATTTCAGACTACGACATTTCTTGTTATAACTTATTCTTGGACCTTACAGTCCAGGTACTTAGTTCCGTTTAACCTTCACCAGTTTGTCCTTCTCCCGTTCTCACTGGCACCTGCAAAACCCTTAGTTACTTCATTTTACCTGACCTTGTCCACTTAAATTGAGGTCACTGGTAATATAGATGATGACACCCGTCCTTAGGGAATCTTCCTTATCTCATCGGTAGTATCAGTTTTATTCTCAGGTTTGACGTCATGGATCTACGTTAGAGTCTTCACTGTCTTACTAGAGACAAACAAAGGTTCCGTTTGGTAAGTTATAGTACCATTAGGTTTAGACACGGGGTGGGTCATTACGACTTTTCGACTTCAACTTACCAAGATACTTTTGGACATTCTGGAAGATCTTGATTGTGGGGTTTTTTCTACAGGAAAAGTAGTATCCCCTGACCTTACGTTTTCATCCTTCAGTCCTTTATGGACCAAGTCAAGTCAAGTCAACGAGTCAGTACAGACTGAGAAACACTGGGGTACTTGGTGTCGTGGGGTCCGGAGGGACAGGTAGTGGTTGAGGGTCTCAAGTGGGTTTGGGTACAGGTAACTCAGTCATTACGGTAGGGTGGTAGAATAGGAGACAGCAGGGGAAGAGGAGGACGGGAGTTAGAAAGGGTCGTAGTCCCAGAAAAGTTTACTCAGTCGAGAGGCGTAGTCCACCGGTTTCATAATCTCGAAGTCGAAGTCGTAATCAGGAAGGTTACTTATAAGTCCTGACTAAAGGAAATCCTACCTGACCAACATACAGGAACGTCAGGTTCCCTGAGCTCTCAGAAGAGGTTGTGTTGTCAAGTTTTCATAGTTAAGAAGTCGTGAGTTGAAAGAAATATCAGGTTGAGAGTGTAGGTATGTACGGGTGACCCTTTTGGTATCGGAACTGATCTACCTGGAAACAACTGTTTCATTACAGAGACGAAAAGTTATACGACAGATCCAACAAGTATTGAAAGGAAGGTTCCTCATTCAAAGAAAATTAAAGTACCAACGTCAGTGGTAGACGTCACTAAAACCTCAGGTCTCTTTATTTCAGTCGGTGACAAAGGGGTAGATAAACGGTACTTCACTGTCCTGACCTACGGTACTAGAATGTTTATAGACCTTATTGTCCGTTTAAACCGGAACTTCATGTCTTACTTCGTCCCGTTTCCGATTACCTCAAAACGGTTCTCTTACGTGACCAGTATTGTTTGTGAGAGAAGGTTGTCGTGTTCTCTTGAGATATGTACCTGTAGTACCAGTTATGACTTTAGTCTGACTAATATACGAAACGTCAGTTTCTACCTCTTCGAGATGTGTCAGTCGTTTTTGTTCCGGTCCTCGTCTAACACCGAGTCTAGTACTTGAGAAATAATGGTTTAAGTCTGAATTTAACTTCTTTCATCCCTTTTGGCACTCTGGTAATTTAGTTTAGGGAACAATAATATGTCACCTTCATTGTTTCTCTAAGTTCCCTAATCTATACTATGTCACGGACTTCTTGATACCAACCTCCACACATTGTAACTTGACCTCCGTCACTAGTTTTGGTAGGGGTTCTTATTCTTTACGTTTTTCAGTTTTACGAACAGAATCCTCCCGGAATGTTTATCGATTCTTTTCTTCTCTTCACTTTCCGTTTCCTCCTTTCCTCTCTATATGGGTAAACTTACGTCTCAAGGTTTCTTATCGTTCCTCTCTATTCTTTCGGAAGGAGTCACTAGTCACGTTTCTTTATCTCCCTTTGTCATCTTACCCTTTCTGACCTCTAGAGAAGTTCTTTTAATCTCTATGGTTCCCTTGTAAAGTACGTTTGAACCCGAGTTATTTCCTGTATTTCCCATACTTGTATTGTCTTCGTCTTCTATTATTCTTCTCCACCGTTCTTATATGTCTTCTTGATATGTTTTTTCCATAATTACTGGGTCTATTGGTGCTACCACACTAGTGAGTGGATCTCGGTCTGTATGACCTCACCCTTCAGTTCACCCGGAATCCTTCGTAGTGATGCTTGTTTCGATCACCTCCACTACCTTAAGGTCCCCTCGATAAAGTTCAGGTTTTCCTACTACGACACTTTCACGATGTAAGTTATACGGTCGTTTAGACCTTTTGAGTGGTCACCGGTGTCCTGACCTTTGCCAGTCAAAAGTAAGGTTAGGGTTTCTTTCCGGTACGGTTTCTTACAAGTTTGATGAAGTGTTAACGTGAGTAGAGTGTGTGATCGTTTCATTACGAGTTTTAAGAGGATTCAGTCCGAAGTTGTCAAGTACTTGGTTCTTGAAGGTCTACAAGTTCGGCCAAAATCTTTTCCGTCTCCTTGTTCTCTACTTTAACGGTTGTACATGACCTAGTATCTTTTTCGTTCCCTTAAGGTCCTTTTGTAGATGTAGACGAAGTAACTGAAACGATTGTGGAAACTGACATACCTAGTGTTATTTGACACCTTTTAAGAATTTCTCTACCCTTATGGTCTGGTGGACTGGATGGAGGACTCTTTAGACAAACGTCCAGTTCTTCGTTGTCAATCTTGGTCTGAACTTTGTAGACTGACCAAGGTTTAGTCCTTTCCTCATGCAGTTCCAACATATAACAGCGGGACGAATAAATTGAGTATATGTCTCATATAGTACTCTTTGAGACCCGACCTACTTCGTGTTCGACCTTAGTTCTAACTTCCCTCTTTATAGTTATTGGAGTCCATACGTCTACTGTGGTGGGAATACCGTCTTTCACTTCTCCTCGATTTCTAGAAGAACTTCTTCCACTTTCTCCTCTCACTTTTTCGACAAAATTTTAAGTCGTAAGTTTTGTGATTCTAGAACCATAGACCAAGGTAGTGTAGTACCGTTTATGTACCCCTTTGTTATCTTTGTCACTCTCTGAAATAAAACCCCCCGAGGTTTTAGTGACGTCTACCAGTGACGTCGGTACTTTAATTTTCTATAAACGAGGAACCTTCTTTTCAATACTGGTTAAATCTGTCGTATAATTTTTTATCTGTAAGGAAACGGTTGTTTCCAGGTAGATCAGTTCCGATACCAAAAAGGTCATCAGTACATACCTACACTCTCAACCCGGTATTTCTTTCGACTCGTGGTTTCTTAACTACGAAAACTTGACACTACAACCTCTTCCGACAACTCTCAGGGAACCTGACGTTCCTCTAGGTTGGTCAGGTAGGATTTCCTTTAGTCAGGACTTATAAGTAACCTTCCTGACTACGACTTCGACTTCGAGACTATGAAGCCGGTGGACTACGCTTCTCGACTGAGTAAACTTTTCTGGGACTACGACCCTTTCTAACTCCCGTCCTCCTCTTCCCCCACTGTCTCCTACTCTACCAATCTACCCTAGTGTCTGAGCTACCTGTAATCAAACTCATTCGAGACCCTCAACCACTACCTGTCCCTCCGGACCACACCACGTCAGGGATCCCAGTGTTTTCAGCCTGTGTTGACTCACTGACTTCACTTAATCAGACAAATCCAAAAGGTTAAAAAGTATTAAGTCAGAACCTTCTACTGCACAAAGACCCTTCAACAGGTAAAGAAGATACAACAGTTTGGGCAACCGTATATTAATAAGTATCGGTAGAGAAGCACTAGGAAACATATAGACACTACAGACAATATCGTAGAGAACAAAGTATACACTGAAATAACTTAGGAAAAAAAAAACTACTCAGGTCGATTTTAAAACATAGAAAGTTTCTTGGTCAAGAATTAAATTAAGTAGAAAAGAAAAGAGAAAAATCAGGGATAAAGTAAGTAAAAGTGACAATAAAGGAAGGAAGATACTAAAACAAGAAAAAACAAAAAAAGGACCAATGAACTCTACCCTTCAAACAAACTCTAATAAAAATGAAAACTCCGAGTATGAATGGACATACTTGAGAAAACCTTGACGAAAACGACGTAGGGTATTTAAAACCACACAACACAAAGACAAAAGTAAAAAGACTTCCCCAAAAAACTAAAGAGGTAACTGTGTGATCAACGAGGCATAGTACAACAAATTAGAGGTGTACAAACACCTTAAAGGTCAAATCAGAACATTAACTGAAGACCAAAGTATCGTAAAACTAGTCTTTTCTACAAACAATGCTAAAATCAGAGAAATTTATATAATCCTAAACAAAACACTGGTTTGTACACGAGACAGGACCTCTTTCAGAGTACACGAGAACTCTTCTGACACAAGAGGAAGAAACCCTACTTTACAAGATATACATAGATAACACAGATGACACAGTAAATTCCGACTATGGGTAAGTGACTACATTCACCCCATAATTTCAGGCAATGACAATGACATGACGATAGACAGAGAGGGAATCCAGATAGTTATAAACGAGATATCTAAATTCGAGAGGATACAACCTCCGTATTTATATAAGTTTACAGTATAGTAAAATTTTATAAAAATTTACAGTTGGTAACAACCGAATTGGGGAAATATTGTACGTTACGGGTGGAAACACTAATGTCAGACACTAATGTCAGAAACAAAATTTCAGATAAAACAACTTATATTCATACGGTGGAGCCGAAAGACGACGAAAGGTAAAAGTACCTTATAGAAGACACAGAAGTGAAAATCAGACACACACAGGAATACTCAGAGAATATCCGTCGTGTCTCTACGTGTCTCTACCCAAAGTAGAAAATTTAGGCACGTCGGCCAGACACAGAAAGCTACCTTCTTACATCGCGTAGGACCTTACACGAACAACTGCCCGCGTGTGAGTCGGCCGAGCTTCGACCAAAGACCAACACGAACAACTGCCCGCGTGCGAGTCGGCCGAGCTTCGACCAAAGACCAACACGAACAACTACTACCCGCGTGTGAGTCGGCCGAGCTTCGACCAAAGACCAACACGAACAACTACTACCCGCGTGCGAGTCGGCCGAGCTTCGACCAAAGACCAACACGAACAACTGCCCGCGTGTGAGTCGGCCGAGCTTCGACCAAAGACCAACACGAACAACTACTACCCGCGTGTGAGTCGGCCGAGCTTCGACCAAAGACCAACACGAACAACTACTACCCGCGTGTGAGTCGGCCAAACTTCGATCAAAGACCAACACGAACAACTACCCACGTGCGAGTCGGCCGAGCTTCGACCAAAGACCAACACGAACAACTACCCGCGTGTGAGTCGGCCAAACTTCGACCAAAGACCAACGAGACGTCGGGGAGAGACCGGGAAGGAAGACGAGAGCGAGACAGGGAGAAGCCAGACTGCTGAGAAATCACGATACGAATCGAAGGGAAGAGTAATACACAACACGTAAATGATATAACAAAACGAAACACCAATGGTACTCCGAATGCATATTGTTGGACATAAACATTGCTTTATAAAATTCAACCATTGTCGAATTCGAACTTGTACAAGATTTCGGGATGTAACAAGAGGAGGGGATGGTGTAAAACATAAAAACTACAGTTTAAAAATAGTAAAATATGTAGGGAATTTATTGCTGACACACACGTACATACGATAGTGAAGGCAACACAGGTTGAGAAACACTGACATACCGGATGTCGGGAGACAGGTACCCCAAGAGGTCCGTCTTTATGACCTCACTCAAGGTACGGGAGGAGATCCCCTAGAAGGGTCGGGTCCCCAGCTTGGACGTCGAGGACGTAACGTCCGCCTAAGAAATAACGACTCGGTGGTCCCTTCGGTGTCAAAATCAATAAAAACAATGAAACAGAAAATTAAAAATATGATCGAAATATTCCCTAATTAGACGATAGGAGTCATATATAAATGAGAATGGTCAGTCTAAATGTGAGAGTGTCCAAAAGAATAATAAAGAAGAGTCGAATCTATGCATGACATAGTAAAGAAAGTTCCAGTCAAATCACTACTACTTGAAAACGAACAGATTTTGGGAAATAGACAGGAAGTCAAGACTTATTATTGAAACGTTCTGTCTCATAAGAGCCAACCTTGACAAAAGGACAATCGGGAAATTTATATAATTATAATACGAAGACCGGACGTTTCAACGACGACTTTTTAGACGATTGTCAGAATACCCTCAAGGGAACGCGTATTCTTCAACGAAAGGAGAACTTCGAAAATCTAAGAGAAGAACAGAAATTAGAAACCGTACAATCAATATTACACAGAACCCGGAGTGACCCAAGTAGAATAAACCCAGACATCCGCAAGGCCTAGACCTACAGACAAAGGAAGGGGTCTAATTCCTTGAAAAGTCGGTGACAAAGAAGTCCACTAATTCCTTTACCGTTGGGTGAGGTCATGAGAACGGACCTTTTAAGGTAACTGACTCCTCGGACCATCCTTCAGGTACCCCAACGTTTCTCAGTCTGTACTGACTCGTTGAAGTGATGAAAGAGAAGAGAATGACCCTCAGGATATTTCGTTTACAAACTACAACAAGGTTGTCGTAGACGAACTACAACAAGGTATTTAGGGAATAGAAGTGAAATTTTTTGAAGAAACGACAAGACTAACCCACTCAAGGTGCGGGACAGAAGTCCAACTCGCTAGGAATCAAGGCGAGGCAGAAGACGACTCGGGAGAGACGACACAGTAGAGAGTCGGGTCGACAGTAGAGGAAGTCGAGACACTACAGACAAACGATGGAAGTGTGCAAAAGACAGAGAGTCAACTTCAAGAGTGACACAAGTAGGTAAGAAGAAAGTTCAAATCACTTGTTGAAAAACTGGTACGGAATCCTGAGAAATAGTCGTCTAACGAACAGAGGACAATTAAAAAAAAAGGACTCTAAAATAGACTCAGAGAGAAACCTTGTGTAAAGACACAAAAGAGTGAAGAGAACCGACAAACAAAGATACATATCTACTTTGGCGGTGGAGAGGGTCAACACTTCCGTACCGGATCACAGTCTCTACTTCGAATAAGTGGGAACAGGATCGAGAACCGACAGGGAACTTTGAAACTCTAACAGGTTCACCGGATAAAATGAAAAACGATCGAGAGTCAAAAACTCCCACAAGGTTCTGGACAGTCCCAGGGCTCTCCACCTTAGTGTCGTGGATCTAAGTCCGACCAACCTACGGTGCGGAAGTCCGTCGTTGAAATTTCACACATTTATACAATACGTTTATACTCAGGGCACCGTGACGTCGCCAAATCGGGAGGACCGGTGGCCTCGTCCACGGGGTCGCACAGAGTGGAGTGCCACTCAAACAACAGAGTCGGAGAGACTAGGTGAAGTCACACCGGAAAAAGAGTAAAGGGTGTACACGTCCTCAACGAGTCGATCAAAAGTCTGGAAAAAGACTCCTTTAACAAGGTGCGCACCGACATCTAGGCCATACAGGCACCCTCCTCCACTCAAGTCCCAGAACCACTTAACGGCAGAACTCGGTGGAGGAGTCCAACGTGAAATACAAGGTAAAAAGAGGAAGGAAAGGCAAGGGTTTTCGAATATTCGAGAAGAGACTCGGGGCGTTCTACGGACCTTAAAAAACAAAACAAAAATACTAATAAGGTCTCTGAACCTGTTGTCGTGTCTTTCTTTGGGGGAAGGAAGAATTACAGGAAGTCATCTAAAACTTTCAAGAACCGAAGGATCGGGAGTCGACGGCACGAGATTTCCGGGTGTCCGACTTGGACACGGACCCGGGACTGGACTCCCCTTCTACTACCCTCTCTACATAAGTGTCCAATTTTTAGTTCTACGGGTCTTTCTTCCCGTAATTAAGTTTTATAGTTCCCAATATCCTTACTTCCATAAGTTGTGTCGTTTTGACCTTCGTTTGATGTACAAGTGACTTATATTCTTCCTGTACTATTTCATTCAGCAGTAATTTGGCTAATTATTTGGTTCTACCTCGTGAAACGGGAATACAATCCCTCCGGTCGACCTCTGTACTTTATTTTATCTCTCCTCTCCTCCGTTGGGATAAAATATTTACACGTAAAATACCATTATGGACTCCTTGTAAACCTAGCCTTTTCCCTTACCCTTATTTCACTATTATTTATTATACAAGCTCATTAACCTAATAAGATAAAGAACAACGAAATGAAATATAATGAAATTATACTAAATTATTCACGAAAGAAAGACTCCCTCCGAGTCGGTAACGGAAAGAGGGTCGTTAGACGTCGGACTCAGTGACGACTCAGTGCCGACTCAGTGCCGACTCAGTACGGACTCAGTGTGGTTCGTCAGAACAGAGGACACTGTGGGATCGAGAAAACAGAGATTAAACAACAGGAGTTCCATACGAAAAACATAGTAAATTTTGTCGGAAACCCCTACCTCGATACCGTAAACGGAACATTCGTTTAAGGACCCACTTGGAGTATGAGTGATTTTAAATCCCGTTTTAATAAAAAATCCGTTTGTGGGAGTTCCTTTTCGTGTGTCCCTAAAGGTACTGGACAAAATAGAGAATTTCGTTTTACTTAGGGGACCTTAATACGGCACGTTCACACACACACACAAATTTCTGAGCCACTTGCCTCACAACAATAGGAGTCTAGAAAGAAATCTTTAAAAATAAATATTACATTATTAAAAGGGGACCTTACAACAGAAGACCCGTTCGACAGGGCAGTACCCTGACGACACACGAGAGGGAGGTCAAACTCCGGACGGAAAGTTTCAATCCTCGCTGGCGACTCCTGTGTCGAGTGAAACTAAGGACTAGAGTTCTTTTGTCGTTCGCACTCCGAGACCTCGGGATTCCGACCGGTCCGCCACAGTCGCAAGGAATACAGAGATGGCACGGGTCTTCGCACGTCAGCAGTCGGGTGCCGAAGGTCCGGAGTCCGGTTCCTGCGTCGGGCAGGAGCCGACGGGGGGCCGGGCGTCCCTCGCGGGGCCTCGCGGCGCCCGTCCGTCGACGAGACCGCTCCCCGCGCGAGCGGGAGGTCTCTGAGTGGGCGCCTCGCTGCAAGGGAGGTCCGTCCGGGCTCTCGGTGCCCACGACGGGTCGGTGCGGTCGCAAAGTGGAGTCTTGCCCTTCCGCCGAAGGCCGCCCCGTTCTGAAAGAGGTCGGAAAAGGTCCTTGCATTCTGTACTCGTTCGTACAAAAGATTCTGGTCGCTCCGGAAAGGACCCCCAGACCCCGAGAGCGCAGGACGATTTGGTGTCGGGGGCCGCGCACTGACGTCGCGGGGAGTGGGGGACACACACACTCGATAAGTTTTGTGAGTACGAAAGGAAGTATTAGTAGACATTAAGGACAGGTCCTATTTTATTAGTAGACCTAAAAGTGTCTTAAGTACTTATAATTAGTTTAGTGATTATTGGGGGAGAGGATTTGTCATCCCCAAGGTAATTCATCGTGTGACTTGTGTTCCAGATGTAAATAAAAGTCTCGAAACTTCTATTTAGTCCTTCGGAGGGTGTGTACTAGAGAGGACGTCGTTTCCTCTTCCTTCAAACTCCCAGGTCAACGGCCCGTCGGTTCCTCCGGTCGCGGGACCCGGTCGGGAGACGTCGAAGGAGATACTCCATGTGAATTGACTTCTTGGTCCGACTCCGAGGGGGTTCCGACCCGGTCACCACCAGCAACGGATCCGGACAACAGAGGGAACGGACACTTCCCCTTTTTGTGAAATACAACCCTAGACTAAGAAATTCTTACGTACGAGTCGGTACAGACTCAGAAGTGACGGATAACCTGACATCGGGTGGTCCGAGGAGGCATGTGCCCTAAAGGGTCCGTTCTTATGACCTCGCCCACCGGTAAAGGAAGAGGTCCCCTAGAAGGGCTGGGTCCCTAACTTGGGCACAGAGAACACAGAGTTACATACATAACGAAGAAATTTCGGTACGCAGTAGGGAAGTGGGTAATGGAAGTCGATCTTCGAATTCTCTCCTGGTCTGGTGATGACCTTTGGGAGTTTTGAAGGAAGAGAAAGAAAGAAAGGTTAGTTTGTCTTACCAAGTGAAAAGTCATACTTTCGCTAACAAATTTCGCGTTTTTCAAAGGAAATTTTTTAACTTTCGAGGTCAGAAGGAAAAAGGAGGGACGTGACGTCAAACACGTCTTACTCCTTCCGGGTCCGCGGTCCCAACCCCCCGGGACTCCAGGTGCACCCACGCCACAGGCTCCTCCCCCCCACCGTAGAGGCCGACTCGGACCACACGGTTTGGTCCCACCCCCGGGGTCCTCACCTCCTCCCCCACGTATAGTCGCGACTCGGTCAAGTGGTTTGGGGTCCCACCTCCGGGGGTCTTCACTCCCACCTCCCGTAGAGGCCGAGTCGGTCCACGGTGTTCGGTTCCACCCCGGACGTCCTCGTCTCCCCCGGGACGTCTCTTCCCACCAGGCTCGGGTCCAACTCCGCACAGACGGCCCCTCGTGACCCGGTTCGACCCACTCCTCCCGCAGGCGTGTCTCCGTCGGGACACAGCCTCGTCTCGGGTGCTTCTTCTCTCCCGTCCCACAGGGGCCACGACGTCTCTGACCACTAGGGAACGTGTCCCTCCGACTATCGACGTATATGGTTACTATACCTTGGGTCTGAAAAAAGGAGAGCCCCTCCCTCAACGTTTACCCCTCTCCTTCTTTCCTTCCTAGTCGACAGACCACGACGGACCTGAACCCACCCAGTCACCCTTAACACCAAGAGACATGTGTGTCTACGTCCTTATGTCTGCCGTTACGTCGCACACGTGCGTATGTGTGTATGTAGCGGACGGAAGCAGGTCACTCTACGACCCTCGTTACTGCCAGGGCTATGGGTCTAGAGCCAGAGTTTTTCGGTAGACGGTGATTTTCTCTGGTCCCGAATGACCTCTTTGCCGACTAGAATCCCGACCCGATCCCTTTCATGTCTCAAAGTCCTTCACTATCACTAGTCTCTAACTACCAGTGTTTCTACGTTTTTCACCGAGGGTGACCGTCTACCTCCTGCTAAACACGTAGTCTTATTCATTGCGACCACTTTCTGATATTGTGTAGTTTCCTTTACATTTTGATGTTTAGTCCTTTGTTTCTTCACTCTCACACCAATTTTTATCATATTAATGTGATAAAGTCTCATGAAGAGGTATTTTACGAATGACGTCTTCCCTCTTGCCACTGAAACGTCACCTTTGTAGACCGTCTATGGTGGAGTAGGTCCCCGGTTTCACTTGTCTGCGGTAGGTAGTCCTCCGTTCATCTCTAGGCACGGTCGACTATTCTCCGGAAGTCTTCTTGACGACACTATCGGGTTGACTTTTACGTATTGCACTTGGGTTGATGTGTAGCTGTAGTCCTTTTGGGTTCAACTCTTTGGGAGGTTTCTGTCGACTGGACAGTGGAAGGTTTCCAAGTTCCAGTCCTTTCAGTCTCTTTCAGCCCCCTTGTCAAGGTCTGATCTCAGAGTCTCTGTCCTAGTGTCTTAAGGCACACGCCAAGTGTCACTCAAGACTTCTTTGCCCAGGTCTGATCTGTCCCAGAGCCTCGGTCCTAACGACCTCCGGCGCTCGTCAAGTCTCACACCAGACCCCTCCTCCCCCACACAGTGGGAGACCGAGGAGGTCCGTCACGGACTGTGTCAGCGATGGCGTCGGTGGAGGACATAAAACAGCCTTAGCCCTCTCCAGAGAACTCATCGGAGGGGTGTCGGGTCGAACCAGTACGGACAATGAGAACGGCAGTGACACCGGACTTCCTGCACCACGTCCTTGGCCGGTCCGGACTAGGTCCCAGACTCGCGGGGCCATCTCGACGCGTCTGACCTCACCCCTCTCCGCCCGGGCCACCTCTGGCCACGCGTTCCTCCCTCGCCACCACTTGAGACCCCTCTGCCTACACGCTTCTGGGACGTGTAGAGAAAACTTTGAGAACTGAATGAAAGTGGTAGCACGCTACAAACTTTTAGACACTAGACTTATTCGAGAACCGTCAAACCACCACCTTTTTATTAGGGAAGGATAACAGCCAAAGGGTTATAAAGATAGGTTAACTCATATTTAGGACCGTATGTGAACTTAATCATTCGTTACGAAACGAGGGGGTATGTACAAGTTAGCAACAAGTATACATAAAAGTATAGACATTCCTTCGTACCAAACCAAACCTCAGGTTGTATAAACAAAAAAATTTTTAGCTTTAAAGAGATACCGACTCTTTCATCCACCATTCAGCGACAGTGTCAAAGACACAGGACCGGAGAGTAATATTGATTGAGAAAGTCGACAGAGTATCTAAAAAGGATGTTACTCTATCTGAGATAAACGAATACCTACGATGTATTTTCATATATTCGATAAAAGGATGTTAGGACCCGGAATCGGGTAGGTGATAACTCATAATAGTAAATTCTACAATACTCAAGGACCAGAATGTAAATCTAGAAATTAGGTAAAACTCAAATAAAAACACACACCACAATCTTTCACTAGATCAAAGTAAGAAAATGTTCACCAACTGGTCAAAAGGGTCGTGGTGAACAATTTCTCTAACAGAAATGAGGTAACATATAAGAACGGAGGAAACAGTTTCTATTCCACAGGTATACACACACCTAAATATAGACCCGAAAGATAAAACAAGGTAACTAGATATACGGACAGAAACACGGTCATGGTATGACAGAACTACTGACACCGAAACATCATCTCGGACTTCAGTCCGTTCAACTAAGGAGGTCAAGGTAAGAAGAAAGAGTTCTAACGAAACCGATAAGCTCCAAAAAACATAAAGGTATGTTTAGAACTTTAATAAACAAGATCAAGACACTTTTTATGGCGACCATCGAACTGTCCCTAACGTAACTTAGATATCTAACGAAACCCATCATATGAGTAAAAGTGATATAACTAAGAAGACTAGGTACTTGTACCACATAAAGAGGTAGATAATCACAGGAGAAACTAAAGAAAGTAGTCACAAAATATCAAAAGATGTATATTCAGAAATCAAAGAAATCCATCTATATAGGGATTCATAAAATAAGAAAAACAACGTCACCACTTACCTTAACAAAGGAATTAAAGAAAAAGATGAAAGAGTAATAATCACATATCCTTACGTTCCCTAAAGACACACAACTAAAATATAGGACGTTGAAATGATAACTTACCCTCCTTTATTATCGTTTACTTCGTTGACTGTTTGTTGATTAGGGTTTTTATATGTTCGTTTAATACGTTGAGATAAGGTCTTTTTATTTACTGGTTTAGTTTTTTACCCGGATTCTTGATTTATCTGTAAAGAGGTTTCTTCTGTATACCTACCGATTGTTTGTGTACTTTTCTACGAGTTGTAGTGAGTAATAGTCTCTTTACGTTTAGTTCTCGTGTTACTCCATGGTGAAGTGTGGTCAGTCTTAACGACACTAGGTTTTCAGATGTTCGTTATTTACGACCTCTTCCACACCTCTTTTCCCTTGGGAAAACGTGACAACCACCCTTACGTTTGACCATGTCGGTGATATCTTTTGTCACACCTCTAAGGAATTTTTTGACCTTTATCTTGACGGTATACTGGGTCGTTAGGGTGAGGACCCGTATGTGTGGTTCCTTTGGTCTTAACTTTNGACCCGTATGTGTGGCTCCTTTGGTCTTAACTTTCTCTGTGCACATGGGGTCACAAGTAACGTCGTGACAAATATTATCGGTCCTGTACCTTTGTTGGATCTACAGGTAGGCGTCTACTCACCTATTCTTTCGACACCATGTATATGTGTTACCTCATAATGAGTCGGTAATTTTTCTTATGTAAACTTAGTCAAGACTACTCTACCTACTTTGACCTCGGTTAATATGTCTCACTTCATTCGGTCTTTCTTTTTGTGGTTATGTCATATGATTGTGTATATATACCTTAAATCCTTCAACCATCACTACTGGGACATACGTTCTGTCGTTTTCTCTGTGTCTACACATCTCGTCTGAAAACCTGAGACTCTCTCTCCCTCTCCCACCCTACTAAACCCTCTTACCGTAACTTTGTACATATGATAGTACATTCTTTGCTTAGCGGTCAGATACAAACTACGTCCTATGTCCTACGAACCCCGACCACGTGCCCCTACTGGGTCTCTCTACTATACCCCACCCTCCACCCTCCCCTCAAGTACAAACCCTTGAGTACATGTGGGCACCACCTAAGTACAGTTACATACCGTTTTGGTTATGTCATAACATTTCATTTTATTTCATTTTTATTTTTAATTTTTCTAAAATACTCAAGTTCGAATGTGACAAAGTCAACATAGTATGGTCTAAGGGGGTAGGACTCAGGGAAAATAAACACCACTTATCTATTTATTCACTCTGTGTCTAAGAAACTCAGATCGTTTCCTCCAAGATTTCTCGAAATTTTCACTTTGACTACGACAGTTTCGTCAAAGGACAAAGGGGGACATAAAAGACAATGTCCTTATCACACAACTCTAGTAAAAATGTCTCAAAATTTATATTTTAATCGTGAATCATTCATTGTTTCAAAATCGACACTTCTACAGTTCCAAACCTTATTGACATAATTTCCGGTCAAGTCTTTTGGGTGAACGAGACAGGTGTAGTCTATAACACACAGTAAAAGATAGAACGACCAAGACCATAAACGTCACTAAAATCAGTATTAATCATTATGTGCTTCTATCAATAATTACTCAGACTCTTTGTCTGAGTCGCCCCACGGGTCGCAAAGAGACTACTGAATGTGTTCGTAGGAATTTAGAAGATATGTCACAGGACGGAGAGGACTTTCTCGTTTGAACTTTTATAAATCGAAGAGTTTTGTTCAAAGGTCTCCAACGACCCTCCATCTAACCAACCTTCTCTACCTAATCGATGGGTGCAAAGTCATGATTAATGTCTATTGTCCAGGGGAACTGTGGAGGTGGGAGACCGAATTAACATAAGGAATGTCTATCAAACCGGGTCTGTTTCAGTCTTTAGTCTCCAACACTCACGACCTTCGTCGAAACCTCTAGTACGTTCTTTGGAGTGTGACTACCAAACTTACAAAAACTCCTTTATAGACTCGTCTGGGGGACTCTTGTACGTGTAATCTTGTACGTACGTCCTGAGGACCCTAGGGGTTTTCACCTCGGCCCAAAGAACTCGAACCTCCCAGTAACTTTATTTTACTGAACGAGTTCTGGTATCGTGTTCGACTACCTGAGTCCTGGACTCGGACTTTAAGAGCCCTCAGGTCGGTGGGGGCTCGAGTAATAGATCCCGGGACGACGACGGGTCAACCACACCCCCGAATTTTCTCTTGATACGGATTCTCCGGACTGTCGGTATTTCAGTGAGAGACGAGTTACACTTCGAAGTCTCAAGAAGGGTCAATTGGTTTTACATGAGTTGACGATCGTGTTGTCAAGATGAGACGTCTCCGGTAGTGACCGAGGTATAGAGATTTGGACTGGTCTTTTAGGGGTAAGTTAGTGAGACGATGTGAATTACAACGAAGGGTGGTTAGTGTATTTACAGACCAAAAACCTGAGGTCCTATGTCTTGTAGGTCGTTACACGACGATTACGTCCCGTCCGTCTGACGTTTCACTTTTACGTCTAGAACACTTCTACGTTCTAGTCCTCCAACTGTCTTCACTCTTGACGACTCAGTGCACACGATTGTGCCGAAACTATTTACTGCGGACAACCTCAGGCTGACTAACTGTCGACTCTCCGCTCCTTCGGGTCTTCCGACTGGCCGATTATTCGGGGTGTAAACCTACACTTTCCCACACTCCTTGGAGTCTCTCCGGTAAATTGTACGAAAACAATTTACTAGGAGAGACGTGACTATGACCCTTGTTAGTTCTTACTTTACTTTATGTCATATACGATTTCATGTCAAAACAACCCTTCAATATGGCTTTAGACGTGCCAAGAATTAAAGGGACTTAGGGCACCCTTGAACGAAACAAACGTAGTAAATAACACTTTACAACCAGGAACAAAATACATTCAAGCAAAATTTAGCGACCAAAGAAAGAGAATAAGCAATAGGAAGCTAATCCTCGTATAGGACGTAAAGTAAGATTGGAGTGCTTCGTCCTCGACGAAAACACAGAACTAGAAATATAGACGGACTAAGGCTCAGTGTCTCAAGGAACTCTTGGCAGTAAGACGTTGGGAGGACGCTCCTAAAAAGCCAGTCCGAGTATCTATGTCTCACAGTCACTACCGGAGACCCCTTATTTCAACACGATGTTTGACTCATTTAAAAATAATTGACCCTTCTTGAAAAGACGTTGAGGTACACGTCACATTGAGTTATAACAAAACTTTTTACCCTTACAGTAACTTTGGTTTCCCGTACCTGTACTTTATCTACTTAGGACCCAATAAATAACTTACGGAGAGGATCTGTCTCAAAGTATTTCAGGATACACCAAAGTCATTAAACATTGATACGTACAAAGACAAGGATCTGGAAAGTTAGTAATTACTAAGACGTCGTATTTTATAGGAGGTTCTGTAAAATTGAGACAAGTCATTAATTAGATTTTTCCTTGATATTTTAATTGGAAATATTCATCTAACAAACCCAAATAGGTCGTCGTACCTTAATGACAATTACACTTGTCGACTGGGTAAAGAATAACCCTACCTTGGCACCGGTAATTGAAATCCCGAGTATAATCCGTAGAGAGGAGACACAATCGACATGTACCAAAGAGGGGGCTGTGATTTCGACTCATGGTTACCATTTCATTCCGATGACCATGCCACTGATATATTAAATAGACTTTATAATCACGAGACAGTACAGGTTGAAAAACGCTGGGGTACCTGACATCGGGTGGTCCGAGGAGACAGGTACCCTAAGAGGTCCGTTCTTATCACCTCACCCATCGCTAAGGGAAGAGGTCCCCTAGAAGGTCTGGGTTCCTAATTTGGACCCAGAAGACGTAACGTCCTCCTAAGAAATGGTAGATTCGGAGGTCCTTTCGGGTACTAACTGGGTTTGACCTCGTAGTCACTCTCCCCACGTAAATTATATCTGTGGTCCTGTCGTCGACACGTGTCCCCAATGGGGTCAGGTGTTCCGACACACCGGGGCACGGACGACCACCGGACAAACGACGACAACGAGCCCTTGGTCCCGGGGGACGGGGAACAAGAATGTCTCGAGGACCACGTGTGTGTCGGGGAGGGGACCCTCGGCCCAGAGCCGAGTAGTCACGTACGACACGGGTCCCTGTCGAAGAGGTCCTCCGTCCGAAACGACAGTCTCAGACGTGTCCCAGGGCCCGGGGGCCTGTGAGTCGAGAGAAGGAAGGAGTAACCAGCTCCAGAAAGATTCTCTGGTTTCGACGTCCTGTAAGGTTCACACTTTTGTCTGTGTGGAGTAAATTGGTACCCTGTGACTCGAGACCCACAACCACACGTACTCTCTCTCTAAATCTACATCTTTTCCCAAATCTTTTCCGTCTCCTTGGTTTCTAGTTTAACGGTCGTAGGCAACCTAGTAACTATTTCGTTCTCTCAAGGTCTTTTAGTAGATGAAGACGAAATAACTGATACGGTTTCGGAAACTGACACACCTAGTGTCGTTTGACACCTTTTAAGAATCTCTACCCTAATGGTTTGGTGGACTGGAGGGACCATCGAGTCTGCCATTTCGCAGACGGATGTTACGTCCTCTGGACTTAAGCTACGGACCCAGTCCTTCTAGGGGACCTCTTTCTTTACCGTTAGGTGAGGTCATAAGTACGGACTCTTAGGGTACCTGGTTCCTCGGACGACCCGATGTCAGGTAGCCCAGCGTTTCTCAGCCTGTGTTGAGTCGTTGAAGTGAAGTGAAGTGAACTGGACGGATACGTCCAGTCCTTCGTTGTCAAACTTGACCTGTACCTTGTTGTCTGACCAAGGTTTGTCCTGTTCCTCATGCAGTTCCGACAGATAACAGTGGGACGAATAAATTGAAGAGACGTCTCATGTAGTACTCTTTGCGACCCGACCTACTTCGTGTTCGACCTTAGTTCTAACGGTCCTCTTTATAGTTATTGGAGTCTATACGTCTACTGTGGTGGGAATACCGTCTTTCACTTCTCCTCGATTTTTCGGAGAACTACTTTCACTTTCTCCTCTCACTTTTTCAACCGAATTTCGAGTTGTAAGTCTTTTGCTTCTAGTACCGTAGGCCAGGGTAGTCAGGTACCCTTTATCTACCCCTTTGCCACCTTTGTCACAGTCTGAAATAAAACCCCCCGAGGTTTTAGTGACGTCTACCACTGACGTCGGTACTTTAATTTTCTACGAATGAGGAACTTTCTTTTCAATATTGGTTGGCTCTATCGTATAATTTTTTGTCTCTGTAATGAAACGGTCGTTTCCAGGCAGATCGTTTTCGATACCAAGAGGTCATCAGTACATACCTACACTCTCAACCTGACACTTCTTCCGACTCACGGTTTCTTAACTACGAAAACTTACACCACAACCTCTGCTGAGAACTCTCAGGGAACCTGACGTTCCTCTAGGTGGGTCAGGTAAGACTTCCTCTAGTCGGGACCCTAAAGAAACCTTTCTTGTTACGATTTCGACTTTGAGGTCATGAAACCGGTGGAGTACGCTTCTCAACTGAGTAACCTTTTCTGAGACTACGACCCTCCCTAACCCCCGTCCTCCTCTTCCCCTACTGTCTCCTACTCTACCGACCTACCGTAGTGCCTGAGCTACCTACACTCAGACTCACTTGAGACCCTCAACCACTACCTGTCCCTCCGGACCGCACGACACTAAGTACCCCAGTGTCTCAGTCTGTGCTGACTCGCTGACTTGACTTGACTCTCTCTTCCGATCTCTGTCCGTCTGTTTTTACAGGTCCTCCTTTGATTTTACCTTAGAACAACACTCAGGACGGGAAAACGACTGATTGCCACACTAGAGACTGGAGACATTCGGGGTTAAAGAGACATTCATTTTCCCTCTGCTATGAGTAGAGATAGTACTAACAAGATTCCGGATCTTCAGACGAATAGCAGGGGACGTAGATCGAGAGGGAAGAAGGAGAGCCAGGGTCCCGAGGGGGTCTCGACTCGTCCGTGGGAGGTCGTCGGTGGCGGCCACGGCGGAGAGGGTGTCGAGGCGGCTCCCACCTCGCGTGGAGGCGTGGAGACGCCGCACAGAAGTGGCCGGGCGTCCGGGAGGGAGGGGAGACGAAGGGAGAGGTGGACGAGTCTTTGCCGTTCCTGACCTTCTCCGTCGGACCTGATGTGGAAGGGAGACGGTCTCTGTCACTCAAGATATTCTTGCACCTCTTTTTGGTCAAAAGTGACGGGAGCCCCCGGAGTATGGGCCTCGGATTGAGCCTGTTCGTCACCACCGCCAAACTTTCGAGTCACCCGAACCTCAGTCTTCCCGACTCACACCAGGACGAGACACCGACCGTTCAGAACCCGTAGGTATTTCGGATGAGAATAGAGCTTTGAATTCCTCTTTATTATGGACTTTCTATCCACTGATCGGCCTCCTTGATTTTTCGGAGAACTTTCACTTTCTCCTCTCACTTTTTCAACCGAATTTCGAGTTGTAAATCTTTTGCTTCTGGTACCGTAGGTCAGGGTAGTGAAGTACCGTTTATCTACCCCTTTGTCACTTTTGTCACAGTCTGAAATAAAACCCCCCGAGGTTTTAGTGACGTCTACCACTGACGTCGGTACTTTAATTTTCTGCGAATGAGGAACCTTCTTTTCAATATTGGTTGGATCTATCGTACAACTTTTCGTCTCTGTAATGAAACGGCTGATTCCAGGCAGATCAGTTCCGATACCAAAAAGGACACCAGTACATACCTACACTGTCAACCTGACACTTCTTCCGACTCGTGGCTTCTTAACTACGTAAACTTGACACCACAACCTCTTCTGAGAACTCTCAGAGAACCTGACGTTCCTCTAGGTTGGTCAGGTAAAACTCCCTCTAGTCGGGACCCTAAAGAAACCTTCCTTACTACGACTTCGACTTTGAGGTCATGAAACCGGTGGAGTACGTTTCTCAACTGAGTAACCTTTTCTGAGACTACGACCCTCCCTAACCCCGGTCCTCCTCTTCCCCTACTGTCTCCTACTCTACCGACCTACCGTAGTGACTGAGCTACCTGTACTCAGACTCACTTGAGGCCCACAACCACTACCTGTCCCTCCGGACCGCACGACACTAAGTACCCCAGCGTCTCAACCTGTGCTGACTCGCTGACTTGACTTGACTTTCCTATTTCTTTCTTTACGTGGTACGACTAATAAAAAGAAAGACGCAGTGTCAAGTAGTGGTACTTAAGTAAGTAACTAAATTTGTAAATTCCACGGGTCACGATAGGTACCACGTCACCGAATAATCATCGTAACGTATTCTACGACTTTCAAACATCGGGAGTACATCCACCTCTCATTTATCCGTCCTTTGCTACACATCACTACATTCTATTCCACTACAAAATAAATAAAACTTTAATTTTTTTTTTTAACGTCCCCAAAGAAAAAATTTAAGACAAAATATAGGGACCACCGAGTCGTCATTTCTTAGACGGATGTCAAGTCCTCTGTACCCAAGCTAGGGACCCAGTCCTTTTAGGGGACCTCAACTCGTACCGGACATAAGGACGGACCTCTTAGGATACCTGTCTCTCGGACGACCCGACGTCAGGTGCCTCAGTGTTTCTCAGTCTGTGCTGACTCGTCGACTCGTACCAACGTAAGATGCAACCTCGTGTCAACTAATTGTCACAACACAATCAAAGTCTACATGTTATTTCTCTAACTCAATATGTATGCAGACAAGAGAATGTCTATAAAAAGGTCTACGAAAAAGTCTGTGTCTATAAATCCAATGATGTCTCACAACTCATTCACGTGACACGGTATCTCATCCAGGAACAATAGACAAAATTTCCATCAGCACATACATACAATTAGAGTTTGAGGATTGAATACGGGGTGGAATGGAAAGGGTAAACCAGTTGTATTCAGACAAAAGATTCAGACACTCAGACGAAGACGAAACATTTATTCAAGTGAACATAAAAAATTTCTCAGACGTTTATTCACTACAGTCTATAAACAGAGACAGACTGACTGAAGTGAATACGATTACAGGTCTAGGTAGGTACAAAGTCGTCTACCGTAACAGAGTGAGAAAAATTACCGACTCATTATAAGATAAGATACATACATGGTGTGGAAGACATAGGCGAGAAGACAGTCACCTGTAAATCTTACGCAGGAGCAGAATCGACAGCATTGGTCGTGACGCCACTTGTAACCCAACGTCCAGGGAAAATCGGTACCAAAAGAGGTCTATATACGGGTCCTCCCCACAACGACGTGGTAGGGCATCGAGACCAAAATCACAAAATTTCTTGACGACATGACTTGAAGTATCACCGACATGGTCAAACGCAAGGACGACGACGACGACGACGACGACGATTCAGTGCAGTCAGCGTAGACTGAGACACGTTGGGGGATCTGTCGTCGGGTGGTCCGAGGGGGTAGGGACCCTAAGAGGTCCGTTCTTGTGACCTCACTCAACGGTAAAGGAAGAGGTTACGTACTTTCACTTTTCACTTTCACTTCAGTGAGTCAGCACGGGCTGAGAATCGCTGGGGCACCTGTCGGATGGTCCGAGGAAGCAGGTACCCTAAAAGGTCCGTTCTCACGACCTCACCCCACGGTAACGGAAGAGACCAAAAGCAAGGATGTCACATTCTTCCAATAGACCAAGGGAGAAGAGGTGTGGTAGAGGTCGTAAATAACAAACCTTTGAAAAACTACTACCGGTAAGACTGACTACACTATAGAGAAACACCAAACCTAAAGTAAAGTGAAAGAAAAGTAAAGAGATTTATTAATCGCTACGACTCGTAGAAAAGTACACGGAGGACCGGTATACAGAGAAGAAACCTTTTCACAGACAAAGTCAGAAGACGGGTAAAAAACTAACAAACAAATAAACTATAACTCAGTGTGCTCGACAAACATATGAAACCTCTAATTAGGAAAGAACGACCGTAATAAACGTTTATAAAGGAGGGTAAGACACCCAACAGAAAAGTAAGACAAATACCAAAGGAAAGGACACGTTTTCGAAAACTCAAATAACCCAGAGTAAACAAATAAAAACGAAGATAAAGGTAATGAGATCTTCTCACTGCAAAATCCCCAACTAACGCCCGACAATACCCTGTACCAGTCTTTCCTGAGAACCTGTAAAGACAACTCTGCCTTGGACAAACACTCCTGGACACCCCGTTCCTAAGATCTGTCTCCCTTCCAAACCTTGTCGTTGGCACCACCCTCAGTGTATTGACTGAGTTTCTGGTCTTCCCTTCGCCGGCACCGACCTCGTCCCGCTCCTTTCCCACCGACCCGTCTCCGGGTCAGTCGGCACCGTCTCCGACACGGTCGCGGGTGTTTCACACACCCCAATCGCGGTTCGTGTCACTACACCGTGGTCTCCCGAAATTGGTCCGTAGAGTGTCTATCGCGGAGGCGCACGGTCACGTGTTCCTCTGCGTCCGTCGAGTGTGACAAGATGTTCAGTTCGCCGAAGAATTTTATCCCCTCGCCAAGATCGACGATCAGTAGACTCTCGTGGGCCCCCACAATAGTTCTCTTTACAAATTTGGGTCCAGTCTGTGGTAACGGTTTCGGAAAGACAGTAATTATAAATTCCAATCGTCGAATCTCAGACTACAGTCTTTGTGAACCGAAACTTAGGGTAGAAGAGACCGTAATCTACACAATAGAATCCTGTACGATGGAGAACCTCAAAGTAAATAGTAGGTATTTCACACCTTTTATTGTAGGTAGAGTCGTTACGGTAGTGTTCCGAAGTCACTCTATAATATACACTTTACGGACTGGGTCGTGTTCATAGGTTGTTCGTCATATACCTAAATCAAAATGTATCAGGACCCTAAGTGACTCTGTGATGAGGGGTCCACGACTTCACCCCTGACTCCCGAAGTCCTGATGGGGAAGGGACCGGGTCGGGTTCAGGACCACAACAAGTCAGTGAATCAGCACAGGTTGAGAAACCCCGGGGTACCTGACGTCGGGTGGTCCAGGGAGACAGGAAGTGATATAGGGTCTCGAACGAGTTTGGGTACAGGTAACTCAGTCACTACGGTAGGTTGGTAGAGTGGGAGACAGCAGAGGAAGAGGAAGACGGAGGTTAGGGAGGGTCGTAGTCCCAGAAAAGGTTACTCAGTCGAGAAACGTACTCCACCGGTTTCATAACCTCAAAGTCGAAGTCGTAGTCAGGAAGGTTACCTATGGGTCCCGATTAGAGGAAGTCTTACCTGACCCACCTAGAGGAACGTCAGGTTCCCTGAGAGTTCTCAGAAGAGGTTGTGGCGTTAGGGTCTCGTAGTCAAGAAGTCCTGAGTCGGAAGAAAAACCAGGTTGAGAGTGTAGACATTCACTGATAAATAGTCAGAAGTGGTCACAACGGTTCCACGAACCCTTAGATATCTTCCACGAATTGTTACGGACGGACTGCTTGCTCTTTTACTTGTTTCTCTCTTTGGCCTCGCAAACCAACCAGTGGGGACGGAGAGACTAGGGGTAAAGGACGTAAAGAAAGCAAACGGGACCTTAGCGAACAGGTAGAAAGAGGGCGAACTCCAGATCCTCCGATTTGGTTGTCCCAGGGAACAACAGACCGAAGACTACTCAAATCACCTACGCCCGGGGACCTCCTTTCCGTCACCCCAGACCTGATCCTCCAAGAAAGACATGTCGACGAGGAAGACCCCGGGACACTGACGAGGTAGGTGGGTTCCGGATCCTTACGGAGGGACGAGAACGACCAGGACGTCTACAGAGATGGCCGAGGGTAGTGGGACGGGTGTGGCAACCCTCGTCAGATAATTTTTTTTGGGAGTTTCATAGTCGAGACACAGACGGTAAAGAAGGGGTTCCTGGGACTATGGTACGGTCTATCTAGACTTACATAGGATAAGATCTCGTCCTGAACCCGGAAAAACCAAATCCCTCTCGTCTAGGATAGTGAAGGGAACCATTTGGAGGCGACAAAGTGTTAGTGTGGTTTACCGAGACGCGGACGACATTGAACCCGTTTGTTCAATACTATTTCGACAGGTGACGAACTTCTTGATTCGTCCAACAAGTCTCTTTGACGTCTCAAATCGTCTGTACTCGGTAGCGACTGTCACTTTACAAAAATTCTTCTCATTCTATTTTACAGTGAAGTGTCTTCTTTGATTTTTATGGAAATGTCACATATAACACGTACTAAAAAGAGGATAAGACTCAGCGGTCCGACACCCACAACTTTTGAGAAGTCTTCTAAACCAGACAGTACAGATCCACCACCCACCGTTTTCTTTAAGATCCATTTTTTAATGTTCTGTAGGTGAGGTAACAAAGAACGAATTCCCACCTAACGCCTGGCAGCCTAGGTCTACGATCCTCGACCGCACCAGTTCCGGCCAACCGTCGAGGGGTCCTCCGGTGCAATGGACACCTTGCCGGACATGTTTGGTCGGGGGAGGATCGAACGTCCTTGGTGGAACGTGATTGAGAGTACTTCTGTCCCAAAGGGATAGTTTATGTCGGGATCTTTACCGGTGCCATCCGAATTAGTGAGTCTTGAGGATATCCTTCCTCGTCCTTTTATAAAGAGTAACCACACAGGTTTCTCCTCTTACAATGGCTATTTCTGTTTTCTTTTCGTTTTACTCCTCTACTTTTCTGCAGAATAACCAACTGGACCCTTTGACAAAAGGTGACTGGGATCGAGTCACTTGTGAAGGGACTAAAGTGTCGCACCTCGAAGAGCCTGTGGGGTACCTCTTGGGTCCATAAAAAGTATCACTTGTCGGGAAGGAGTGAAACGTGTAGTGAGTGCAAAGGGACGGTGGAAGCGCGGAAGGACGTCCTACCATAAGTCACAGGAAACCGATTACTGGAGGTGGTTCACCGGAGCGGGCTTCGTTCACGTCGAGTGTCTGGGGTCGAGATTCCACGAGGAGTGAGACCCCCGTAGTCCCAGGGTCCCTCAGTGAGAGGCCTCCCCTCCCCCGGAACGCAAACCGGTCCGGTTGGATCACGTTCGGTTCAGACACGCTCCTTTCATTCTTCACGGGTATTCAACCGGTGACTAGAGGGTCGAAAGTTTACTTAGTAAAACGACTAAACGAGTAAGTCGGTTCCAAGATCCGTAACTACTATTCTAGGAACTTGGTTAGTTTGTTTAAATTAAGAGAGTAGTACTTTTTCAATTCTATTATTTACTTATTTGTTTCGTTAATGTCTTCAGGTTAGGGGAAGAACATGGGACCAAAGTTTCTCTTTGTTCCTTTCATTTCGAACATTTTTAATCTTGGTCCGGGACCCGGGCCGGTGACCAATGTCGGGGGAGCCCACGTCTGAGTAAAGAGGGTCTCTCTGAGACTTCGATATGGACTCTTTCGTTGGCTTCGTCGTCCACGCGACCCCGAACTTCGAGTGTGTACCAAATCCTGACGTTCCCGGAGACTGACCGTCTGTCTTGCGTCAGGAGAACCCGTGTGTCCTTGGGTACAAAAGGTCTTTCAGGATGTTCCTTACGCACATGAGAGTCTTTGTATAAGGTCCACACTCCTGGAAATCACTTTTCCACGAACGGAAGTACAGATTCCGTTCGAGCAAGCAGAACGTGATAAGAGTCCTCCTTGACTCCGGTCGACAAATGGAAGTATTTCTTTTATTTAAAAGTCTACTGACATCCAATTGTCGTGTGTTAAGGAATTTTTATCTAAGGACGAAGTAAAGTACTGAAATAAGTACAATACCTTTTTAGTTCTAAAAAACCGTTTATTTATAATGAAGACTCGTAAAGACCGTCCATATGCCAAACTAAGATTTACGTTAAAACGGGGAGGATGGGACTACGACCCTTTCTAACCCCCGTCCTCCTCTTCCCCTGCCGTCTCCTACTCTACCGACCTACCGTAGTGGCTGAGTTACCTGTACCCAAACCCACTTGAGGTCCTCGACCACTACCTGTCCCTCCGGACTACACGACGCCAAGTACCCCAGCGTCTCTCAACCTGTGTTGACTCGCGGACTCGTTGACTTGACTTCGCAACGAACCTTCCTCCAAACACGTGTAGTAGTCAGACGGAGGGGAACCTCTCTAGGACTGACCGGGTTCCGGTTCCTTTCGTTCCAAATCCGTCCCTTTCTCTTCGCCCACGGACTCCTGCTTCGGGAAGAAGAACAGCGCCGACGGGATCACAACACCTATAAACTCAGCCCCAAACGAAACCTTACCGTAGAACCACAACAATGTTCACCGAGGGTTACCACCGACGTGTAGACTGGATGGACCCCTCGAACACTTTCCTGTTTATAAATCCCGGACGACGACGATGCAGCGAAGTCAACACAGGCTGAGACACGCTGGGGTATCTGCCGTTGGGTAATCCGAGGAGACAGGGACCCTAAGAGGTCCGTCCTTGTGACCTCACCCCACGGTAACAGAAGAGGTTACGTACTTTCCTTTTCACTTTCACTTCAGCGAGTCAGCATGGACTGAGAAGCGTTGGGGTACCTCACGTCGGGTGGTCCGAGGAGGCAGGTACCCTAAAAGGTTCGTTCTCATGACCTCACCCCACGGCAACGGGAACCCATAAGACTAATCATTCAAACCACATCCCGGGTCCTTAGAAACCAAACTTTGTTACAGAAATTTACTAGGATTTCATCTCAGTCGTGGTTCTTGACGACTGATCGTCTCTTCTCGTAGACCCCTAGGGGAACCCTTACAGTCACGACCCCTCGAGGGAGGTCTCCTGTCCGGGTCCGGGTCCAACGCGGGATTGCAGCCTGTCGCTCGGAGTCGGGGCGGACGGAGAGGGTGAGGCTAGGACTGAGACAAGGGTCCCCGCAGTGTTCTGGTCAAAGGAGGGAGGAGAGGACGACCGGCAACACTACCCCAAAGAAGGGAGGAGAGGGCGACCGGTAACACTACCCCCGGCCCCTCGTCTCCCGGGAGTCGTGGAAGAAATCAGAAGTGCGCGGCCTCAAAGACCCGAGACGCCTGTGACGGACGTCCCCACTCCCGCAAATCCTGCGCCACGGGACCTCCGGTACGAACGACCCCGACGTCAAAAGAAGGCACTATGAGGGCCACTGTACGTGTGGAGGCTACCGGACACGAGGAGGTGAGAAGGAGGAGAGGACCTTGCGTCACGGAGGGAGAGGAGGTCCTGTGTGGTAACTAACCTAAGTAGTACGACGTCCTTGTCGACAAGTTCTGGGTGTCGTGTTTCCCTAAGTCGTTTACGCATTTTCCAGTCTGTTCCACCTTCTCTTCGTCCCCTCACAGTGGGAATTGACGTCCTATGTAATGTGGAGTAGTCGCCACAAATATGCCTTTCCTTTTATTTCGATACTAACGAGCATTTGTGTCTTGGGAGCCCCATTCGATTATTTACGAATGTGCGATGTGTTACTCGGACTTAGGGGATTGTGTCACATTTTATGAAGGAGGCGTAACACCTCTCCGTTTCGACAGTGTGGTCCAGACATCTAGAAGTTGTCGTCTGTACAGGACACGAAGACGGACCATTAACATAATTTTGTTATGTCGAAAGGTCGAAACGAAGAGTTGATTAACTTTTATGAGGTTACTGTATGACATTTTTCTGTTTCTACGCACACTCACCTTAACTCACCTCAATGACTTTGTTTACACTTCTAACTAACTTCCGTGTGCCTTTGACCTAAAGTGGAGTTCGGGACCCTACCAAGACACTTGAAATCGATTTATATAACTTCCTTTTCCGTTAGAATCGCTGGAGTACACACAAACATATACTAATTCTTACTTCGTAAAGACGTGTAAGTTTAACTTAAAAACGGAGCGCATGAGCCAACCAAGATACTTAAAATCCATTTTTAGAAATTCCTTTTGCGTTAGAGTCGTAGGATCACACACACACACACGTACGGACTCGCACGGTTACACGTGTCTACTATAAAATAGAAATTAATTCTTACTTCCACAAAGACCAGTACAAACAATTAGTTTTAGACATCTGTAAATTGTTTATTTCTACGGGAAATTCCGGTCTAACTAAAAGTATCTTCTCCCTTGTTTTTTCAATTCCTCCGGTTCGTTTCGAGGATACGGAAAAGATATCCGATTGACCAACATAGAGGGGTCTGAGTGTACAACTTTGAAACCATGAACCTCTACCCCCGAAACCCTCCACGCCTCCGGTCCTCCACCCCGGGAACGTTCACCTCAGCCACGGGAATACTTTCTTTAGGGTGGTTCGAGAGAAGGGCGAAGGTGAGGCTCTCCTGTGTCACTATGTTCCGACGAATACTCGGTCCTTTACCCGAGGGAGGTCTGAGTTTAGCCGGTCTCGGGACTGGAGTCCGAGAGGTCGGAGGTCCTTACCGCTCTTCCTGTAAGGAGGACAAATGTGTGGGGACCGGACACCGTAGGACAAGTCAAGTCAAGTCAAGTCAGCGAGTCAGTACAGCCTGAGAAACGCTGGGGTACTTAGCGTCGTGAGGTCCGGAGGGACAGGTAGTGGTAGAGGGCCTCAAGTGAGTCTGAGTACAGGTAACTCAGGCACTACGGTAGGTCGGTAGAGTAGGACCCAGTAGGGGAAGAGGACGGGGATTAGGGAAGGTCGTAGTCTCAGAGAAGGTTACTCAGTTGAGAAACGTACTCCCCCGGTTTCATGACCTCGAAGTCGAAATCGTAGTAAGGAAGGTTTCTTTAGGGTCCCAACTAGAGGAAGTCTTACCTGACCAACCGAGAGGAACGTCAGGTTCCCTGAGAGTTCTCAGAAGAGGTTGTGGTGTCAAGTTTGCGTAGTTAAGAAGTCACGAGTCGGAAGAAGTGTCAGGTTGAGAGTGTAGGTATGTACTGGTGACCTTTTTGGTATCGGAACTGATCTGCCTGGAATCAACCGTTTCATTACAGAGACGAAAACTTATATGACAGATCCAACCAGTATTGAAAAGAAGGTTCCTCATTCGCAGAAAATTAAAGTACCGACGT
>SJYO01006231.1:1299725-1322074 GCA_006410555.1 Capra ibex
CGAACACGAAGAAGGTCAGGTCGCAAAGAGTACTACATGAGACGTATATTCAATTTATTCGTCCCACTGTTATATGTCGGAACTGCACGAGGAAAAGGATAAACCTCGGTCAGACAACAAGGTACAGGTCAAGATTGACAACGAAGGACTGAACGTATGTCTAAAGAGTTCTCCGGCCAGTCCACCAGACCATAAGGGTAGAGAAAGTCTTAAAAGGTGTCAAATAACACTAGGTGTGTCAGTTTCCGAAACCGTATCAGTTAGTTCGTCTTTATCTACAAAAAGACCTTGAGAGAACGAAAAAGGTACTAGGTCGTCTACAACCGTTAAACTAGAGACCAAGGAGACGGAAAAGATTTTGGTCGAACTTGTAGTCCCTCAAGTGCCAATCGGGGACTTAACTACCTCTGTTGGAAGGACCGAAATGTCGGGTCGCCGTGTCGCCCACGGGAGCCCGTCACATCTTTCAGTGCCAACCACGAAGCGAGACCGAGGAACCTCTCGCCGGAGCCAGATGCCACCAACGAGTTGTCCTCTGCCATAATAGTATCTTGTCGATTTAGGTTAGACAATTTTAAAAGGTTTCCGTCGTCTTTGCCCTCGTAGACAATGTGACAGACAATAATTACGCACTACCTGCAGCTCCGCACCACCGCGCATGTTTCCCTACCCGTACGGTTGTGCACCGTCCTCTGTCTACCGTGCGAGGAAAGTCGCACAAAAGAACAGTTGTGCCTCTTGTTTTCGGAGACGATGTGAAATTAAACATTTCATATAAATAGAAATTTCACTCTTACAGATGGTGTATTTCTTTCTTTAAATTATCATCGAGTTACAAGGAATCTTTACTAAATAGAGAACACGTCACGAAAGACTCGGGTCATTGGTCAAAATAAACCTTTAACTTTTTACTGTCGCTTAATAAAAATTTCGTTAAAAAGATGAGCACGGGACATTGGGGACTTCTTCAGCCCGGGTGATACTGTATGGGTCTCTCGGTGTTTTGGCAGTAGTGGATCTATATAAAGAATTTCTCCTGTCACATTAGTCTACAAGCTACTACGGAGACACTGGTCCTAAGACTTTACCTACACTGATAAGGTAGAATGATGGAAATCTTTATGCTAAATGTCGAGGGAAGACGAATAAAAAGTGAGACACAGATAATACAAAGGAAAATTTCCAACATAAAAAAATTCTTTCGTTGTTAATCTGAATTACATCTCGGTCTTTTTCTTTGACCGTCCGACCGTCTTTGTTAAACTCCATCTTTTAGATAAATCCCTTCTATTTAAAGTCCAGGTGCTCCCGGCAAAGAGGTCCCGGGTCTCCACGGAGCACGTAGGGACACTGGACACCGGAGGGCGGCGTCCCTCCCGCCCTCTCTCCGGACCCGAAACACCGGCGCCCCGTCCCCCGCCAGAGGACCCGAAGACTAGAGACTGCAGACAGGACCATCGACCTCGGCCCTTGTCACGTCTTACCACGTCGGAGGAAGGGTCGCCCCAGGAAAGGCTGAAGGAAGAGTCCTAGATTCCCTCCGGCCGGAGCCTGGTGAATTTGGGGACGACTCTTTGTCGCGCACTGAACAGTAGCGCCGGCCTTATTTCGAGTCGGGACTCTCACCTGAGGCCTAGAGGGGGTCAAGTGTGCGCCGGAAGGAGGGACGGGGCTGAAGGGACAAAGCGAGGACTTCCACGGCGCGTAAAGTAAAGCGACGCCTTTCAGCCGGAACCAAAGGGAACGGTCACAGGCGCGACGCCCTTCCCGGAGGGGCCGCGGGCCGGCCCTAGGACGGGCAGAGGACGGGCCGTCGGAGCGCGGAGGCGCTGTCGCCGGGAGAGAGGGCCGACCTCCGTCCGAGACCCGCGACTCGGGTCGGGAGCGGGCGCACCCCCCGGGGCGCGACGGGGCGCGCGGCCAGGAGAGGGAGCCCCTCCTCGCGGGCTCCGGAGACGTCGCAGGGCGCAAAGGGCGCTGGGCTGCCCGGACCGTGCCCGCGCGGCGCCGCCCTTCCGACCGGGTCAGGGGCCGGGTCACGCCGGCGACGGGAGGCGGGGCCCGGCGACTCTGACGCCGAGGTCGGGTCTCGTGGCGACCGGCTCCGTCGGGAACCTGCTCGCGAACAGCTCTGGCGTCGCGTCCGACGAAGGCGCCCCGCGCGGGAAGGAGCCTGACGCCCGCAAGTGTGCCAGAGGACCGGAAGGACGAGTGAGGCGCTCGCCCTAACTTCGGGTGGCGTCGAGTTCCCTTTGCGACGTCGGGGTCTTTGCAGGGGCTCCCCCAGAAAGGTCGTCCTTTGGTCCCCAGGCAAAGCTTGTCCAGTGGAGGACACGCCCGGGACGTGGCAGAGGGCTGGGGGATGGAGGTTGAGGAGGAAGGGTTTCGGTGGGGTGGTGGGCCGGGAAACAGTCGAAACACTGAAGACCCATAGCTTGGAGAATTTAGAGAAAAGATTCCCGATTAAAGGGTAACTCTGTGTTTTTCGTACTTCTATCTCGACATCTGTAAAAGAGACTTTTTCGTTTCTGTTGGTCGACTTTGAACGACTATTATGTAAAAATGAAGAAATATTAGTGGAGTGAAAGTAATTAAATAAGTAGGTATATCAGTTCGATACCAAAAAGGACACCAGTACATACCTACACTCTCAACCTAACACTTCTTTCGACTCGCGGTTTCTTAACTACGAAAACTTGACACCACGACCTCTTCTGAGAACTCTCAGGGAACCTGTCGTCCCTCTAGGTTGGTCAGGTAGGATTTCCTCTAGTCAGGACCCACAAGTAACCTTCCTGACTACAACTTCGACTTTGAGGTTATGAGACCGGTGGAGTACGTTTCTCGACTGAGTAACCTTTTCGGAGACTACGACCCTCCCTAACCTCCGTCCTCCTCTTCCCCTACTGTCTCCTACTCCACCGACCTACCGGAGTGGCTGAGTTGCCTGTACTCAAACTCACTTGAGACCCTCAACCACTACCTGTCCCTCCGGACCGCACGACGCCAAGCACCCCAGCGTCTCAGCCTGTGCTGACTCGCTGACCTGTTGCACGCACCGTAAAAGAGTCATCAACCCTCTCTGTACTTCTCCTCTTGTGGGGACGGGAGCACCACTCCGCACCCCCAACTACCTGTGATTCGGCACTCAAATCATTTACTCACTTAATGCGACAGACACTACCTGGCTTCCGACCTCGTTCTCAGGTCCCGGAGCTCTCGGGACACCGTGTCAACACTCATCACTCCCGAGTCCGCCACAGACTCGTCCAACCGGCTCCGCTGTCCCGGGGTCCCCTGTGCCCCCGTTATCGTCATGTCCGTCGCCCCACTCTAGTCTCCGCGTCCCCCGGCAGACGCTCACAGACGTGTCGTCGTCCCTCCGCCACTGCTCCCACTTCCCGACGTCCAGACACGCTGCTGTCGCGACAACATTTCTGAAGGCCCAAAAATAAAACTAGTCTCATTTTCGGTAAAAGGAAATGACCTTCTCTCTTCTGCCCCACGAAACTCCACGGACGGGAGCGACTTCCGTCCTGCAGACAGAAGTGAGCGACATTGCCGATAGTTCCCCTTGGGAGTCGAGACATTTGTGTGGCACAAGATCGACAGCGTTTACAAGAGTCCAGTCGGGTCTTTAATCTGTGTCCTTTCTTCTTCCTTGTAATGGCCTCCGGCTCTCTCTGAGACGTCGAGATCGTTTCGTGTAAAACTCGTGGTGTCACACGTTTTTCCCCGAAAGATCGCCTCTCTCGGCAAGTTGTTCTCTGCTACGCGTTTTTGTCCGTCAGTGTTTCACCGATTCCTCCCCTACGCTTCCTCCAGGACGTCTGGCTGTACATACCGGAGTGCACAGGTACACGACATATCCTGTAACTTGTTTTTTTCGTCTCACATTTCCTTTGTTTGAGTACTGAGTAAGGTCCGCGACGTCTTTCGCGGAACCTATCTGCAGTACCGTGTCTCAGTACGTGTCTGTCATATAACCGTTCCCACTACCACACCGAACACTTGCTTCTTCAATACTGACAGACATCTTTAAGTACCTCGACTGTCACCCGACTCATCTCCTTCCGGCACACTGATTTCCATTTTCCCCCCAGTTTGCGTCTACCGGCGATTGGACGGGCGAAGGTAGACAATCTGTCGTTGTCACAAACGAGTGTGAAGTCGTCTAATGCCAACTGTTTGATTGGTCTTTGAGTCTCTCTTCCGACTCCGGGACTAAAAACGTACAACGACCGTTTGACAGTAGGAATGAGCTTACCCACTTAAAATTCCTCCTTTTCATTCATGACGTTTCGGTCTGAACGAAGAAGGTGGACGTCGTCTATCGCGTCCCACGACCCAGTGAAGATCGTAGTCACACCCGTCTTGACACGTCCCCGACTACGCACAGGGCACTGAGACTTGGGACTCTGCGAGGATCAAGGGTGGAGGGAGCGGGAGGGTGGAGGACACTAGGGTGAACCGTAGTGTCCCGTGACTGAGGAGCCACACGGTCGGAGACGTGGTAGCACCACCTTAGGGGCCCTCCCCTTGTCGTCCTCTTCAACTGCCTCCAGCCCCGTTGCACCTGACTTTCCACAGGTGACCTGAGTCACTGCTCCTCCGGTAAGGACTAGACCACTCTCGTCACAAGTATCTTGAGTACAGATCGACGCACTCTCCACGACTTACTTACTCGCCATTCCTAGCTTCGGCCATCCATATTCTTTGGGCGAACAAGTTTCTTTCACATTCTCCTCCGCGAATTTAAAATTCGGTTCCTGTGTACCTTGTGCAAGTTCACAGTCTACAATTACCTTTCCTCGGTCAGTGTTCCTGGTCAACTACCATGTCCTCTCCTTCCCTTGTCAGTCATCGTGTCCGGGACTCGGGACGACCCCAAAATTCTGGTCCACCAGTTACCAAGACCGGACAACGACTCCAGGTCGTTTGTTCACACTCCTCTCTCCAGACAGACGAGGTAGAGTAAGTTCTTCGAGTTCGTAGTCGAAATTCATCCTGGAACTTGCGACCTCGGAAATTTGTTTAGACCCTCTTTACCGGGTAGTGGATTGTAGTATCCACTCTTTTCTAAGGGAGACGAGACTGTGTATACATTGTAAAAGAAGTACAAGAACCTCCAAGACACTCATTGTGATAATTTGGTGAGATTGGTAAAGACTTTCGGTAAAGGTGTACTCGTAATAGGTTAACTAAAAGTAATAGGACCCATGAAAAAGAAAGAAGATTTCTAGATACCGTAGGTGAGGCGGAAATTAACAAAATTTTTGTTTGGTAGAGGTTCGTTCTGTAAATGTCTTTGTATTTAATCAAACTGGGTTAGAGTCTCGAGACACTAAAGTCCTCTCCAGTGACGACTGGTTGTTTCCGGGCTCGATCTCACTTTATGCCCAGTCGTAACGACAAATCAATGTAGTCCCAATTGTCAAATTAAAAGTTTCTCTTCGCGTCTTATACGTCCACCCTGTCCTAGAGGACCCTGGTAGGTTTAGCCCCGAGATTAATTTGTAAGGGCGTACAACAAATTCGGAACACTCGAAGCCTACGAGGAACGTACACGCGTACGATTCAGCAAAGTCAAGTCAAGTCAAGTCAGCGAGTCAGCACAGGTTGAAACGCTGGGGTATTTAGCGTCGTGCGGTCCGAAGGGACAGGTAGTGGTTGAGGGCCTCAAGTGAGTCTGAGTGCGGGTAGCTCAGGCACTACGGTAGGTCGGTAGGGTAGGAGACAGCAGGGGAAGAGGAGGACGGGGGTTAGGGAGGGTCGTAGTCCCAGAAAAGGTCACTCAGTTGAGAAGCGTACTCCACCGGTTTCATGACCTCGAAGTCGAAATCGTGGTAAGGAAGGTTTCTTTAGGGTCCCGACTAGAGGAAGTCTTACCTGACCAGCGAAGTCAGTACAGGTTTGGAACCGCTGGGGTGCCTGACGTCGGGCGGTCCGAGGAGACAGGTACCCTGCGAGGTCCGTCCTTGTGACGTCACCCGACGGCACGGGAGGAGGTCCCAGAAGGGGGGGTCCCTACCTTAGGTGCACAGAACGTAGAGGACGTAACTGTCCTCCCAAGAAATGGCGATCGCGGTGGACCCTTCGGGGACCTGCGCAGAGTGGAGGGGGATTCTCATTCGTACACGTCACTTGTCGGGAGGGAGGTACGTCGGACCCGTCGACGTGCCCCGGGGTCTGAGTCTCGGGACGGGGCGCACAGTCACGCCAAGAGCGGCGCGGCACCCACGTCGGCGGGTCGAGAGGACGAGCCCTGACCGAAGTCGACAACGCGCCTCGTTGGCGGCACCCGGCGACGTGAGTGCGAAGACAGCGAACGGCTCTTGGACGGAATAACGACTGACAAGGCACAAGGTGGTCTGTGACTAGAGGTACAAAGTTCTCTTCTGAAAGGAGGACTGCGAGTCGCTCCGAAAGGATTAAGAAAATTCTTACGACACAAAAACATGGATGTTTATTACCGTCTCGACCCAGGACAACGAAATACCTAAGTTTGTACTGCATCCGGTCATCTCTCCTGTCAAAGCGACATAACGTTTACCGGACCCGAGGATTTCGTCCAGGAAGTCTCACTCAAACCAGACTATGATCTGACTGAGAGTAACGTTCTGCAGATTAAAAGAATTTCGTAAGACGGTCAAGCAATCCATTTTATAAGGGTCGATGACCCAAACCCTTTCATGAACCCACTTAGGGCGTACACATTTGACAACGAAACCAAACACGACACTACTCCCAGTAACTACCAAACTAGATTTGTACCAGGCAGATATCGGAGAGTCCAACCTCTGAGTCTTCGATGGACCGAACCACACTTGTGCAGTATGGTCTGGGTCGTTTATGAGAATTCACGTTAATATAAATCGCGACTTAAAATCTTTGTTGATCTGGACCTCAGAGGACATTCGTACCACCTACTCTCCGTCAGGTCTCCCGAGCCCCGCCTACTGAGCCTCCTCGGATCATGGTCCGGCGGTCTCAGACAGAGCAACCACAACCGGCCCCGAAGGAGACTCTTCCTGAACCGAACGGGAGATCTGTATGCCCGTCCCGACAGGGTTTCTTACGTTTTTCTTTTCGACAGAAGTAAACCCAAGGAGGACATCGACTGGGACTCCGTTTGAATTTACGTTCCTCCGATAGACTGCCGACTCTGTCCTCCGTCGTCCTTCACCCCCGCACGTTCCCTCCTCTTTCTCCGGACTTCCCGCACGCGTGCGGACAATAGTCGTCCCCAGTTCCGAGTCGGGACGGCCGCAGGACCCCTGTCGCACCGTGTATGTAGTCGGTAAGCGGAGCCACCTCCCGTCGCTCCCGCGGCACTACGGACAGGTAGTTGAGGGACAGAAAGGACCAACCCCGGCGAAGGATGACGAGTCCGTGACCGCCGTTCCTCTCCTTCACGAGCCCGACTGTCTCCTGTCGAACACACGTCCCCTCTACGGTCGCCACACCTGCCCCACACAGACGTAGAGCCCGGGGGTCTCGCTACCCTTGGTCCAGGGGTGCACCTCTCTTTTCTCGGACAGAATCAGGTAAGTCCGACGACACTGTTTTAGTGGCATGGGACCCGTCGAATACCCCGGAGGGACCCCCGAGTCTGTCATTTCTTAGACGGATACTACGCCCTCTGGGCACAAGTCAGGGACCCAACCCTTCCAGGGGACCTCTTCTCTTTCCGTTGGGTGGGGTCAGAAGAATCGACCTCTTAGGGTACCTGTGTCCTCGGACTCGTCAAAACCTCCAGCCCCCAGGCTCTAGCACCGAGGTTGTGTGCCTCTCAGACCACTCCAAGGTGAGTCTCCGACGTCTGCCGGTTGAAGGGTGGCCCAGAGGTCCCGACCCCCTGACGTCTCGACACGCCCCAGAGAAAAATTGCTCGTGACAAAGGTAAGGACGCTCGAGATGGAGAGTCTAAAGTCCTACATCGGACACCCTCCTCTGTTTGTACGTCTGGTACCGTGTCTCTGGGGCTCCTCCGACGGAGTCGACCTCCTTCGATTCCTCCACCACAGACAGGAGGGGTGAAGAGACACGGTGCCCTGTGTGTGATTGCACAGGTTTGGACAAATTTACTTGTATGGAGCGAGACCGTCGATACACTTTACTGGCCCCGAGAATGTAACGACTACCCTTATTCTTGACCAGGTCGGTGAAGCCTTCGGTTACTCGTTCAAGAACGTTTTAATTGTATGTGAAGGGTATACTGGGTCGTTGGGGTGAGGACTCAATAATGGGTTCTCTTTCTCGATTTGTGTGTATAGGGGTTTTTCTGGCCGTTCCGTCGAAGTCAGTGTCACAGGGGTGCGACCCTTCTTGGATTTACTTATTTGGCACCTTAACAGGTAAGTCACTTCGTACAGAGACGTTAGTCTTCTGCGCCTTATGACTGCTCCTCCTGTCGTACCTACTCAGAAGGTTCGCAAGAAGTCCACTTTCCTGAGTCTACGTTTCGCCGTAAGACTTTTTCCGTTTTCGTGGCGTCGTCTTCTGTCTAGTCTCGGAACGTCACGACCCCCACCCGCACCGCACCTGTCAGGACACACGTCTGCACCGGAGCCATTGGATCGGCATAGTGTGTGACTCCGGAAGTCCCACCCCACGTCGCGTCTGCCCCGCCCTCTCCGTGGTCCAGCCCGGGGTGGAGCCCCCTTGGACTCTCTCTGCCACTTCCCCGCGGAAAAGATCTCTCCCACACCCCGGGAGAGAGGAGACAGACAGACCTGTCAGGGGCGGAATGTCTCGGTCCTACCCTCACGGGCGGTGAGCCCTCAGGGGACTCCGGCACATAGGTGTTCCGGAGGCTGTCCGTCGCCTCGACCAGACGGGTGACCCCTGGGTCGCGGTCGAGGCGGGAGGGTTGACGGTCAGTCGAGCGGGGGGTGGGACCCTCGGGCGCAGGAACACCCCTGTGCGAGCAAGTCATTATCTACTGTAGCAGTCCCACTAAGGCTAACCGACACTCGTTGCGTCTGTGACCGAACGACGTCCAGGAAACGTCACTAAAGGTGAGGTCCAGCGAGTGCCGTATCTGACTTTTGACCCTTTTGTTCTACTCACCTTTCTCTCCGGAGGCCGGTTCTCGCGCCCCAACGAAGATCTCGGTGCCCGCAGGGTCCGACGGCACTCGGCCCTTGCGTCGGTCTCCAGAGACAGAGGTGACCGACACGGTGACCAGACGGCGGACGGAGACTGGACCCGAACTCAACCCCCACCTTTGCACTACAAGACACTGTCACTAACGGTTGTCCTTCGCAGTCTCTTCCTCGAGTACATTTGTCGTTCCGTTAAAAGAATCTTTCCTCCGTGAAAACCTCTCGAACCACCTTAAGGGTTTCCGACTAACCTACCCTCGGACTCGCGCCGCGGACTCGCGCCGCGGACACGCGCCGAGACCCCTACCTTCGGACTCGTGCCGTAGCGTAGAGAATAGACGTGGAAGCACAACAGGTGAGTGTTGTTCGTCTCTTATGTCGACACTGGAGGATTACTTGTGCGCAAGGAGAGTATGACATTGGGGAGTCAATCTGCGACGAAGAATAGGTACATTGCATTTAAGTCAAAACGACGAATATACACATCCCCCGTGCTAAAACTTTACGTTTCTCCGGAAAGGTTTATATATTGGGACATGTTAGCGAAAGAAAACGACGAACTCAATTGTCTTTCCTCTAGTCAGGACCCACAAGTACCCTTCCTGACTACGACTTCGACTTAGAGGTTAGGAAACCGGTGGACTACGTTTCTCGACTGAGTAACCTTTTCTGGGACTACGACCCTTTCTACCTTCCGTCCTCCTCTTCCCCTGTTGTCTCCTACTCTACCGACCTACCGTAGTGGCTGAGCTACCCGTGCTCAGACTCACTTGAGGTCCTAAACCACTACCTGTCCCTCCGGACCGAGTGACGTCAGGTACCCTAGCGTTTCTCAGTCTGTGCTGACTCGCCGACTTGACTTGACTAAACCGAATGACGGCCTAAACCCTGAACGAAACGAAACGGAAGGAAAGAGCGTCCGGAAGCCTTCCGCTCCCTCTCGTCCACGAATTCCGCCACGCGCGACGGCTAGGTCCTGGGACCAGACTGGCGACGAGACGGGTGAAACGAGACAACCGTACAGACGTCGACAGAGGGACATACCTACGGTTCCCCCCGAGTAGGAAGAGTCGTTCACGGGCACTTTGCACCAGCCGTCTCCCCCACGCAGCAGTGGTCTCTGCCCGTCCTCCGAAGGACGTCTCCCCTCTCCTTTCTGAAGGGTGTCACGCTGTCTCCGAACGAAATGTTCCTCACCCCCTCCCCCTCTCTCTTCTCTGTCCTCAGCCTTCTCGTCGGGAACTCCCGCCACTCCGGCCCGTGGGTTTCCACACCGGAGTTCGCGTCGAACACACCCAATGTCGAGGCCCTCGTCGGAAGAACGGGAGTCAGTGGACACGAACTCGCGACTACGACGCGGCAGCAGAGACTGAGGACCACCGGGGCAAGGCGTCCGTCCTTGCGACCCCACCCGACGGCAAGGGAAGAGGTCACGGACTCGTATTAATGTATCTTTAGAGGGTGATGTAGACACGATTAGTTTTTCGTTTTGTATTAGAGGAGTACCTTGTCTCATTATGTCAGACACAAGTCTGGGTGACACCCCGGTCAAGGACGGCTCGTCTCGTCGTGACGGAAGTCCCACCCCCGGGTCTTTGTCAGGACCCTTAATTCTCCGACTCTCACATCGTCACCGACCCCTCACCGCCGACTCCTTGACCCCTCCGCTTGCGCGACGGTCCTCCTCCTCCTATTTCTTCGGGCCCGACAAACGAACGTAAAAAAGAGGGAAGTATTACTGCTATTTGTCTCAGTGGGGGTTCTATTGCTCAGTGAAGTTTCTTTCTTTGTCTATAGACTCAAACGTCGACTTAGTGGTTTCTGACGTTTCTTGGGAGTTTCTTCTACTTTGTCACGACATAAGAGACCTCTTCTTCCGTAGGATAAGACCCCGTAGCTCCCACAGTTTGAAATGCCTTTACGCCGTTGCATACGTCTCTCATGTACCTCGTCTGAACAGAGTCTGTTCACAGAGGAACATAATTTTTGTGTTTGTGTGAAATAAAAACAAAGGTAAATTCAAATGAGGTATCCCGGTCAAGGAAGGGACGTCGTCCCGCAGTGCACCGAAAGGACTCGTGCGAGTACAGTCTGTTTAGGGGGTGTCGCAGATTCAAAGACGTGACCTTAATACATCTCTATTACTCGGGTCAGGGACTTGTTAGTTTTGATACTGGAACCGGATTCCAGCTCCGTCGGGGACTGTCCTACGAGGTTCGTCTCTCGTCTACCCCAGTACTGACCGGGGAGGAGGGACTTCCTCGAGAAGAGACGTAAGGGGAGAGTGCTTCCTCTCCAGAGGGGACACCGAGACACGACTCCCGGTAGGAGAGTGTGCACCGGGCCGCGTATAATGGCGACTGAGAACGTCCCCGATCTCTGGGAGGGAGGGACTGAAGACACAGACCTTGGTGGCGTGTGTCAGGGACCTTCCACCCACTGAATCAGAGTACTACACAGGACTTGCAACCACCAAGGACATCAAAGAAATAGGGTTCCCTCGAGACGGGGAGGTCAGGTCAAGTCAGTCAAGTCAGCGAGTCAGCACAGGCTGAGAGACGTTGGGGTACCTGACGTCGTGCGGTCCGGAGGACCTCAAATGAGTGTGAACACAGGCAACTCAGCCACTACGGTAGGTCGGTGGGGTAGGAGACAGCAGGGGACGGAGAGGTCCACCAGGAGAACCCGTCCCGACTTTCACGGAGACGGGCGCTTAGCGTCGACCGGGGACCCTCCAGCCCCCCGTCCGTGGTACCCCACTCCGGAAAGGAAACGTCGACGGGGAGGGGCGAGGAAGGGGGGCTCCTCTTCAGTATAAAACGGGAAATTTACCTCGTCCGTCTGAATCTACGGTCCGGTGACACTGAAGGACGTCGGGAGTTTGACGTCCCCTTTCGTACCGGGGGAGACTACTTTCGGGCCGTGGGACCGGAAGTCAACTCGTCCCTCACCCTTCCTTGGTGGTGAAGCCCGAGAACCCGACTCGACCCCGAGTCTTCGAAGGAAGTTTAGAATGGAGGTTGTTTTGCGAAGTGTGCGCGTCGGCGCCTTCGGAAAAGAAAATTTGGGTAGGTCGAAAAGGTTCTGGCAGAGGAAATGGTTTCAGTCGACTAACTTCTTAAATTAATTTAGAGGTTTACAGAAGTACCGTCGTGGATCTAATCGCAAACTGACAGATTACGAACTGACATCGCGCTCAGGAATGAAGTGTCCAGGAACACTTCGACTTAGTGACTTCGCAGACCACGCACCCTCAGTTCGCGACTGACAGTATTGCCAATGAATGGTCGAGACACCGAAACCCGTTTGGCACATTAACCAGACTCGGAACTGAAGGAGTACCATTTTACTTTAGGGACCCTATCTTTTAGTGTCTACAAAGAGAGAAAAAATTTTTTTTGTTTTTCAATTAATAAAAATTAACCTCCTATAAACGCCGTGTCGTAAACAACCAAAGACGGCGTGTAGTCGTACTTAGTCGGCAGTCATATGTGTGCAGGGAGGGAGCGGCGGGGGAGGGCGGGGACCCACCGGCGTCTCGGGACGGCCCTCGAGGGACGGCAGAGTGCGTCGGGGGTCCGAGCGGCAGAGTGCGGACAATCACGCATTCGAAGGCGCGACGAGAGAGGTAAGTGGGGGCCGAGGAAGGACGGGGAGGGCGCGGGCGTCCAGACTGGAGACACAGACGTGGAGGTGGCGACGGGATGTTCATCCTGGTAGTCATGGTAGAAAGATCTAAGACATATATATACGTGAGTACATGTTATAAACACAAAGAAAAAGACTGAATGAAATGACACATATTATTCGGGGTCCAAGTAGGTGGAGCAATCGTGACTGAGTCTACGCGAGGAAAAAATACCGACTCACTGCAAGGTAACACGCGCACGCGGTGTCGGAGGAATACGCAAGTAGACAGCTACCGATAGATCCGACGAACATACAGGACCGACAACATTTATCACGACGTGACTTGTGACCCCATGTGCACAGAAAAACTTAGTACGAAAAGAGTCTCATATACAGGGTAGCACCCCGACGACCCGGCATGCCATCAGACCCGAAGGGTCCACCGAGATCACCATCTCTTTGGGGGACGGGTCCGTCCTCAATGCCCTACGTCCAAGCTAGGGGTCCAGTCCTTCTAGGGGACCTCCTCCCACCCTTCTAGGGGACCTCCTCCCACCCTTCTAGGGGACCTCCTCCCACCCTTCTAGGGGACCTCCTCCTTTACCCTTGGGTGAGGTCATAAGGACGGACCTCTTAGAGTACCTGTCTCCTCGGACCGCCCGATGTCAGGTCCCCAGCTTTTCTCACCCTGCGCTGACTTGACTGAATCACGTGTGTGTACACCATAAAAAGATGCCTTAGAGACCCGACCAAAGGTGGCACGTCTCCGACGGGACCTCCGGGACCCAGACGGGGCCCTCCTACCCCCACCTCCGCCGTGTCGACACACCCAGTGCCCCGGGCCCGTCGTGATCGACGCGTCCCCTCTCCCACGGGTATCGTGTCCCCACGACGGAGATCCCGAAAGAGGTCGGGGACCGGCGAGACAGGGCGGCCCAGTTCCCGTCCCCCCCGTCCCGGCGAGCGTAGTGTCCTTGGGACCGAGGAGCCCGGGCCCTCGGTACCGAGACAAGCGCGGGAGAGAGATCGGAGACGGCCGACCACACGTCTTCCGGAGGGTGTGCCCGGAGATAAACAACCACGTCGTCGCGAGTCTGGGTGGGGGCCCGCCCCCAGGAAGGGAGTACGAACCGTGGAGTCCGTGAATGTCCCGGTGAGAGACCCCAGAGACGACCAGTCGACGGTGCGACCGTAACCCTCTCCCCCGATACCGCTACGAGGTGGACGTGTACTGAGTCGGACACTGGAACGGAGGGACCGACGGGTCGAGACGAGGTGTCTGTAAGGGGTGACTCTGGAGGGGGAGTGCAGGGGAGTTCGGTAGAGAGAGAAGAGAAGGTGTCAGTCGTCGTCTGGAGTGGGACCCCAACGAGGGGGTAGGGGTGCGAGGTCGCGGGGCGGTGGCGCGGAGGGACCCCTGACCACCGGGACAGGACCCACGCGTCCCGACTCCGTCCCTGACGGCACACCAAGAGCCAGGTGGGTCCCAGTGTCCAGTCGGGGACGTGAGAGTTGCCGGGGGACGGAGTGGAGACGGGATTTGCTGTCGGGGGGTGTCCCTAGACTGGGGACGTAGTCAAGGGGGTCCGGGGCGTCCCAAGACGTACCTAGACGTTTGAGGAAAGACAAGGTCCCTGAGGACGGGCGAGAGTCGCCCACAAGACGGTCTCGAAGACGTAGACCTCTGATAAGGACCACGCAGGTGCTTCGCCACCCGAGGTGCAGGTGGATGAGGAGACGAAAGACGGAGGAGGAGAGAGAAGTCAAGTCAAGTCAGCGAGTCAGCACAGGCTGAGAAACGCTAGGGTACCTGACGTCGTGCGGTCCGGAGGGACAGGTAGTGGTTGAGGGTCTCAAGTGAGTTTGAGTACAAGTAACTCAGTCGCTACGGTAGGTTGGTAGAGTAGAAGAACAGGGGAAGAGGAGGGAGGAAGTCAGAAAGGGTCGTAGTCCCAGAAAAGTTCACTCAGTCGAGAAGTGTAGTCCACCGGTTTCATAACCTCGAAATCGGAGTCGTAGACAGGAAGGTTACTTGTGGGTCCTGACTAGAGGAAATCCTACCGGACCAACCTAGAGGAACGTCAGGTTCCCTGAGAGTTCTCAGAAGAGGTTGTGGTTTCAAGTTTTCGTAGCTAAGAAATCGTGGACGTGCTTCCCTCGTCTCAGATTCGGTCGACTCAACCACCGCCTCCGTCCCTCCCTTCGTTTGCCCTCACTTCAACCCCCTTCCTTTGACCTCACTTCCACCCCTTCCTTTGCCCTGTCTCGGCGACATCCTCCTTCTCACCTTTGTCACCCTTCTGGGGAGACAGGTGGCCTGGGACCTTGAGACAGCACTTCTTCGCTAAAGTTTGCCACGTCTCGTCTGCTCGGACCCCGAGGAAAGGGGGCCGAGGCTCCTCGGGACCACGGATCCGTAGGACCAGACTGGGACTCTCTGAGAACAGTCTGCACCGCTATTTTCGGGTCGAGAAGACGTGTCATCTGAGTGGGTCCGCTGAGAAGCTCGTGGAAGATCTCGGTCCGGACCCGTGGATGAGGCCCTGTACTGTTTGCGTCCCCTTCGACCGAGGCTAAGGAGGTATAGTCCTTTGGGAACTTGTTAGTGAAAATGAGAAAGAATCGTAGTAGAGGTGTTTTTCCCGATAAAGGTAAACTCCCAGGACTCAATTTACGGTTAGATCCCCTGAGTCCTGTCAACTCCGTTCGTGAGTTTTCAAGGGTGAGGGTGGGTTGAACCTCCACGAAAGTTGGAACGTCGTCGTGGAGGACCCTGAAGTATTGTCTCTGACACAGTCTGAGCCTTCCTGTTTCGCTAAGACGAGGAAGTCTTTCGCTACACAAGGGACTCTTTTCGACTCCACGAACCGGGATCCCTAAAAGTAGAAATTCGTTTACGGGAACAGTCTTCCTTTCCACTTTGATCCCGATTCCGTCAGTACTTCCCGGTCCTCCCTTCCTTTTCGTCTCACAGAGACGTGTCTGGGATCTCTGTCGGATAGTTTCTACACGGTGCGCTCTTACAAGAAGAACGGTGCAGGTCCGTTCTGTCCCACCTGAAGATAAACTTCTCATCGACGTTTTCCCACAGTCAAGGACAAGACACTTCGAGGCCCAAGGTTGCAGATAACAAAGTCCCATCAAACAGAGTCTCGTCACACTGACTGACTCCTTCCATTTTAGATCGTTCAGGCGCTAAGTCAACGAGTCTAGAAGAAAGATAGATAATAGACAGCGGAGATACTGGAAGGGACCACCGAGTCGACCATTTCTTAGGTGGACGTTGCGTCCTCTGGACCCAAGTTAGGGACCCAGCCCTTCGAGGGGACGTCCTCCCGTTCCGTCGGGTGAGGTCAAAGGACCGGACCTCTTAGGGTACCTGTCTCCTCGGACCGCCCGACGTCGGGTCCCCCAGCGTGTCTCGCCCGGCACGGACCCGCTGATTCTTGTGTGTGACAGAAATGCAGACGAAGATGAGACACCAAGTCACGACTGAGTGTCTGTCTTTTGACACTAACAACGAGTTACAAAACATTTCTTATAACATTACACCAAAATATTTATAAGTGGCACACAACAATAAATACCAAAGTCTATTCCTTCACGTCCGCAAAGTAGACTGAGGTTGAGTTTACAACGAACTCTTTCTGAATTTTCACACTCAGGTGTTGTCACCCGGACTAAGAGACGAGACCTGGACTAAGAGACGAGAGAGTGAGAATTTTATAAAAATATACAAAATTATCAAACATAAAGTTGTAAAAACTCGTGTATAAAACCCAGACTCGAGGGAAACGCGTCGAAGGATCCATCAAATACACCTCAGTTCCGTCTTTAGGACTGTGGTTGAAAGGGGGAACCGAAGAGTCTGCAGAGTACGAGTCAATAAAGGAAGGAATAAACACACCTGCACCTCAAGTCACAAGGAGTAACGTTTATGTTACGTTAGGTAAATATTTATTAAATCCAAATGTAACGTGTAGTGAATGTGTGACATTCTATGACCTATATAACAACCGAAAGATGAATGTTAAAGTCCTAAGAATAACGTTTATTTAATCAACGTAAAAGAGGAAAGCGTTCCAACTCCACTTTGATTGCTGTCTCTCCTGTCTAAGAAAAGGGAACCATTAATCCTTCAAACCACGGTAGTAAATTAGGGGTTCCTGTCCCTTTCACTAATGAGAGATACTTACTTGACGTCAGATGTCAAGGTAAAATTAATTTGGAAAAAAATTTATACTCTCTAAGTAATTCATTTGAAATCCTTGTGTTTACGAACTTCTGTATCCTTAACGAAAATTTCCAAGGATATTTTAATAATACCTTAGTGTAACACTAAGGTCTCTTTAAATGGAAAATACTTCAGTCAAATGTTTCCCTTGAGTCATAAGAGGGTGACAATAAATAACCACTATAAATATAAGATTAAACCGAATTTCGAGTTGTAAGTCTTTTACTTCTAGTACCGTAGACCAGGGTAGTGAAGTACTCTTTATCTACCCCTTTGTCATCTTTGTCACAGTCTGAAATAAAAACCCCGAGGTTTTAGTGACGTCTACCACTGACGTCGGTACTTTAATTTTCTGCGAATGAGGAACCTTCCTTTCAATACTGGTTGGATCTATCATATAAGTTTTCGTCTCTGTAATGAAACGGCTGATTCCAGGCTGATCAGTTCCGATACCAAAAAGGACACCAGTACATACCTACACTCTCGACCTGACACTTCTTCCGACTCACGGCTTCTTAACTACGAAAACTTGACACCACAACCTCTTCTGAGAACCTCCAGGGAACCTGACGTTCCTCTAGGTTAGTCAGGTAAGACTTCCTCTAGTTGGGACCCTAAAGAAACCTTCCTTACTACGATTTCGACTTCGAGGTCATGAAACCGGTGGAGTACACTTCTCGACTGAGTGACCTTTTCTGAGACTACGACCCTCCCTAACCCCCGTCCTCCTCTTCCCCTACTGGGTCCTACTCTACCGACCTACCGTAGTACCGGAGCTACCTGCACTCAGACTCACCTGAGGTCCTCTACCACTACCTGTCCCTCCGGACCGCACGACGCTAAGTGCCCCAGCGTCTCAGTCTGTGCTGACTCGCTGACCTGACTTACTTGGCTATAAGATTAAAAACAACAGCACAAGACGTCAGTGTCTAGCAGTCTGCACATTCCTTGGTGGGGAAAGTGGGCTCTTCACGCGAAGATCTTTACAAAGAGTTCCTCTCCTCCTGGCCCTTCAACCACAAAGATCCTGTGTAAGCAGGGTGGCATGTGCACCCGCAGAGGCTTCTGACCTCTCCTGAGCACCGCAGGTAGAGGGTGCGTGCCGGAACGACGCCAACACGCCGCTACCGAGGGCTCCCGGACACGCGCCAATGGCGTGTGGACCGCGGCCGAAACCGACCCCGACAGTTAGTGCCCGTCCGGTCTAATTTGGACAAGACGTTCTCGGGTGTGCGGTTGGATTATCGACGATGGACTAGTTACTTTGTTCGACTTGACAATGTCTTGCACCTCCGACACTAATCTTCCGCCCATTAACCCATTGACAGGTAAGAGTCCTATTCGGTCTAGACATAACTAGTGCTTTCCTTTTTCAGACTGAACTAATTGTTTAGAAGAGTCGTAGGTATTCGATTACGAACCAAAATTTTACATTAAAACGAAGACCAGGAGTCGTTCACCGGTTTTCGTCAATTCCCTTCTCGATGCCTCTTTCTGTGTCGCGATATTTAGGCGTAGAAGGCGGCAGTAAACCCCTTTGGGCCATTGGACCTTCGCCGTTTTAAAGACGGAGCCCGCTTCCCGCGGAGATGGGAGATTTGAAACATACCGCCTTAAGGCGTGGGACAGCGTGACTTCCGAACCGCAGTCCATACACCGAGGCACAAGTCTAGACTTCACTCAGGACGACCTCCGTTCGCTGAGTCCTTCCTCCTTTGAAGGAACATACCTCTTTGGAGAGCGAGGTCATGGAGTGCGGGGTGTCAGGAAGGGGCCCCTGGACTCCGCGGAGAATACGACGGTCCTAACTGCGGGACCCTTAACAGAGGAAGAAGACCTTCGTTTCCTTTGGGTCCGGGCACGTGGAGAAGGGACCCCTGTCCCACGGAGTGGCGTTCCACCCACCTGTCTCCATCGTTAGACACTTCAGGGAGGACCGTGGAGACCCCATCTTTAGCAGTGGTGAAAATACAGGGGCACTTTCTTGTCCCGTGCGCTCGACGGGAGTCAAAGGGTCTGTCACAGTCTCGGCTCGGACGTACACGGCTACCCAGGTGCCGACTCTGGTCTCCCACGGCTCCTCTCGTCCGGGGCGGACGACGGAAGTGTCTCGGGGACGCCACTCGACCGACGTCCCCCGTCGGGGTCCGACAGGGAGGTGTCGGGTGGACGACGGCGTCGGGGGTAGGACCCCCGGGACGTCTACGAATGGACTGTCTCACTTCCCCCCTTCGCGGGACTGTCGTGGACAGGCACAGGCCACTGAAGGTCGAGAAGAATCCTTCTAGTCTTAGTCGACTCAGACCACGTCTCTTGTCTCCGTCCAGGGTCCAACTGTTCTGGCTTTTGTTATGGTCAAATTATCGTCCTAATCCCACCGATACCGTTTTTTACTTGTCCATTTAGACCCGAGGTTTTAGCGACGCTACCATTCACATCGGTACTTTAATTTTCTGTGAACGAGAAACCCTCTTTTCGATACTGGTTGGATCTGTCGTATAATTTTTCATCTCTGTAATGAAACGGTTGATTCCAGACAGATCAGTTCCGATACCAAAAAGGTCACCAGTACATACCTACACTCTCAACCTGGTATTTTTTTCGACTCGTGGTTTCTTAACTAAAACTTGACACCACAACCTTTTCTGAGAACTCTCAGGGAACCTGGCGTTCCTCCAGGTTGGTCAGGTAGGATTTCCTTTAGTCAGGACCCACAAGTAACCTTCCTGACTATGATTTCGACTTTGAGGTTATGAAACCGGCGGAGTACACTTCTCAACTGAGTAAACTTTTCTGGGACTACGACCCTTTCTAACTTCCGTCCTCCTCTTCCCCTACTGTCTCCTACTCTACCAACCTACCGTAGTGGCTGAGCTACCTGCACTCACACTCACTTAAGGCCCTCAACCACTACCTGTCCCTCCGGACCGCACGACGTCAAGTACCCCAGTGTCTCAGTCTGTGCTGTCGTTGACTTGACTTTAGACCCCGTTACAGTGATCCAAGAAAGAGACACCCAAAGTAAGGTTGGTGTTGGTTTGTACAACGTGTGTCTCGGGAGGTAAGGTGTTTCCTGGAGGAACAAACTTACATCGGCCTTCTGTCCGAACTTTTAAGGACCCGGCCTTCCAAGGCGCAGAAGGACTCAAGACTCAGACGTCAACGGAGGGGGGAGGGGGGTCGTGACGAACAGGGCAGAACCGACTGGGGTCTGTACGCCCCTGGACGGACTCGAGCCCCCGTAGGAGTCCGTGGACGGCGCAAACGTCGAAACGGGTCGAACCGGACACCCGTGCAAAGAGAGACTCCGGTCCTGTGTCGTCGGTACGGGGGAGGGGACGAGTGGTCCCGGTGGCGGGGGCGAGGGGTGTGGAGGTCTCGACGTCCCTCCCCACTCTGCGTCTTCTCGATTCGTCAGTGGAGGGTCTACGGCGACAGAAGGTCGGTGGAAGTCGTTATCGTCCCCGGGACTCCGTAGAGACGACTGGGACTCCTCGGACTGCACTCGGGGACTCGGAACAGTCGACAAAAACCGCGGAGTACTTCTTCGGAGACGGAAGATGTCACAATCGGAAGGGCCGGGTGCTGTTGCGCGTATAACTTACTCACACAGGGTCGCACCTCCTAGTCATCGTCGTTCACAGACAGACAGAGAACAAACCCACCGACGACAAAACGAAAACCGTATAAGTCCTAAGAACATCATGCTCTGTTTTAAACCAACCTTCTTGCACATATTTTCTGTCCTTCTGCGTTCAAGATTCGTGTCTAGCCACAAAAGTGGGGTCGCGGGTCATGGCCGTGGCGGACGAGACGATCACATTCTAGACCCTGCAAAGACAACTGCACTCACAGGAAGGCGGGGCGCGGTCCTCGGGGCCCGTGAAGGGGGTCGACAACGGTCGTCCGTCCGTCGACGCAATCACGGAGGCGGCATCCGAGGACCTCGGACTACTCGAGACAGTGAGTCCTCTGTCCACACTGTCCTCTACCCGCCGACCCCCGTCGTCTCCCCTCGGCCCCCGCCCTCGGTCGAGACCCCGGCAGCGACAACTCGTGTCAGTCCGTCCGTGCGGGAACTTCTCTCCGATGCTGGAAGGTCTCCTGACTCCTTCGGGTGGTCTGGGCCCTGACCCCATCCCTCCCCCACTGTAGTCAGTCCTGCGTCTTCGTTTCCACGACTGGGGTCTCTCGGAAGCCCTTCGATCAGACCGGCAGCCTCTTGATCTTGAGACAAGCACTCTCCTACCTCTCCTTCCCTCCGTCGCCACCCCCGGACCCCCTACGTGTCACCCCGTCTGACCCGGCAGACAGGTCTGTTCCGACTCTCAGTTAAGGATCCGTCCAACTATCCCTCGGGCCCCAGGGGCTCCTCCTCTCTCTCCAGACCCCGAGAGTTTCGTCCCCAAGTCAAGTCAGCGAGTCAACACAGGCTGAGAAACGCTGGGGTACTTAGCGTCGTGCGGTCCGGAAGGACAGGTAGTGGTAGAGGGCCTCAAGTAAGTCTGAGTGCAGGTAGCTCAGTCACTACGGTAGGTCGGTAGAGTAGGAACCAGTAGGGGAAGAGGAGGACGGGGGTTAGGGAGGGTCGTAGTCTCAGAAAAGGTTACTCAGTTGAGAAACGTACTCCACCGGTTTCATGACCTCGAAGTCGAAATCGTAGTAAGGAAGGTTTGTTTAGGGTCCCGACTAGAGGAAGTCTTACCTGACCAACCTAGAGCAGTGTCAGGTTCCCTGAGAGTTCTCAGAAGAGGTTATGGTGTCAAGTTTTCGTAGTTAAGAAGCCACGAGTCGGAAGAAGTGTCAGGTAGAGAGTGTAGGTATGTACTGGTGACCTTTTTGGTATCGGAATTGATCTACCTGAAATCAGTCGTTTCATTACAGAGACGAAAACTTATATGACAGATCCAACCAGTATGGAAAGGAAGGTTCCTCATTCGCAGAAAATTACAGTACCGACGTCAGTGGTAGACGTCACTAAACCCTCGGGTCTTTTTATTTCAGACTGTGACAAAGGTGACAAAGGGGTAGATAAAGGGTATCTCACTACGCTGGTCCACGGTACTAGAAGTAAAAGACTTACAACTCGAAATTTGGTTGAAAAGTGAGAGGAGAAAGTGAAAGTAGTTCTCCGAAAAATCGAGGAGAAGTGAAAGACGGTATTCCCACCACAGTAGACGTATAGACTTCAATGACTATAAAGAGGGCCGTTAGAACTAAGGTCGAACACAAAGAAGGTCAGGTCGCAAAGAGTACTACATGAGACGTATATTCAATTTATTCGTCCCACTGTTATACGTCGGAACTGCATGAGGAAAAAGATAAACCTTGGTCAGACAACAAGGTACAGGTCAAGATTGACAACGAAGGACCGGACG
>SJYO01006231.1:1322235-1351573 GCA_006410555.1 Capra ibex
CTACAACCGTTAAACTAGAGACCAAGGAGACGGAAAAGATTTTGGTCGAACTTGTAGACCTTCAAGTGCCAACTGCATAACGACTTCGGACCGAACCTCTTAAAACTCGTAATGAAATGATCGTACACTCTACTCATGTTAACACACCATCAAACTCGTAAGAAACCGTAACGGAAAGAAACCCTAACCTTACTTTTGACTGGAAAAGGTCAGGACACCGGTGACGACTCAAAAGGTTTGAACGACCGTATAACTCACGTCGTGAAAGTGTCGTAGTAGAAAGTCCTAAACTTTGTCGAGTTGACCTTAAGATACTGGAGGTGATCGAAACAAGCATCACTACGAAAGATTCCGGGTGAACTGAAGTGTAAAGTTCTACAGACTGAGATCTACTCACTAGTGTACTAGTACTAATAGACCCAGCACTTCTAGAAAATACATGTCAAGAAGGTACATAAGAATGGTGGAGAAGAATTATAGAAGACGAAGACAATCCAGGTCTGGTAAAGACAGGAAATAGCTCGGGTAGAAATGTACTTTACAAGGGAACCACAGAGATTAAAAGAACTTCGTTAGAGATCAGAAAGGGTAAGACAACAAAAGGAGATAAAGAAACGTAACTAGTGACTCCTTCCGAAAGAATAGAGAAGAACGATAAGAAACCTTGAGACGTAAGTCTACGAATATAGAAAGGAAAAGAACAACCGAAAAACGGAGAGAAGAAAAGTGTCGATAAACATTCCGGAGGGGTCTGTCGGTAAAACGAAAAAACGTAAAGAAAAGGTACCCCTACCAGAACTAGGGACAGAGGACATGTTACAGTGCTTGGAGTAGGGTATCAAGTAGTCCGTGAGATAGATTAAGAGTTCCTCCTCCTTTCGTGTTTGTAGAAAAAAAAGGGAGATGTAAGGAATCAGAATCAGTGTATTTTGTAAAAAAAGAAATCCGGGTCTTGACTACTACTGTGTTGTTTGAGTCAAATTTCAGACATGATTCCTAATACACTGTTGTCACATAGGCCGAACTCCTGTCGAAGAGGAAGGACTTTCGGAAGACCGATTAGGACAAAAGATTTTTACCTTTAATACCCTCACCCAGACCATCCTAGAAATGTTGGAACTTTGTAAGAAAACTAAATAATGTGATTAAATTTTTCATATATTGAGGGAACGATTGTAATCGTTCCCCCGGAGAGAGGAAGGGAGAAGACGACAGACACAGTCTTCGAAGGAGACAGGGAAAAGAAGGAAATTCTTTTGAGACGATGTGTTTTCGAGGACTCACTAGTTCGGACCGGGGACCAGGGCTTCCATGTAGAAGAAGTCTCTACTCCGTAGACTGTGGCAAGTGGCATTCGACAGTCCCGCTGCGAACCCTCGGCCCTCGTCTGAGGTGTCCCCACCTCGCCCGGACCTCGGAGCACAGGCCACCCGGAACGAGTCGTCGAGGGGGTACTCTCTGCGCGGACCCGGGTGGGACGCGGGTGGAGACCGTCTCACCTTCCGTCTGCAGTGCGGGAGGGGGAGTGACTGGCACCTCGGCACGTGGTCGGGCGACACCCTTCCACTCCGGAGCACAATGAGAGGAGTCGAAGCACATAGTGGTCGATGGACCCTTTCTGAACGTCGAGAGACCTGCCGGTGGAAAGGGCCCGTGTGAACGAGGGTCCATCGGGTCCTCGCGGGTGTCCTTTCCGTCACCACCGGGAGCCCTGGGACTGCGAGGGAGACGGGGGCGGGGGTAACGGGACCACTCACAACCGTCGTCGGAAACCTTCGGCACAACAACCTCTGAGGGGGGTCCCCTCTTGAGCAGTCCCACACTCACGAGGTAGGACGGGTGTTCCTCCTCTACCACGGGTCTCCCCCACCAGTTTAGTATGACCGTCACCACTTACGATGTTCGAAAGAATGTTGATGTCACTCACTCATTTTCTCGGAAGATTTGCGACCATTTCGTAGACGGATGTTACGCCCTCTGGGTCCAAACCAGGGACCCAGCCCTTCTAGGGGACCATTTCCTTTACCGTTGGGTGAGGTCATGAGAACGGACCTTTTAGGGTACCTACCTCCTCGGACCACCCGATGTCAGGTACCCCAGCGTTTCTCAGTCTGTGCTGACTCGTTGAAGTGAAGTGAACTTTTCGACATCTAGGTACCTTCACTCCCTCTTTCTCGCGTCCCGAACCTCGACCCTGTATGAGTGACTGCAGTCGCGATACTCAATCAGTGAATTGTAGAAATGTCAAAACTCCGAGTCAAATAGGTAGATCTTTTACCCACCTTATTACGAATTAGAAGAGAGTACATGACTTTCACTTTCAGTGATTCAGCAAAGGCTGAGAAACATTGGGGTATCTGAGATATCGGGTACCCTAAGAGGTCCGGTCTTCTGACCTCACCCATCGGAAAGGGAAGAGGTTCCCAAGAAGGGTTGGGTCCCTAGTCTGGGTCCAGAGGACGTGACGTCCGCCTAAGAAATGGTAGACTCGGTGGTCCCTTCGGGTTCTTATGACTTCACCGATCGTAAGGGAAGAGGTCCCCTAGAAGGGTTGGGTCCCTGACTTGGGTCCAAAGGTTGGGTCCAGAGGCTGGGTCCAGAGGCTCAACACCCGTCCAACAAATGGTCGACTCGGTCGCCCCTTCGGGAAGGGGTGTCTTAGTGAGTGTCCTAGTGAGTGTCCTAGTGAGTGTCCTAGTGAGTGTCCTAGTGAGTCCTAGTGAGTCCTAGTGAGTGTCCTAGTGAGTGTCCTAGTGAGTCCTAGTGAGTGTCCTAGTGAGTGTCCTAGTGAGTCCTAGTGAGTCCTAGTGAGTGTCCTAGTGAGTGTCCTAGTGAGTCCTAGTGAGTGTCCTAGTGAGTCCTAGTGAGTCTCCTAGTGAGTGTCCTAGTGAGTGTCCTAGTGAGTCCTAGTGAGTGTCCTAGTGAGTGTCCTAGTGAGTGTCCTAGTGAGTGTCCTAATGAGTGTCCTAGTGAGTGTCCTAGTAAGTGTCCTAGTGAGTTTATGACTTCTTGTGTCACTACTACTACCACACCCACTACCACCACTATTACTCATTATCCACAGTGAATGTTCCCCGAAGGGACCACTGAATTTACCATTTCTGAGGCGGACGTCTCGTCCTCCGGGCCCACGCTAGAGACACAGTCCTTCCAGGGGACCTCTTCCCTTACTGATCCGTGAAATCGTAAGAACGGACCTCTTCGGGCCCCTGTCTCCTCGGACCTCCAGTGAATGTTCTCGCGGATGGTACGAGGTCCGTCACGACACTCTGTCGATAGTCAAGGAAATCGGGAGTGTAGTGCGGACACTCCTACCGTGGGTCTATCAGGAGGAAAATGTCTTTATTGCCCAATTCCCTGGCCGAACGGGTGTCGACCGGTCACTCTCGTCGGTTCGACTCGACTGAGGACGTGTCTGCCGGAACCCCGGAGACGGGTATTGGAATCCGCCATTCAAAAGATTCTGTTAGATACGCTTTGACAAAATCTTTATAGAACCGAGGTATTCCGTCCGGAATTCGTACCCAAAGGACTTCCTTCTCAATTACTTTTCTAAGTTGTCTATGTACTTCAAGATTTGTGTCTTTTCGTCTATGACAGAGATAATCCTGATCTCCAGTCCGGGAAGACTAGGGAATTTCCGTCTCTAGACTTAAGACGCCGTCGTGGTGTTGGGAGTCCACTCTCTACTCACGGACCTCCACCCCCCGACGTCGCGTCCGTCCCCCCACACACCCTCCCCCACCCCCCCACCCCCGGGCGGCGGGGGCCCACCACCGGTGCCTCTCGGTCCTCCCGCAGGTCCGGACGTGGGAAAAGGAGCCGACCGACCCTCCCCCCTAACAAGTACGGTTGCCCGGTCACCAAGACTGACTACCTCTCGTCGGGGGCGAACCTCTTCGGCTGTTTCCGTTGGACGTTTCCGAGCTCTCCTCCTCCGCCCGCCGCGGCGGACCGTCTGTGCACAGTCGCGTTCCGTGCGGCTCCGTCGCCGACAAATGGGAGGTGGTGGGGCCTTTCCGACACTCAAGCCTCCGGGTTTAGGGCCGGGGCCGAGGTGGCTACCGGGGGGACCGTCTCGGGGCTGCCCGCGCCCCACGGGACCCCTCCCCTACCCCAGGTCAGGGTCCAACCCCTGGAGCGGGCTTCAGATCGCCGCGGTTACGGAAGGGACTTGCCGTCCTTACCGACGGTCCCTCGGTCGAGTGACGGTCCTCCGGAGAAGCCCCTCGAGCCGTGGAGGGTTCCTGGGAGTAGGGGTCTCAGGTGGGGTAGAGGAGTGGGTCGTCGCCCGTAGGGGTGGAGCCACGGGTTTTTGCCCCTCAGTCGGGGCGGAGGGCGGGGTAGGGAGTCAGTAGGTTAGGGAAGTCAGAGTGCGTGCACGTGTGGCTAGTTGGTAAACTCCCTCGCCATGACTGGGAAGAACCTTCTTTTCAGGAGACCGTCGAAAACAAACACAAACAAATGTCTCCGTTTTTTGTTCAAATATTTGTAAATGAGGACCAATGTACTTCTGATGGGTCCTTGTGCCCAATTTGGAGGGGAGACCATCGGAAATGAATCGGAATGATACAGTACTTTTGTTAAGATCAGCACTGAGTGATACATTTAGATACGAGTAATTAGTCAGTTCTGGGCATCAAACTTTTTACGGCACGATTGTTAGAGAACCTAGATGAAAGAGAGGGGCACCGGTCGTGATTGGGGGTTCAGGTCACAGAGCTTTAGACAACGTGCCTACTGTTGTCGCACGTGTGGTAGACCGGGAACTGCCAAGAACGAGGGGAAGTCAGGTGAGGGGCAGAACTGTGTATTTGGTCTCACTTGACGAGACTCCGGTCTCTCACTAGCACGACAGACGTGCGAGTCGCGGGAACGACGTATTTCGGGTCGAGGAATTGACGCGGGGGTCGGGGGTCTACGGAGGCGGACACAGAGATCGAACGGAAACGAGAAAGGAGGGCGTGACAGAAGTGTGCCCAGTGGTCCGGAAGAAGGTGCAGGAACTTGAACGGTACGCGATACGACCCAGACTCAGGGAGGATGTCAGGAAAGGAGGGAGGGAAGGCCGGCAAATCGCACCACCAGATCCAGATACCATTCGTTTCCCCACTACGGTCTTTAAGAACCCCAACACGTCTTCTTCCTAAAGGTTCTGAGCCCCTTTGTCCTTCTTGATAATCTCAGCGAGATCGTACACCAACTCACTTTTAGGGCCTCCGGTGGAGGAAGCGGCACCACGACCCTCTTTATACCCCTCTCCTTACCGACACACACCCAGGACAACCACGGTGCAGGGGAGACAGCGGTCGACGAGACTCGCGACCGATGCGGAAGGGGTATCTTAGGGGAAGGTGTTTTGTCTTCGGAGGACCCCGAGTCGACCACTTCTTAGGTGGGTTACGCCCTCTCGACCCAAACGCAGACCCAACCCTTCCAGGGGACCTCTTCCCTTACTACGGGTGAGCTCAGAAGACCGGACCTCTTAGGGTACCTGAGATGTCTGAGCGTTTCTCTGTGTCGGCTCGCTGAGAGTGAGTGAACTTTGGCTTCGGCAAACTGCTTCCCGGGTGTGGAGAGGGCAGCGAGAGAAGTCGTCTCGGTCTCCGACTGCTGTGCCTGCTCCCTTCTCCGGCGGACGGAGGCCGAGACACCACGACAGGCGCGCTACCGTGACCCGTGGCCCGACCTGGGGCACGGGTCGGTCCTGGGGGACGAGTCGAAGGAAGGGGCCGAGACAGGACGAGCAGAGTGGAGGGAAGAGGACTCCCGTGAGTGGTCATCTAATAAAAATGCTCATTTGCGGCCGGTCCGAGACTAAGATCCACTGGACTCGACACTGTCGAGCACAGAGACTTCCCACGTCGCCACCGGGAGGACCCCCGACCCTGCTGCCACCCCCTACTGTGACAACTTTGTCGGGGGAACCAGAGTCACTCCCCGTCGTCCATAGACGGTCCCCGTCCTGACGGCACCAAAGACAGAGCCCGTTTGCCGGTCCCCCGTGCCGTCTTGCCAAACTGAGAGTCACTTGAAGCGACCGCTGACTACCCAATGTCTTAGGACCTTGTTCCGGCCCACCCACTGGGTGACTCCGCGAGGACTTCGACACACAGATTTCTGTGAGACAGGGAGTCACACTCTCGCCGCTCTTAGTGGCTTCTCCCAGCCTCGGGGCCGGATCCGGGGTGTGGACTCTCCTAGTTAGGGACGTCTCCCAGCCTCGGGACCGGATCTTAGTGGTGTCTCCCAGTCTCGGGGCCACATCTTAGGGACGTCTCCCAGCCTCGGGGTCGGATCCGGGGGTTCGGAGTCTCCCAGACGTCTCGACTTCGAGAGACTCCTCCTCCCCGGACTACCACCTTAGTGTCTTCGCAAGGAATTGGGGGGAATCAGACGCGATTCCCTGGGCGTCTGAGAGTGGTCTCCTCCTCTCACGAGTCGGGAAATCCCCTACGACCCAGAGCCGAAAATCCACGGTGACACCGGAACAACAAGTAAGCGAGTCAGCACAGACTGAGAAACACTGGGGTACCTAGTACCGCGTGGTCCGGAGGGGCAGGTAGTAGTCGAGGGCCTCAAATGAGTCTGAGTGTAGGTACCTCAACCACTACGGTAGGTCGGTAGAGTAGGAGCCAGTAGGGGAAGAGGAGGACGGAAGTTAGAAAGGGTCGTAGTCCCAGAAAGGTTACTCAGTCAAGAAGCCTAGTCCACCGGTTTCATAACCTCAAAGTCGAAGTCGTAGTCAGGAAGGTTACTTATAAATCCTGACTAAAGGAAATCCTACCTGACCAACCTAGGGGAACGACAGGTTCCCTGAGAGTTCTCAGAAGAGGTTGTGGTGTAAAGTCTTCGTAGTTAAATCGTGAGTCGAAAGAAATATCAGGTTGAGAGTGTGGGTATGTACTGGTGACCTTTTTGGTGTCGAAACTGATATGTCTGGAAACAACCGTTTGATTACAGAGATGAAAAATTATGTGACAGATCCAAAAAGTGTTGAAAAAAAAGACTCCTCTTCACAGAAAATTAAAGTACCGACATCAGTGGTAGACATCATTAAAACCTCCGGGGGTTTTACTAGACAGAGACAAAGGTAACAAAGGGGAGGATAAACGGCACTTCACTACCCTGGTCTACGGTACTAGAAACAAAAAACTTATAACTCAAAATTCGGTCGAAAAAGTGAGAGGAGAAAGTGGAAGTAATTCTTTGAGAAATTAAGGAGAAGAGAAAGACAGTGTGCCAACCACAGTAGACGTGTAGACTCCAATAACTGTAAAGAGGGCCGTTAGAACTAAGGTCGAACACGAAGTAGGTCGGACCGTAAGACGTACTACATGAGACGTATCTTAATCTTATTTGTCAGTGTTATATGTCGGAACTACATGAGGTAAGGGCTAAACCTTGGTCAGACAACAAGGTACAGGTCAAGATTGACAACGAAGGACTGGACGTATGTCCAAAGAGCCCTCCGTCCAGTCCACCAGACCATAAGGGTAGAGAAAGTCTCAAAAGGTGTGAAACAACACTAGGTGTGTCAGCTTCCGAAATCACGTCAGTCTCTCTGTCTACAGAAAGACCTTGAGAGAACGACGAAGATACTAGGTCGTCATCATCGTCAAATCAACGATTCAGTACAGACTGAGAACACTGGGGTGTCTGACGTCGGGCGGTCGGAGGAGACAGGTACCCTCAAAGGTCCGTTCTCATGACCTCACCCAACGGTAAGGGAAGAGGTCCCCTATAAAGGTTGGGTCCATAACTCGGGTTCAGAAGAAGACGTAACTCCGTCTAAGGAATATCTTACTCGATGTTCCCTTCTACTAACTTATCTTACCAAGGAGACGGAAAAGATTTAGGTCGAACTTGTAGACCTTCAAGTGCCAAGTGTATGACGACTTCGGACCGAACCTCCTAAAACTTGTGCTGGAACGACCGTACACTTTACTCACGTTAACACGTCATCAGACTTGTAAGAAACCGTAACGGAAGAAACCCAAACCTTACTTTTGACCGGAAAGGTCACACCAGATGGTCAGTCTTACACTCCAGTCGACTTCACCACAAAACCATGTTCAAGTGCAAAACCGGGTACAGGTGGAGTGTCACATATACTACCGAGGTAACATGAAGGTTCCAGGAACCTCCATACTAATCTTTTCTACCTTCATCGTTGCCCGTCGCAGAGAGATAGTCGAGAGACAGGATACCTCGTTCCTCTCATCCTCGGGAACTTTACTAGGGGTAACATGGTTTTGTCTTTTGGTCGTCGTACTTAAGGGTTTCCGGTCGATAAATGTACGTAGTAGAATGGATTGCACGACTGGTGGGACACTCTGACCGTGGTAATCGAGTAGAAGGTCCACTCTCCACTCTCCGTCTCTTTGACTTCTGACACAAGGTCCTTTTCAGAAGGCAGGAGTCAAGGTCCGGAAACGATGGGACCCAACACCAGACCGGTTGACACCGGGGAAGGGGTGAGGGGGACATAATATTTACAAGCTCCAAGACGTAGACGTAAAACCTTCACCACCACCGAAGTCCCGTACACGACCGGCGGACACGAGAGACACAGACCCTTTTCTGATCGTTCCCCGGGAACTTCGTTCTGTCCTTACGGACCCATGGTATAATTGAGGTCGGTGCACCCGAGAGTGGAAGACGAAGTCGAGTTCGTTAGAGTCTTTAAGATCCTTACTGTATCGAAGGTCCCTTTTGGCGAACATACACCGTCCGAAGGACGATATCTACCTTGGTACAGGGATCGTTTTAAGTATTAAACCTCGTAACTGGGGTTACATTAATATGTTTTCATTCGAGGGGGGTATACGTGGAAGTTCAACGGCTGAGTTTCTACACTCGCACACTAGGTAGTCACAGCCCTCGCCCAGCTGACGTCGAACGGGAGTCGGAGGACCGAGACTGCCAGGAAGCCGAGAAGGTAAAGGGCAGGCATTCAGAAGAGCGGAGAAACGACCTACGGTCGGGAAGATGTGGTCGACGACACGACACGATTGACCTGTAAGTCAGAATGACATGACGTTCTAATTTTTATAAAACGCACGAACAAAAAACATGATACACATACTTTTCATAATATTTGGATAATGTCATATCATGATATTCTAGAAGTACTGGGTCTATTAGTGCTACCACACTAGTGAGTGGATCTCCGTCTGTAGAACCTTAAGCTTCAGTTCACCCGGAATCTTTCGTAGTGATACTTGTTTCGATGACCTCCACTACCTTAAGGTCACCTCGATAAAGTTTAGGGCTTTCTACTACGACACTTTCACGACGTGAGTTTAAACCTTTTGAGTCGTCACCGGTGGCCTGACCCTTTTCAGTCAAAAGTAAGGTTAGGGTTTCTTTGTGTTACGGTTTCTTACAAGTTTGATGGTGTATTAACGTGAGTAGAGTGTGCGATCATTTCATTACGAGTTTTAAGAGGTTCGGTCCGAAGTCGTTATGCAGTTGACACTTGAAGGTCTGCAAGTTCGACCAAAATCCTTTCTGTCTCCTTGGTCTCTAGTTTAACGGTTGTAGACGACCTAGTAATTTTTTCGTTCTCTCAAGGTCTTTTTGTAGATAAAGACGAAATAACTGATACGGTTTCGGAAACTGACACACCTACTGTTATTTGACACCTTTTAAGACTTTCTCTACCCTTATGGTCTGGCGGACTGGACGGAGAACTCTTTGGATATACGTCCAGTCCTTCGTTGACAATCTTGACCTGTACCTTGTTGTTTGACCAAGGTTTATCCTTTTCCTCAGACAGTTCCGACATATAACAGTGGGACGAATAAATTGAATATACGTCTCATGTAGTACTCTTTGTGACCCGACCTTCTTCGTGTTCGACCTTAGTTCTAACGCTCCTCTTTATAGTCATTGAAGTCTATACGTCTACTGTGGTGGGAATACCGTCTTTCACTTCTCCTTGATTTTTCGGAGAACTACTTTCACTTTCTCCTCTCACTTTTCAACCGAATTTTGAGTTGTAAGTCTTTTACTTCTAGTACCGTAGGTCAGGGTAGTGAAGTACCGTTTATCTGCCCCTTTGTGACCTTTGTCACAGTCTGAAATAAAAAGACCCGAGGGTTTAGTGACGTCTACCACTGACGTCGGTACTTTAATTTTCTACAAATGAAGAACCTTCCTTTCAATACTGGTTGGATCTATCGTATAAGTTTTCGTCTCCGTAATGAAACGGCTGATTCCAGACAGATCAGTTCCGATGGCAAAAAGGTCACCAGTACATACCTACACTCTCAACCTGCCACTTCTTTCGACTCACGGTTTCTTAACTACGAAAACTTGACACCACAACCTTTTCTGAGAACTCTCAGGGAACCTGACGTTCCTCTAGGTTGGTCAGATAGAGTTTCCTCTAGTCAGGACCCACAAGTAACCTTCCTGATTACGACTCCGACTTTGAGATTATGAAACCGGTGGAGTACGCTGCTCAACTGAGTGACCTTTTCTGAGACTACGACCCTCCCTAATCCCCGTCCTCCTCTTCCCCTACTGCCTCCTACTCTACCAACCTACCGTAGTGGCTGAACTACGTGTACTCAAACCCACTTGAGGTCCTCAACCACTACCTGTCCCTCCGGACCGTACGACGATAAGTACCCCAGTGTTACTCAGCCTGTGCTGACTCGTTGACTTGACTTGATTGATATGTCGACTGACGTAATCAACCTATGACTCCGATTGAACCAACCGTCCGTGCATACGATTCAGCGAAGTCAGCACAGGTTGAGAAAAGTTGGGACATCTGACGTCCGGCGGTCCGAGAAGACAGGTTCCCTAAGAGGTCCGTTCTTATGACCTTGTCCAATGGTAAAAGAGGAGGTCCCTTAGAAGGGTTGGGTCCCTAACTTGGACTCAGAGAATGTACAGGACGTGACTTGAACCAACCGGTAAAGGAGGAGGTCCCCTAGAAGGGTTGAGTCCCTAGCTTGGGTCCAGAGGGTGTAACGTCCGTCTAAGAAATGGTCGACTCTTTTTGCGTTCTTGTGACCTCACCCATCGGTAAGGGAAGAGGTCACCTAGAAGGGCCGGGTCCTTGGCTTGGTCCCAGAGGGCGTAGTGTCCACCTAAGAAGTGGTCAACTCGATGGTCCCTTCGAGCTTGAACCAACTTGAGTGTCTGTTTGACTTGAATGCTTACACGAGAACCATGTCTTGAGCAAACATCCGTCCCTTGAATGACCTGAACCCCTACCCCGACATCCTCTATTAGTTCCCCTTCCCACGCCGAGATTAGGTTATCTTGACCACAGAAGTATTCTCCTTCTCGGCGACCTCGTGAGAGGGGAGTGTTCCGGGGTCTTGTTTCTCCTTCGTGCAAGGCAGTTCGGGGGCTGCACACCGCGTAACAAGCCGTAGGGGTCGTGTGAGGCTCCGGGGATCGGGTGGGACCTCGTTCCGGTGCGTAGAACCGGTGTTTCCGGCGGACAAACGGTTCGGGGGCCGGCTGCCACGCTGTTTATGAAGGGAGAACTAATCTAAGGATCGTTCTCGCCTCGACTCCTGAGAAGAATTATGATGATAATAGTACTTTCTAATATAAGATGCGAACGGAAGACGAGCTTCTACCTGACACCCCTGGCGTCACGTAGCACCTTATTAGAAGTGGTTACGTATTAATTATGCGTCGCTAAGTTAACCAGTTGAGGGGAGAGGGCGAAAAGAACGACTTTCTCAAATGTAAATAGAATCTTTCCGACCCGCACACGCTTTCCCTTGTTTTTACGAGGGTCGTGAAACCTCCAGGAAGGGAGAAGCAAAGTAGTCTATGCAAAGAAGAGCCCGGGGACCGCAAAAAGTCGAGGCTTTCTCGGGTCCCTCGTTCCTCTCCGGACCGGCGCCTCTGGAGCGTCTGCCCGCGGACGAGGGCCCGGCCGGCGGTCGGGCCGGCGGAGCGGAGGCGCGCGGGGGCGGCGCGCGGGGGCGGGGGCGGCGCGCGGGGGCGGCGCGCGGGGGCGGGGGCGGGCGCCGAAGGCGAAGGCCTCGCAGAGGCGCGCCGCCGGAGCGCGGAGCCGGCGTCGGGCGTGGACGGCCGCGACCCGCCGCGCCGGAGGGCCCGGGCGCGATCCGCGGCGGCGGGAGACGCGGCACCGGGCGTCGGCCGCGCGCGCCTCTCCTCTCTGCGCAGGTCGGCGTCCCCGGCCGGGTCGTGGGCCCGGGAGGGTCTCTGGGGAGGGACGACCGGCGGAGGACCGGCGGGGCGGTCGGAGTCGTCCCGACCACGTCGGAGGAAGGGGAAGAGGGCGGGACCCTTGCGGCGACCTCGACCCTCCTACGCCGTCGGCGCGGAGCGATGTGAGTGCGGTGGGGTCTCTGGGCAGGGAACTCCTGACTGACGCCGGTTCCCTGAGTCGGGCCCACCCCCATCCTTTCTTCCGCCCTACCCCCCGCTTTCTCCCCTGTCCCTCGCCAGACGGCAGACGTCGGGGCCCGGGACTGCGCGTGGCGAAGTAGGACCCGTCGCAGGGCTCCTCGGCCGGGGAGGTGGGACCGGAGGCGAAGAGAGAGGGAGGAGAGTAGTCTCGGGGGCCGAGACGAAGTCCACAAAGCCCGCGTCCCGACCTAAGGTCCGAAGGTGCACAAACGCGACGGCTGTAATACATTGCGATTATGACCCGAAGGGACCACCGAGTCTCCCGTTTCGCAACCGGACGTTGCGCCCTCTGGACCCAAGCTGGGGATCCAGTCCTTCTAGGGGAACTCCTCCCGTACCGTCGGGTGAGGTCACAAGACCGGACCTCTTGGGGTACCTGTCTCCTCGGCCCACGCGACGGCAGACACCCCGGTTTCTCAGTCTGTGCTGACTCGCTGCAGTAAACGAGAGAGACAGACAAGCGGGACGGTCCTCGTGCCAGAGGGTCGGAGCCGGACTGAGTGGCGAGGCAGAAGAGAGTCTGGCACAAGTCCATGGCGGGCTCGAGGGTCCGGAGGGCGACGGTGCCGCCTACGTCGGGAGTAGGCACGAGGTTGGGGTACGGACCGAGAGGGTAGTGTGAGCAAGTCGGCATCAGCGTGGGGCGCCCAGCTTCCGTCCCTACGACAATTTGTAGAGTATCACATCCCGTCTGGGTGGCGAATCGTAATGACCTGGGTTCTACAGTCGTCACGACTCCGACTCTTGGGGTCGACATTTCACGCACGGGTCCTGGCTTCCCTTTTTCTCGGACTCACGATAGGCTCAAAAGTCGTGGTCACACTCTATACAGGAAGCCTGATCGAAGTCTCCCCTTTCCTTAGATTTTCCTTAAATCAGGATCTCGAGCCAAAAGTCGATTTGACAGTCAGTCCCCACACACACACACACATACACACACACACACATCCAACCTCACGTAAAAAACTGGACTTTCGTGAGCATTTCAAACGGGCGAGAAGGGGTATGTAAGTAAACTTTTTTAATAAACTCCATCGTAAGGTCTTTTTGCGTTCAGTCCTCAGGTCTTCTACTTACCGTTCTCTGTCTCTCAACTCACACTCGGTCTCCTGCACTTCTTTCGGTCTCTTTCATTTATTTGTACGTAGGTAACCTGGGACTACGTGTATCTGCGGAGCGAGTTCTCCTGCTATTTTTAAGTCCTCGGTGGTCGAGGATCCATATTTATAAATTTCGGTGTATTTATAACAAATTTCAACGCAACCTTCCAGTGGTCTTCTTATTGTCTTTGTGTCGGGACCCCCGACCCGTTCACGGGTCGTTCACCTCTCTGACAATTCACGGGTCGAGGGACCAATCGAAAAAAAAAAAAAATTAACACCTAAACATAAGAAACACATTATTTTGGTGTGATCAAATTTCGATAGATAATTTTTTATTCTAAGACTTATCCCTTACTTAGAAACATTCTCAAGAATGGCAAATAATCGAGTACCTTTCCTTCTCTCAACACACGTTGGATGTAGGGTACTGTCCCTCTCCGATGTATTCAATATAGATAGATAGATAGATAGATAGATAGATGAGGCAATACACCAATAACTTTATTACCCGAATAACCTGTGATTCCATCTCTATACTTTTTCCAATCCCTTATTACAGTTTATTTCTACATACACACATAAAATATTTTAATACGGTAAACTTTTTTACGACCTTCCTTTAACGGGACCGCTGTCGTCTCCGACACACTCTGAGTACTCCAATATCTACTATGTACCAAAAAGAAAATAGGCTAAAGGGGCACAAGATAGATATTACAATGACAATACTAATTTTCGTCGAGGGGGACTTTCTCCTACTTTCATAACAGTCTACCAGACTTCTATAGTTCCGGTACCGAGACCACTGGGGACAAACTTCCCTCTGGAAGACAGAGAAGAATTCGTTCTCCAATCTTTTAGTGGTGGTAAACCAACGTTTTCTTTCGGTGTCCTCAAGATAGTTGTGTCTTGTAGACACCAATATTAAAGAAGGACCTACTTACCTTTTTTTTCTTAAACCCTGGGAGACACACACACGCAAAGACGCCACCCTTAGTTTCTCAATTCCTGATCCGACGATCATGCTAACGTTCTAATTCCGTCCGGTCGCCCAAAAGTCATCCTTTACGTTTCATCGGCGACCTCCTTCAAAGTTCTCTAAAACGAGGTTTAATCAAACTTCAAAACCTCAGACAACCGTTGGAGACCCCACCTAAACTCACGTCTCATTCTGGTTTCTACCCAAAACGTCCACCGAGTCACCAGTTCTTAGGCGGACGTTCCGTCCTCTACCTCCTCTACACTCAAACGAGGGACCAGACCTTCTAGGGGACCTCTTCCTTTACTGTTGGGTGAGGTCACAAGAACGGACTCTTTAGGGTACCTGTCTCCTCGGACCGGTCGATATCTGGTACCCCGGGGTTTCTCAGTCTACGTTGACTCGTGTGTGTCGTTCTAACTTTTATAAATTACACCATTACATGTTTATGCACACAACTCCCCTTGTCTTATCTCCGACACACCGTCTGCGACGACCGACGAGAGTTCTACGGGTGAGGAAAGAAGACATTATTATCTTCGGGGCAAAACATCGCTCGCTCCGTACCCCAAAGGTCTTTGGTAGATTTTTCCTGACGCACAGGAGGGGAGAACTTCCACCGTACTCCGACTGTCGAGGTCACCCACTCTACCCCGTCTTTGCCGTGAACCGTGAAGACTCTTCGCAGAAATGCCCTTCTCTCGGACGGGAGCAGGAGCGAACGGAACGAAGAGAGACCGACCTCCCACTGACGCTGTCGACCTCGACCCCGTCGGTGGAATCGGTCCTCCGCCGGCCCCCTACCCTCGAGGCTCGTCGACTCGGGACGCTACGGGAGGAGGGGCGGCTCCGGAGCACGACAGGTGGATCAAGACCTGTCTGCACGTCCTCTCTTTACTTGAAGACAGAACGACTTTGGCGACGTAAACCCCAAAAACTTCGACATAGAATTAGTATTATTTCCTCTACTGTCGTACTCTATCATGACGAAACCCCACCAGTACCAGACGGGCTACAGTCCATGGAGAAAATGGTTGTTTTAGTCCTTCAACGAAATTTTTTTTTCGTTTCCGGGGTGTTTTAGTTTTTGACTTATCAGTGTATCTTACAGTCCCGGTGTCTCTCCTCTTTGTCGTGACTCCGAGTCCCACAGACCAGAGCGGACACAGGGACCGTCCTGAGAACCCAAATACCTTTGGATTGTCACATACACCCCCCTCCCCACCACGTCTCGGACGGAACTTCAACCGTGAGCCCCCTGAGTGTATGTAAGTCTCAGTCGTACGTAAAGCGCGAGCCCCCCCGGACCACGTTTTGGTGTAGCAAGGACACTCAGAGCCCGGGTTCGGACCCACATCCGACACAGCCGGAAGTACTTCGGAACCTAGGAGTGTCCACGAGTCACTCAGTCTGATTTGCTGAAAGGAATCGTTTACGTTATGTTTTATTTCGATGACTAATATTTCCGAGGGATTTCAGAGGATGATTTAGCTCCACTAGTCTCGAACAAGTCTTGCCTCCCTTTTTTGTCACGGTCTGAATCATTGTTAACATTGTAGGTCAGTGGTCTATTTCGCGTGGTTCGACTCCGTAAGTAAACAAAAAAACTATACAATCCAGGAGGTCTCTCAATCGGACTGGGCTCGGACCTTCTTCTCTACTGTTCGCAACTCTTTCTTGTTTAGGGTCACGGATCTTCTCCGATTCAGTCAGATAGTGTTCACGTCTGCGCAGTGTCTTTGCCTTCTTACGACACTCAGGTTACCTCGTGGTGGTCCGGGGCTCCGGGGAATAAAAGGGACTGTTCAGGCGGACCTCGTTCCCCCGACCCCGAGGTTTCGGTTATCTTCCCTTTCCCGACGACCCCTTCTCCTCCTTCGATGTTTCTTCCAAGATCGGGGAAGACCTTCGAAGATCCACACAGGAAATCGGAACAGAAGATCCCCATTTCCTTGGGTCTCTTAGACCTTGCTCTGACGTCCTGAATAATTCACTAATCGTTCTGAATCCATCCAATCCCAGTCAAGTCAATCATTGACATTAAAAATAAACTCACCCTCCTTGGTCACAGGAGAATCTTAACGGGCCGGGGATCGACTGTGCACCAAACACCGACACCAAGGAGCTCGGCGACCTAGTCGAGGACCCCCCGTCCGGCCTCCGACACACATCCTCGTCTGAAAGACTCCCGACAGACGGGGGGCTGGGACGGGCGACTCGTAATGGGCAGTTGTCCTCGTGGCGTCCCTCTCCCGCCACCTCGTCCCTTCTTTTCCTCTGTACTTCCCTGTCTTTGGTGCTCACCCTGGGAATTGGGGTCGTCTTGCGACCTCCGGACCCACCGACGGTGCCGAGGGTTCCTCCGAACGAGTCTCTTTGGAGTGCCGTCCGGTCCCCCCTTAGAGGAAGTAGGCTGGTAACCTCCTCTCAAACCCCGGGCTTGACTTACCTACCTCAGAGGGCTCGAAGTCCCAACCGTCCGCAAGTCTTTTCCGTCCGGAAGCGAGGGACTTCCGAGTGGACGGTAGAGTAGTGAGTTGACCAGTCTTGGAAAGGACTCGTAAGACTCTTGGTCAAGGGACTCAGGACCAGAGGGAAGTTAACTAAGGGTTCTGGATCATAGGAGTCACCTTCCTGACTACGACTTCGACTTTGAGGTTATGAAACCGGTGGACTACACTTCTAGACTGAGTAAACTTTTCTGGGACTACGACCCTTTCTGACTGCCGTCCTTCTCTTCCCCTACTGTCTCCTACTCTACCGACCTACCGTAGTGACTGAGTTACCTGTACCCAAACTCACTTGAGGCCCTCGACCACTACCTGTCCCTCCGGACCGCACGACTCCAAGTACCCCAGCGTTTCTCAGCCTGTGCTGACTCGCTGACTTGACTTGACTCGACGCATAGGAGTCACGAGAATGTGAAGTGCCGGGGCAGGAGAGACCAAGAAGTCACAAACATTTTCGGTCCCGTCCTCTTTGCGACCTTTGGTGACCAAATGCACCCTCCGAACCTATTAAACACGGAAAGGGTTTGGAGCAAACCGAGAACCTTTACCTTTGGGGGAAGGGTAAACGTCGAATAAAGAAGGGACGACCGACACGTCAGTACCAGAGTCCGGTCCGTGGGACTGCCGTCCTTTTTCTTCGGAGTCGGAGGGGGACCCCCTGCCTGCTCCTGTGTCCCAGAGTCTCGTGGAAAGCGGAGACAGGGGGGCTTTGGAGTCCGTATAACGGTCGAGGAGAGGAGGGACCGTCAAGAGCCCTACGGGTGCGGGGACGCTTCCCTACGTTCACTGAGAGGAAGAGGACCGTCTCACTGAACGGAAACCTTTTCGTTCGGAGGTACAACGACCGGCGAACCCGCTCCACCGTAAGGTGTCGGTGCGCTCCCGGGACTGTGGAAAGACCCGACTCTGATATAGTGGTAGAGGGTTTCTGTTCCTCTTGCCCGAGGGTACTGGGGAAAGACCCGACTCTGATATAGTGGTAGAGGGTTTTTGTTCCTCTTGCCCGAGGGTACTGGGGAAAGACCCGACTCTGATATAGTGGTAGAGGGTTTGTGTTCCTCTTACCCGAGGGTACTGTGGAAAGACCCGACTCTGATATAGTGGTAAAGGGTTTCTGTTCCTCTTGCCTGAGGGTACGTACGACAACTCTGGTGAAACTCGTTCTGGTGGGGCCAATTCCGTCGAGTCGTTAAGGTCTTCTCCGGAGGTGTCGTCGTAAGGTCACGTTTGACAACCACATCCGGTCTCATGGAAACTTCCGTCTCACTCGCACTCTGGGAGGTTTAGGACCGGACTAAACCTCGACAGTCTCCTCTTTAGGATGGGTCTCTCGACCGACACACACGTAAGTAGGTTCTAGCCACCTCGTGGAAGTCAAGTCCAGTCAAGTCAGCGAGTCAGGACAAGCTGAGAAACACTGGGGTACCTGACGTCGTGTGGTCCGGAGGGACAGGTAGTGGTTGAGGGCCTCAAATGAGTTTGAGTACAGGTAACACAGTCACTACGGTAGGCTGGTAGAGTAGGAGACAACAGGAGGAGAGGAGGGCGGAAGTTAGAAAGGGTCGTAGTCCCAGAAAAGATTACTCAGTCAAGAAGCTTAGTCTGCCGGTTTCATAACCTCGAAGTAGTAGGATCTCGTTAGACTAGGTGGCTCTCTTTAGTTGGACAGAAATTTTTCCAATCACAGATTTTCCTCCACCGTCGGAGTCTGAGTTTCGGTTATTTGACTCGTTCCCCTCCTTCCCTCTCGGCGACGCCAGTCGCGAACACAATGCACAGGGCCCTCTGAATACTCTCGGCCGCATTCCCGAAGTTTTGCGTCTGCCTTTTGTCGGTCCGACTCGACTCTGGGGAGAGGGCCCGCACCGACTGTGACCTATTGGGTCGCACGGAGGCCTCAGAACTGCGGACACTCCAGACGTTCCGTTCCGGGCCCCGTCCCCCCCCAGGACCCAGTCCTCGCGCCTACCCGGAGACCCGGCAACCCAGGGGCTCGCCAGGAGGGTCTCGACAAACGCCTACCCGAGCCACACCCACCCGGGGGCGTAGATCGTCGGGGCCCAGGCACATGCGGAGACAACGCCCCGGGGCCCGAGGTCGGTCGTAAGGACTTTCGACGGGACTCTTCCGCCGGTGACGACCTGTCGGACTAGCCGACGCACAGGTACTGAGGGAACTGCTCGCGGACGTGCCCGGACGACAAGGACTCGCGGAAGGAGCCGACCACTCGGGGACGCCCACAACCCTTCCTGGGGCGAACGTGGGCCGGGGAGCAGAAGAGTGAGTGCCCGCGGGTCCCGCTCGCGTCCGCCTACCGTCCCAGCGGTAGCGCGCCCGGGGCCCGTCAGGCCGTCCTTCCGGAGGAGGCGTGCCCGAGGACAAGCGTACGAACCCGACACCGAAACCAAAAAACACAAAACAAAAGTTAACCTCCTATTAACGAAATGTTACAACCAAAGACAGCATGTTGGTAATAGTCAGCTCAGGTATGTAAATAGGGGAGGGAGAATTCGGAGGAGGGTGTCGGCACAGGTATGTAAATAGGGGAGGGAGAATTCGGGAAGGGTGGTGTGCGACCCCCAGACCTGTTCCCTCCACTTTCGCGGCCAGTGGGTCAGGACAGGCTGAGACGCTGTGGTGCCCGACATGTCAGGTGCCCTAAGAGGACCGGCCTTATGACCTCACCCGTCGGAAAGGGAGGAGGTCCCCTAGAAGGGTTGGGTCCCTAGCTTGGGTCCAGAGGGTGTAACGTCCCTCTAAGAGACGGTAGACTCGGTGGTCCCTTCGGGGCCGACAACCGACTGACCAGAGTGGACGTCTTATGTCCCCTGGACTTTCCACAGAAGAGTTTCCTCAAGTTCCGGTGCCACCCCCCTCAGTTCCCGACTCGGTTGATCGAGTGGGAGAGCATCGGAGCGTCACCCTGCCCAGTAGTGGCAGCCACCCCAGTCCCAGTCCTCGGGTCGAGAGACGAGACCCATCACCGAGGTCATATCGGCCTGGAACCGAAACGGGGTCGAGTCGTGAGAGGGAAGGTGTGGTCTCGAGACTTGACTGCGGTCTCGGATGTCGGTGTGTTGGTCACGGTGCCGCATACCCGCTCGGGAAGTCTTTGGTATTTCGGCCCACATTTGGAGCCCGAGGGAAGGAAGAGTGAGTGACACCGGTGCAGACACCCCTGTAGGACACGAGAGGGTCCGCCTCTGTTTGCGAGTCTGAAAAGAGGGGAGGACGAGGGTGAAGGACCCATGGACTGATAAAGTAGTCGACCTTTTAGTAAGAGTCGAATTTCCGGTCGAACTTACTACTCGACTTATATCTCGTTAGTACTTATTATTAGAGGCTTATCTAATCTGAGGTTTAAAGCTTGGACACGACATATGGTTGGAGTTCAGAGTCGTAAAGTCTTGCCTACCTCTTAAGATTTCTCCGCCATAACCTGAGTGCTTACTTCGCAACCTCTTCACCAAAAGATCTGTCTCGCCGGACACCGAAGAGTGGTCCGTCCTGGGTCTGACGGGAGGTCGAGGGCTAACTTAACACCGGCCCTAGGAAATAAGGAATTCTTCAGTTTACTACAATCCTCCGACTGTGTCAGTCGTTTTCCCAAGCACAAACTAAGTAGAACTCTAGTCACAAAAGGGAACCCCGCACCAAGTCTAAATAAGTCCCCTCGGTGTATTCTTGAACTCGGGGATCGGTTCACTATTAATATGGTCTACCTACCGGTTCGGCCTTTGTGGTCGCCGTCGTCGTCCGGGGCACCCCTCTTCGCAAAGGGCCGACGAGACACACAGACATCCGGGGACACGTCTTGGGGGGCCCTGGGGTCCTTCCCGCTCCGCCGTTTCTCCGCGGACCCCACCCTCCGCGTGTCTCCGGCCCGTCGTCCCTCACAGTCTAGACCTCTCGCTCCGTGCCCTCGTCTCCGGCCCCACGTCCCGAGGTCGCAGTGCCGCCGTAGCACGAGGCGCCACCCCGATGACTCGTTGCGGTATCACTTCACGAAGGGCCAGGAGGGGGGAGAGGACATAAAGGACGTGAGGGGCACAGGGACAAGTCTGCCGGCGGCCTGGTGAACCGCCGGAAGAGGAGTCTCTTCGTCTTCCGTCTTTTTCTTTGAAGAAGGAAAGTTTCTGGGCCCGGGACGCCCATTAGTCCTCTAGACGTTGTGCACACTCTGAGATCTTGGGAGGCAGACCTGAGACTCGGTGTACCTCTGCGTCTCAGCCTTCATCCCACTAATCACCCGTCTACGGTCGCCCTCGGGGTGGCACACAGGTGAGGAGTGTTCTGGGCGCTCCCGTCATTGGGTTTGGCTCGTCTCCGCAAACCCTCGGGTCCCGGGGAACGGGAGTCGTCGTCCTCGCCGGAACACACAGACTCGCCCGGTCGCTCCACACGCCCTGCCGGTCGACGCTCCCTGTGTCCGGATCGTGCCCGTGGTGATCCCAGTGACGGCTGCTCCGCTCTCCTTGGGCCCCGAATCGAGTCGCACGTGGGGTGCACTTACCTCTCCCTAAAGGTCCTTTAATCGGATGCTCCTGAAGAACTTCGGAGTTTACTCTCGTGAAAACTCGTCATAAAAAATTAATTCTGGTACGGAAAGAATCTGTATTACCACTTGCACTTTCACCGACTCAGGACAGACTGGGAAACACTGGGGCACCTGGCAGGTGGCGTAAGAGGTCCGGTCTCATGACCTCACGCATCGGCAAGGGAAGAGGTCCCCTAGAAGGGCTGGGTCCCCATCTTAGGCGCAACGTCGCCTAAGAAGTGGTCGACTCGGTGGTCCCTTCGGGCAGAGAACGAAATGTCCAATTATTGCCACCGCTGTAGGGGGTGGAGAGGAGTCTCGTCTGAACGAATACAAGGCCCCACTGACGGGAGAGACCTTCCCACCCCACCCGTCGAAAAGGTCTACGTGAACCAGCTCTGACCTACGACGGGAAGTGACACAACGAGACACCTTTAGCCCTAAACTCTTGGCCGAGGTCTCTAGTGAGACGGGTGACGATATCGACACTCGTCGTTTCTCCATAACAAACCAGAACATAAAATTAACTCGACATTGACTGCATAGTGTAATATAATCAAAGTCCACGTGCTGTGTTGCGCAAATACAAACAGACATGACGTTTTGCTAGTGTCTTCACAGCACTCGTAGACTGCAAAAAAAAGAACCCTCTTGAAAATTCTAAATGGGAGTCGTCGAAAGTTTATGGGTTGTGTCACATTGGTCGACCTCAGGGGGGACGACATGTACCGTGGGGATCCCGGATTCACCTTCAAACAAGGGAAACTGTGGGTAGGGGATAAAGCGGTTCGGGGCGGACGGTTCGGGGCGAGTCGGAGACCGCTGGTCGACAGACAAAATACATTCAAGTAATAAGACCAAGGAAGGAAGTAACGAAAGATGAATGCTCACTCTAGTGCATCATAAAGAGAGACAGTCTGAATAGAATGACTCTTGTCACAGGAGTCTAAGGTAGGTACAACAGTGTGCACTGCTCTGAAGTGAGAAAAAACACCGACTGATTAAAATGTGACGTAGATTTATGGTGCAAAAGAAATGGGTGAGTAGATATCAAACCTATGAACCTGATGAAGGGACAGAACAGTCAACATTTGTTACGACGTTACTTGAACCCCCACGCTTGTAGAAAAACTCGATCACAAAAAACATAAGGAACCTATTTATGTGTCTTCACCTTAAAGACCACCAAGATCAAAATTAAAAAACTCCTTGGAGGTACGGAAAGGGGGGCACCACCGACTTCGTTAAGTGTAACGGTGGTCGTCAACAAAGGAAAAGGGGTGTGGGAGTGGTCGGGAAGAAAGACTACTGTCGGGAGACTGACGCTCCGTATCAAGTCACACCAGAAGTAAACGTGCAGGGACTACTGACCGTTGCGACTCGGGAAAGAGTGTATGTGCAAGCGGGACAGGTACAGTAGAGACCCTTTGAGAGAGAAGTCTGAGAGACGGTAACGATAAGTGATGACTCGACGTGTTCGGGAGGATATGAACCCATAATAGGGGAATACAAGTCTCAGAGACGGCAATGATAAGCGATGACTCGACGCGCTCGGGAGGATGCGAACCCATAATGGGGATAGTCCGTGTACCAAGAGAGACGGTAGCCATAAGCGATGGCTCGACGCGGTCGGGAGGATGCGAACCCAAAATAGGCGAATAGTCCGTGTGTCAAACGTCTATGAAAGATGGCAAGTCAGCCGACGGAAAAGTAAAAGTGCTCCCAAAGAAAACGACACCTCTTCGAAAGATCAAACTATACTGGACAAACAAAAACGGAGACAATGAAACGAAGCCGCAGTCTAGGTGTTTCAGTGGCGGCACCGGACGTGGTGCCTCGACGGGCGGACACGGCGAAGGATCCTCAAACACCGAGGCACAGAAGTACACTCAGTACGGGTAAAGCTCAAAGGAAAACGCACGCGCACACCGACAGGTCAAAAGGACGGTCGCAAATGACTCCTCTGACAAGAAAGGAGTAACAGATAGGAACCGAGACAGCAGTATTCAGTCAAGCCGTACATGCACACCCGAATAAAGACCCGGCAGACTGGAGACACAGACAAAAATACGGTCATGGTACGGGAAAGCTAATGACGTCGAAACGTCACTCAAACTTTAGACTCTCGTACTACTGAGATCGAAACAAGAAAGAGTTCTAACGAAACTTAAGAACCCTAAAAACAGTGAGGTATGTGTAAAGTCCGATCAAACACGAAGACACTTTTTTAGATAATCTTAAAACTATTTCTAACATAACTTAAAGATCTAAAGAAACCCATTATCCCTGTAAAATTATAATAATTAAGAATTTTAGGTACTCGTACCAATAGAAAGGTAAATAAACACAGACGAAGTTAAAAAAAGTAGTTGCAAGTTGTCAAAATCACACGTTCACAAACTGGAGGAACCAATTTAAATAAGGATCTATAAGGAAAACCACATTCACATTTATCACAACAAAAGAGGTCAAGAGAAACCTATCAAACAATTAACCACATATCTCACGTTGTCTGAAAACACATAATTAAACCACAGGACGTTGAAATGACTCGAGAAACTAATCAAGATTAATAATAATAATAAAAAAATCAGAAATCCCAAAAAATACATTTTGACGTCTATGACTGTCAAAATGAAACAGAGACAAAAATTACAGAAACAAAAAGAACAGATTAACCAGACGGTTCTAAAGATTATACACCATTCCCACCCGTAGGAACAGAGTAAAGACTAGAATCTCCTTTTCGAAAGTCGAATGTCAGTGACTCATACATCAATCGACACCCAAACATATAGACCGGAAATAATACAACTTCATGTAAAGGAGACATGGGTGAAACAACTCTCAAAAATGGTATTTCACAACTTAAACCAGTTTACGAAAAAGACGTAGATAACTTTAGTAGTATGACAAAAATAGGAAGTAAAACAATTGTGCCATTTAGTGTAACTAACCAAACATTTTACAGTTTGATAGAAAAATAGGACCCTTATTTAAGGTGGACTTCCTCTAGGTTGGTCAGGTAAGACTTCCTCTTGTTGGGACCCTAAAGAAACCTTCCTTACTACGATTTCGACTTTGAGGTCATGAAACCGGTGGAGTACGCTTCTCAACTGAGTAACCTTTTCTGAGACTACGACCCTCCCTAATCCCCGTCCTCCTCTTCCCCTGCCGGCTCCTACTCTACCGATCTACCGTAGTGACTGAGCTACCTGCACTCAGACTCACTTGAGGCCCTCTACCACTACCTGTCCCTCCGGACCGCACGACGCTAAGTACCCCAGCGTTTCTCAGCCTGTGCTGACTCACTGACTTGACTTGACTTGACTACTACATACCAAGAAAATTTTCACAGGAAAAGTTGTTAGGACGACTTAAACCAAACGATTATAAAATGACTCCTGAAAACGTAGATAAAAGTAGTCGTTATAACCGGATATCAAAAAAGAACGACATAGGAACAGACAAAACCATAGTTTCATTATGACCGGAACCCAACCGTAAGAAAGAAACACAAAAACTCCCAATACAAAATAAACCACCCATTCAAAATACTGAAGTTCGGACACTCTGTCGCAGAGTTCATTGGGACTCTCATGAAGAGGCTCCTCCGTTGCTCTTCTCGATCCAATATATCTGCAAACAAACAAACGATAAAAAAAGGTTAACCTCTCATTAAATAAACGTATAACACAACCAAAGACGGTATGTTGGTGTACTTAGTCGGTATTCGTTTGTATGTAAGGGAGGGAAAGTGGGTAGGGTGGGATAGGGTGGGGAGATTCACCGGTAGAATTTTTCTCTGTTTCCGCATATTTAACAGGGGAGACTTACCTGAAATAGGCAACCCTTAGTAGACCGACTGTCTGAAGACACACAGACTTTAGAGAGGTCAGGGGGTACGACCAGTGCTGAGGAACTAGTAGACAGATCGGCATCCGGGCTCTCCCAGCGTCAGAAGACTAATAGGGGCCATTGTCTCCGGACTCAGGAGGTCGTTGCACGAAGGTTGACCTCGGCACAGACGTGGGACGTACACAAAACCTGACCTCGACACGGGGACGGTGCACGTCTAGTCCACTGATGTTAAACCTCCCTCCAAAGCTCGTACGTGCGTGCGGAGTGAATGAGGACCGGGGTGTCAACCCGTGCGAGACAAAAGAATGCACGGTCCAATCGGAAGTGGACGAAATGAGGGGGTCCCGGGTAGTCGGCCGAGGTGACCCGGGACACTCTCCGGTGACGGAAACATTAGTCGCCCGTGTCATCGGGTTCTACCTAGTTAGACCCGACTACTCTACTACTTTCCCTTCGCCAAATATCGCTTCACCAAGACATAACCTTGTCTCAGTTTAGAGACCGGGTCTTGATATAAGGGCTATGGAGAGGTATCTCAAGTCAAGGTTACTCGTTACTAAAAGGAAAAGGGACATAGGGAAATCTACACAGAAGACCTTCAGATGGGAAATGGAGATCCAGTAGCGTACGTAGGATTTAGAGTCGAACACGTTCAAGTTGTAGTGTCTCAATCATACAACGGTTTCTCCCGGGTCTTACGCGGTCCATCCCTCCGTTACGGTCGGTCCAGGGAAGCAGAATCTAAACCACTGACTTGAAGGGTCGAACGGATCCTCACAGGACGCCAGGGTGAACAATTCTCTTAGGGGAAAGTGACAGTCTTATTAGAGTTTAAAAGTACCGAGGGTTGGAAACTATACCGTAGGGGGAAACCGTAGACACCCGGTCACTAGACTTCCACAACGAAGTGGGACACCCGTACTCCCAGTCCCTTAAGGACACTTAAGAGAGACAGGTATGGGTAGGACCGTCTACGAGTTTGTGTTCTTCAGGAAATCTCACAGGACTTGATCTTGACGAAACTCCTAGTTACTCCACCACTATCCTATTCAGGAACTTTAACTTGAGCTCAAAGCGAGCACACTCTCTAAGGTCACCGACAATAATAGTATCGACTGTATTTTCTCGAAAGTATTCCACTTACTCACTCACTCACTCTCAGCGAGTCAACACAGGCTGAGAAACGTTGGGGTACCTGATATGTCAAGTACCTGAAGAGGTCCGGTCTTATGATCTTACCCATCGGAAAGGGAAGAGATCCCCTAGAAGGACTGGGTCCTTACCTTGGACCCAGAGGACGTGACGTCCGCCTAAGAACTGGTTAACTCGATGCTCTCGTCGGGAGTATTAAACCTACTGATATAAGGGGGTTTAACGTTGTCATTGTATTTAATTGTCCGAGGGTTCGCCCGTTTCTTCTTCCTGTACCGGTGGGTGAGGTCTCAGGAACGGACCTCTTAGGGTCCCTGGCTCCTCGGACCGACCGACGACAGGTAGTCCGGTGTGTCTCAACCTGTACTGACTTCGCTGAATCGTACGTGCGTGCGTAACCTCTTCCTTTGCCGTTGGGTGAGGTCACAAGAACGGACCTCTTAGGGCCCCTGGCTCCTCGGACCGTCCGACGACAGGTATCCTGGTGTGTTTCAGCCTGTACTGACTTCGTTGACTCGTCGTCGTCGTCGTTCCCCCCCTTTCACACAATTGCGAAAGACCAGGTGAAGGAGAGTCGAGAACATCTTGTCAGGGAGACACTCGAAGCCACCCAAAAGGACCCGAAGACCCGTGGGGCTCTCTATGCCTCTGACAGCGTTTCATTTCCGTCTCTCGGGTTCGCGACTCAGTGTAATCCTCTGTCCATTGCCTTAGGTCCCGACGACGTCCCTCGATTCTTGACGCGTTGTCTCGAATCTTCCCGGTTACGTTCCCGTCTTCTCCGCGACGGGCGCGTACGGGAGGGGACCTTCTCCGTTTTCGGAAATTCGAGAGAGTCTCGCGACTCGGTCTTCGAGAGGACCGCGGGTGGGACAAAGGGAGTTTGGTCTTCGGACACAACGAGACATGGCTCCCGTGTCGACACCTCATGTTGGTAGGGCTTGCGGAAAGAACCGCGACCGGAGGGTCGTGCCGTCTGGAGGCACGACGAGTGAGGACGGGGCCTCGTCCCGCCCTGGCCGGTACCCGTGCGCCAGAAGACCCGTACACCAGAAGACCCGTGTGCCAGAAGACCCGTGCGCCAGAAGACCCGTGCGTCTTCCGACGACGAGGCGCGCGGAACGACAGTCGGGCGAAGTAAGAAGAAGAGAGCCTCTTGAGCCTCCGGTCTTCCTTCTAAAGGAAGAATGGAGCAGTAGACCCAAAGAATTTTCGTAAAGGTTTGGTAATATCTATCCCTCCTCCATAGGGTATTCTCTATATTTTTACGGTTAAAGGAGGGAAATTTTTTACACGAAGGCTCCTTGTAACCCTCGTGTCTATTTAGTTCTCACACGCGGACCGAGAGACGGGTGTCACGACTCGACTACCCCTCCCCCGGACACCTGCACGGGCTCTGTCTGACTGGCTCTAGAGTAAATCGGAGGACCATTAGAGGTCGCAGCCCCGACGTCCGCATCAACCGTGAAAAAGTGACAGTCGAAGAACAGTCCTTTTTACGACCCCTCTTCTTTCTTCTTTCTTTTTCTGAAAGTTTCGACCGTAGGATTACAAAGAACGTCTCCTCCAGTCCCCTTCGTAGTTCCGTTGGGACAAGAACTGCTCGAAGACTCACGTTGTCGGAACGCAAACTAGAAATCACTCTTGACGCAGTAATAAAAAATTTCAGAGTCCTGTTTTTGTAGGGACTGGTAACAGTACAAAACGAAAACGTCAGACTATAAACTGTCGTTTAATACCCCTACTTTTTGCATCGCGAGAACATTCTTTCGACTACTCGCTAAGTTTTGTGTCTTTAGTTTCTCCGTCAATCGGCCAGACCGATACGGCTCGGGACGAAAGGATCACACCGATTTCCGGGCCAAGAACATCTTAGTGACCCCACCAGGCAGGGACTTCCTTCACGTCAGTGTGTCGGAGGGCTCCCCCTCCCCTCCGCAGGAACCCCACTCCCTTCGACGCCAAAGGGTCTGCGGTCAGTAGACGCACGCTGGGAGTCACAAAGACTCGGAACAAATGAGACCTGTCAAAAGTGGGTCGAATAAATTTTACCGACATAGAACGACCAAACTACCCGATCAAACTTCAAAATAATAACGTATAATTTATCCATGGATATTTATACTGTATGGTGGATTTATCAGGCGTCCCGATCCGTCACCGAGTGTATGGCGAATTCCTTTATAGGTCTGCGACCCGGGGACGTGCGTGTCTCCGGTGCAACAACCGTGACCCCCGGACTCGCAGAAAGTGAGAGATCGTAGAACGTGAGCCAGCGGACGGGGGACCGATGGTCCCACCCGGCTTCGTCGGCGAAGGGCCACAAACCTCACTATCGCTGAGTTCATGCTGAGACGACTAAAGAACCCTTTCTAGTCAACTGACAAAATCAAACACATCGACTGAACCCATCTGTGTCGAAAAGTTTTACAGATACGCCCCTCCTACTACTGTTACCCAAAAGTCACATCCTTCGGGTCGTCGGTGACCGAGTCTAGTGGGGGAGGAGACACTTCCTCGGCTCGAGACTCCTCGAGGGCGTTGTTCGAAGATCTCCGGACCTCAGTCTGGAACTCGGCCGGCACCAGAGGAGGGAGAGTGCAGCGGTGAAGAAAGACAAGGAGGGGTCCCGGCTACCGAAGACTGGTGCAGACACAGTTTGCTTACTGGTGTCGAGACTGGTTCCTCACCGTCGAGGGACTGGGGTCTCCGCAGCCCTCCGACCCTTTCCGCGAGTTCCAGCTCAAACTCACCTACATTTGCCACACCAGACACACGTCCCACC